>CM046069.1:58627183-59234683 GCA_025215515.1 Schistosoma japonicum
TGATTACTTAAGTAAGTCAGTTTCTTTTCTGGAGTTTGTATAGATGATATTCAGTAACTTGTTTCAATAATCATTTGTTTAATTTCTCGTTCTCTGTATTATGTACACACTAGGGCAGTCAGCTTTTATGTTTAGTCGAATTAGCTTAATTGTTTGATGATTCAATTTATTAGTCACGTTAGAGACCGATCAGTCAGGTTTACGAATAAAAATAATACCTCGAAACCAACCTTACTATACAGTTCCTTATACAACGTTTAGAGAGGCTTCTATCTAAACCTGTACCATACGGATAGTGGATCACGCATCTGGATTAGTGGGTTGTAAAAGTAATTCTTCGGTTGAATACAGTAGTGAATTTTGCTAGCTAATCTGTTTTCTTTTTATTATACGTGCACTAGATATACTTTCCTCCTCATAGTAACGTCCCTTATAAAAATTAGTATGCAGCGATCCACGATAAGAAGTAACATTTATTTTTATTTGAAACTACTTTTCATTGCTATCATCCTGTGCCACTCTAATTCTACCTTTAATTTCTATTGCAGTGGTGAGACAGGATTTAAATCATTATGTAGTTCTGTTGGATGGCCTCAACGCCCGATGTTAGATAGAATCGGTCAACTTGATTCTAATGTTCCCGTCACATTTATCTATGGTTCTCTATCCTGGATAGACTTATCATCAGGATATAGGACTCGTTTATTGCGTCCTAATTCGTACGTTGATGTAAAAGTAAGTGTTTTCTTCACAAAAATTCCTGCTGAAACATACTAAAATCGCTAATTCAATAAAATATCCGCTAATTCTCAACACACAATTCATAGGGACTCATACCTTACTATTGTGAATACTAAAGTTGTAAATGAGTTTGTGTTGTTCAGAGAATCCTGAAGACGGTAGCTTGAATTTGGACGTTTGTGGAATATATTAGGCTAATGCATGATGGAGCACACAAGGAAAGTTTGGATGTAGGGAGAATAAACTACATCGATTTAAGGCTAGCAAAAAGAATCCTTTCAAGGGTTACACAATGGTAGGCTTGAGATGTGAAAACAAATGCTAGCTCAGGCTCTCTGGATTTAACGGTACGTTCAGGAGATTTGAACCTGATAACTGTAGATGAAATTATACGTAGAGATGGGTGCTTGAACTATAGTATATCTTCCTGACTGAGAAACCCAGTTATTTTACCGAATGTTCATCTAATTTTACATTTGATAATCAAATATTATCACAACCTTGAAGGTTAATTAGGAACCAGCAAAGTATTGTCAAACATTGCAAGAAAATAATGGATTGTCAAAGAAGGGCAACGATAGAGCTTGATGAGGGCATGCATAAAGACTGAATGGAAAAAACCCCGTTGCGCTAATTCGTCCTAAACAAACCTAATAGCTTCACTTACCTAATCCGTAAAACAATTTACCAGGCTTACACAACCATATTTGCTTACTGCTTGTCTTCCGAAAACTACTCTTCACCCTCCCCAAACCATTCCTTTTTCTTGTATTTACTCTCCCACCTCTTTTATTTCTATACCGTCTGCCATCCTCTCAACTTTTTTAAATGCTTGAAATTGCAATACCGTGCTGAATGGTATGTGTGCATACACTGATAATCAAAAAGTCAAAGTAAAAAAGAGAACATTCCTACGGAAGATTTAAATTAATTGTTAAAGGAAGAGGAAAACAAAAAGATGATAGCCAGTATGGAGTACTATATTTAACAAAAATGAAAATAGTAATAGTTGGCAAAAGAGAAATGATAATAACAGTACTAACCATTTGACCATACTAGAGGTTCTGAATAAGGCTAGAAACAACAAGAAGCGAGCACAAAGAAGTCAAGTGGCTTATATTAACGCATCACAAGGATATTGGACATTGGAAACAATTTATAAAAATCCCCCTTATCATGGGGCACCTAGACTTACTATCTAATCGCCAAAGCAACGTACTTCTCAACTATACAGGACCTAACATACAAATCATAATTAAACACCATGTGAATATTACTGAGATTTTGCTTATGATTGTGAAGTGCGCTATGTATATGATCAAGCTACGCTTGTCGTATAACCAGAGTAGCCTCTAACGATTAGACTCACACGTACGAATAAGAATAAATCAGAAGGCAGTGATGGATCGAGACGGCATATTTGATCGTGAATGGAGCACGCACAGGATAGCAACATCTATACTGGCTGACTAGGGGACGAGTCACTCCTCATGTAGTGATACTTTACAGAGCGCCTCCAGCTAGTCGTGTCCACTAAAACAAACATGATCAGCACCAATGATGAGAGCCAATGCAAATATTTATTCAATCGATTATTTACCGCCACAATTGTTTGCGTGACGAAACTCGCAGTGATTTCTCCAAAACACTCATTTGTGAACAAATATCGCAATGATACTATGTTGACATTTGCACCACTATGAACGTCTTTTGCTTTCATAAGGTATGAAACGAAACTTTTATCCTGTTGTCGTCAATCGCTAATTGTTGAATAGAGGCCTTTGGAGATATTCTGGAGTTCTCATTTTATTGAGTCACCCATTATTACAAATGTTAGAAATTTCATGAATGGTGATGACATGCCGGCATTATTTAGTTAAAGTCCAAATACACAAACAACAGAAAATAACCATTTTAACCTTATATGCATGCGATTCATTTACTCGAGCTCGGCTAACAACAATCATGCTTACATTGGCCTTATTTTATGCACACTACGTGCCAGAGTAACCTCACGATTAGTGTAACTGAATGAAGTAAGCAATAACTCTAAATACAAGTAGTTTCTGTCGTCGAAGAGGGTACAATAGTAACAAATTTTCTATCCAACGCAACAGAACATTCACCCTGTCACGATATCAACATAAACAGTCATAGTGACTGATAAAAACAGAGCTTGCAAAACAAATTAATAATTAATGCATACAATACTTCTGAACGTATAACTCCAAACCAATATTGCGCGGGTTTTGTCCAACCACAATGAAACTATGGCTAGCAAATCAATGGCATTTGATCCGATCAAACCAAAGTTGTCAATGGTATCAATAAAGTTTGCTGACACTAACAAATACACATCCTAACACATACTGAAGACTGCATGTGCGAGCGGTAAAAAGTATTATTACAATCAGGTTAAATACAGTGAAGTCGATTATAATGCTACGGACAGCTATTTATATGTCTCTAACTGGCAAAAGCTTTGCCAGCATTCATATTTGTCTTCTACTGAATTCGATTCATTATTTGAGTTGTAATCTGTTATAATTTGCATATAATTTGATCGGAGCTCAAAATATGGATTATAGGAGGTAATTGGAATACGGCACTTGATCTAAGTCGACTAGATAGACCAAATTACCGCCACTCAACTGTAATGTTATGCACGAATTAATAGGAAACTGATTTTATACTGACAAGCGCTTGAAGTAGGACCATGGACCATTTGTATAATCCTAAAAATCGTACCAGGAACGTGGATGTACTTCGAGTATTAAAAAACCACTTCCTTTAGCTGCACGTAAAAATATCCAAAAAAACATCTCAACAAACCCCACTAAGATTTAGTCACAGTCATCTAAGTAATATAGAATGTGTTAGCAACATACTGTTTAGAAAAGCAGCAATTTGTTCTAGTTTTAAGAAATGTTTCGAATATCCCGTATTGAACTGCATTTTTAGAATAGCAACTTATTTATCACTGAAATATACCTGTATTTCATTATCTCTAAAATGAATTCCAACTAACAAAGGTGAAGCAAACAAGTTAAGGATATAGCAGATATTTCATTGATATTTTTAATTAAGATGAAGTTAATGGAACACCATTTTAATTCCATCGCAAATTAGTGGTTTTAGAAATCCAAATATCAATACAATAAACATATAAGATAAAAACATTTCTAAGTATCAATGATGTGATTTATTTCTGAATTAACGGTTTCAACTGAAAGAATAATTATCGAATTATACGAATATATAAGGAGGAAAAAGGAAAATTGAATACAAACGCAAATAGAATATCACAGAAAAGAATTCTGTATAAGCAAAGAAACGTCTTTTTTTCTGATTAATCATCATTCACAACATAATAATCATATAAGTGTTTTAATCCAAGTAGTCATGCAGAAAGGGAAGTGAGAAGGCTCGAGGGAGCTAAGCATTACCCTGAATATAATTCATTTTACGCAAAAAATAACAATCTTATACAGAAATAAGCTCCACTTTATCACGAATAACACCATAGGGATCTAGATTAAAGAATAAACGTTTGTGAATCTTATCTGTATCATGCTGTTATTGTTCTCCCTATTAATATTATTATTATCATCATCATCAAGCAACGAATTTCATTTGTTGAATTGACCAAGTTATTAGTGACAGTAATATAGGAAAGTAAAAGTTCAGTTCCAGTGATATAAAAGAAATATCAAACAACAAAAAACATGGAACAAATACAACGATGATGAAACTAGAAGGTAATGCACTATACGTGGTACTTTGCTGGTGGTAATATTGAACTAGGAAGATTGAAGTATTGCAAAAACAGAATTGTGTTATTATTGTTTCGTTTGACATGGTTAGTTAAGTAATGTACAGCATAAGATTTACTTTACAACTTGTTATTTAACAAATAGACTTTAATATGAGAGAAATATTGCATAGTTAACAAGAAACAATAGGTTTCATTGAGGGAAGAGAGTTAATCAGATGCTTCATCACTTGCTTCTTCATTTTCGAAAGCATGCTTACTGTTCTGTATATAACGACCAGACTGAACTGGTAGTGAAATATCGACATGGGGGGATGAAGTAGACGATCGCTTATGGCGAAGTCGACCATTATGCCCTTTGTTAAAGGGTTATTACCGTGCGATTCTGTATTGCTGTTGGCTTTATTAGTACCATTCACACACATAGTATTCATGGAGCTTGAAGTTGAATTATAAACTTCTGGATTAAATGAGTCACCATTGTCAATACGTTGTCCAATCATATTTACATAAGCATTGAATTCTTCAGACATTTGTGCATAGACTTGATGTCCAGCTCCTTCAATTACCTAAATAGAAGTATGCAGATTAGTTTCTCCTCTATTGATACCAGAATAAAAAATAAACGTAATAACTAGATGAATGCATGTTTGTGAACTAGCACATGACGCCTAACTAAAACAATAAACTGATAGTAGGAAGTATCCACTTTTTACCTCCCACACTCATTAATACTTCATTGGTAAAACTGGGTGGAGGTTATTTTATCGTTGAGTGCCTTTTTACCGAATACGCCGTAAGAAAGACATCACCTCGTGGATTACCATAATAAGTGTTTAGTAATACAAGTGTTATGGCGTCATTATTGATCTATAAAATTACTGGGATGGCTGGACTAATAAATGCACATGAAGTGATTCCTTTCATTTCAACAAAATATTAGAGGAAAGAACCAAGTAACTGGATAAATATAGGAGTTGAAACTCATTTATAAAACAAATTGTCAACTATGAAGGTCACAAAATCAGGAATAACACTCTCCATCTGCTCGTCATGCGAACAAGCAATAATTCTGCAGGTATACCATTAATCAAGTAGAAAAAAACAAGAACTCATCTCATTGTAACTCAGCCTCAGGCAACAAACTAAGAAATTTAAGAATGTTCCATTGAAACATTTATAAAGTTATGGAATCGAAGTAAAAAGTCATTTCTGTTGACTATCTCTATATATTTTATATACCACTCACATAAAATTATATCTATTTCGTTCCAATAAGTTCAAATAAAGCCAGTGCTCAGTGTAGCCACGATCCAGGATAGTCCATATCCTCAGAACACTTAACTCGAGATTACAATGCTAAGATTCATCTAAATTAATCGATACTACACATGCTTCAGTTTTTGTGATCGTCAGAATTAAACAGGAAACAAGAATGTACATGTTTTCAAAATTACATTTCATAATTAACTACTGTATACGCAATACGTGAATCACATTTGAACTAAAACTAAGCTAATTTAATAAAATACACTTTAGTCAATCACAATAAAATGTGATGTGTCTCCACAGAGTCAGGTGTCGTTGCAAAAAGTTCCTGTGATATAATATGTTTATCTACGTAATGAAAATTTAAAAACACCAATAACTCGATACCTATACGCATTAGGTTGTGGCATACAATTATAAAGTGATATAAATTAAGTGTCTACACAAAACTAAGTAACACGTAAACACAAGCTATTCAATTCTGAACGAGTGAAATGTGGATTTTATGGACATTATTAGCAATCAGAATACTTCACATTTGCCAAAAGTGGATATTTGTGAATAAATACTATGTACAACAACTATTTATTCTTTGCATTTTCAAATGCTCCAATGAGTAGTTCAATACACCTCAAAAAACACGACAAATCAGATATGGAATTGATCCCCAGATAATATGATATGCACTTCCGATTTAGTTGTTTAAAATTTACACACTACAAAACGTGAAAGTACTAATTTAGGTCGTATTTTAGAACTTAAGTAAAGATAAAATAAATTTCTAGTGCATCTCCGTTTTGTGGTAATTACGCCACTGACATCATTCAAAATTAAGAGGAAATATTAGGATCTATCTCAGTAGCTGGAACTTAAAACATATAGAAATATATGGCCAATCTATTGGGTCTTAGTCAAAAAACGTTAGGAGGCATACAAACGAAGTCTGTGTAACAAACAAAATAACCTTGCAATCTACATTATAACTTAGTAACTAGTTCATGCAACAGGTTATGAACTAAACCCATTGAATGGCGGATAGAAATATTACACAATTACTCAAATGATGATAATTAGACAGACAGTTGAAACTAGGACAAGTTGTTCTGAATTTAAAGATTCATTTCACTTAACCACAACTCTACTAAATCATTAGTCAAAATTAAATCATTTGGTAAGGAATATGATAAAATTAACCGCGTCACAGATCAAAAGATTTGTGACTGTGGTCACGAACATTCAATTCGCCTGTGTAAGGAGCAAATTGTTCTAAGTAGTAAACAAAATCAGTTCCGGATTACTTATTATAAAAAAACACAAAGAAAAACAAAACTCATCATAACCAACAGAAATTAATTAATTAACAGAGTAAACACAGAAATCCATCCAAATTTCATACACATTTCTTTACCAGTGTTTTGTGGTGACGTTTGATAATAATACGCCGATGGAAAGCACTACTTATATAACGGCACTTTATCATTATTATATCACAATACTTGAAACATTAATACACATTCCATCCAAAAACACGCACCTACATAGATGTGAATACAAACAAAAATAGAACGTGTTATTGGACTCATCGCTAAACACGCTATCATCAAATGTTTTGGTGGCCTCAGTTGACTTCTGGACTGGCCTTCTATAGTACTTTTTCTGATCATCGATGTCATTTTTTTGAACTTTCTTTCATTTTGGACTTAATGTGTGAATCTTGATCATACATTGTTAAATCATGTTGATCTGTGCGTTGAGAGATAGCCTATTAGCTAAAGCACTCAGCCTTAGACAAGTACGTCATAGGCTTAAACTGCATTCCATTTACTTCGACTTGAAAAGTCAGATAGTATCATCAATCCATACACATATAATGTGGCTCAGAGACAGGTATACAAAACTTGTACTTGGTAGATGCATTACACAGAGGCAATATAATACTGTGGTCATTCAAAAGTGATATCTCTTCAAAATAGTTATGTCAAGTTGTTCATCAAACAAATATAGTTCGCCATGTAGCCTTACACGACTGTCAGAAAGATTCATTTCAATTACACTCCAAGGAATGTTTATCAGGACATCTGTGCATGCTTTATCCACCCATAGGCGTCATTCAGTCAGTCAGTCAGTTGCAACGTAGAACTTGGTACATGTGTACATCAGTTCAAGTTGCCATGCCTCAATTAGAAGATAAAGATTAAATTGTCGGACCAATTCCCAGAGGAGGGGAAGGTAGTAACAGAGTAAGTACTAATGGAAAGGCATAGAGACCAGAGATGAGATTTTAAATAAAAAGTGATTCAGTAAAGAGAAAATTATAATAAGCTCAGAAATTAGAATTTGGAGGAAGACAAGGAGTGGATGCACCTGTGCCATTGCAATCGATTTTGAGCCATATCACCTACAGTCTCTAACCATTTGTTACGATCATCGTGTGGGCCCCAACCATGTAGTCTGCATCTATTAACATGGCTCAGCCCAATTGTCAACGACTTCATGGATTGGTGCCATGTTTTCGTTTGGCCACCCCTAGCTTTCTTCCAGCCTACTCCTACAACAGACAACATTGCTCGTCGAGGTAGGCGGTGGTCAGGCATACGTAACACATGTCCTAACCACCTCAGCCGGTGAAGATTCACTACTTCATCAATAGCCTTACCGTATTTACCTAGAACTCTATTCCTAACCGATGCATTGCTTACTCGGTGGTCCCAGCAAACACGAGCAATGTTTCGGAGACATCTATGATCGAATACTAGGATCCTACGAATATCCTCTATCCTTAAAGGCCATGTTTCACATCCATAAAGTGAAACGGATCTGATTGCTGCACAGTAAACGCGTCCTTTCGTCATTAAACGAATGTCTCGCCTACGCCACAAGTGACGCAGGTTGGCAAAAGCCGATCGGGCCTTATGTATACGGGCCGAGATTTCATCGGACACCAGACCGTTAGGACTGATGAGGCTCCCGAGATAAGTAAAACGGTTAACACATTCAATAGTTTCACTTCCTATCACTAACTTTGGTGCCGAATTAAGCCAGTCCTGAAGTAACATTTTACATTTGGATGGGGAGAATCGCATCCCAAACATGCTTGCGTTCAAGTTTTAGGTTGTCAAAAAATTCTGCATTTTATCAGCATCTTCACTCAGTAGAACTATCATCGGCATATTCTAAGTCAGTAAGTTTATCTCCTGGAAGGAGGTCAACCCCAGAGAAATCAGACGATGACAATGTTAACTCTAAAAGTATGTCCATGATAAAATTAAATAAAAATGGAGATAGCGGACAACCTTGACGAACACCACTAGAAGTGGTCAATTCCGAAGACAATCTGCCATAAGCTCTAACACGACATGTGGTGTTCGAGTAGAGAGCTTGTATAAGGTTAATGTACTTCTCCGGTACGCCTTTCAATGACAGACATTGCCACATAACCATACGATCAATAGAGTCAAACGCCGCCTTAAGGTCAAGGAATACAGCTATTGTTGGGCGTCTGAAAGTGTGCCTATGTTCCAGAACCTGCCTAAGTGTGAATATTTGGTCTATACAACCACGTCCGGGTCTGAAGCCACCTTGGTTTTCTCGAGTTTGCTCTTCACGAGCTTTAGTTAGACGTCGAAGTATTATTGAAGCTAGTATTTTAGACACTATATTCGTTAAACTGATTCCTCGGTAATTGTCACACGAGGACTTCTGTCCTTTCTTAAAGACCGGAATGGTTAGTGTTCGAGACCAGTCAGATGGGATTATGTCTAGTTCCCGAATTCTAGCCAAGATCTCAGTTAACCTGGCTGCTAAGACTGGACCACCTTCCTTAAATATCTCAGGGGTCAATCCATCTGGTCCTGCCGCTCTCCCTCGCTTTAAGTTTCCAATAGCCTTCACAACCTCACTGAGACTTGGGGGACCAATGTTAATTTGCCATTCAGATTGTTTGGGGATGGTGGGCAGCAGGGATGACGCCGTGGGCCAGTTGAACTGTTCCCTAAAGTGTTCTGCCCATCGGTCTAATCTTCTGGATTGACAGTGAATAATGAAACCATCTTTTTCGGAGATAGTTTCACTTACAGTTGGGTTCCTGATACCCGTTTCCTTGATAAGTCTGAACAGTTGCCTACTGTTACCTATTGACGCTGTCTTTTCCATCTCTTTAGCTTTCGCCACCCACCACTGCTCACGATCATTGCGTAAGCTTTTGATTAGTTTGTGTTTAAGTTGACTACGTTGCTCATCATGTTCAGAACCAGACGGGATGTGTTGCCGAGTATCTATCAGTTCAGTAGATGATAGGCGTCATTATTCTATATGAAACAATGACATGGTAAATAAAGCATTCCACTTTCAACTTATAGGTTGAATGTTTCCACGTTGTACTCCAAGTAAGTGGATTGTGTACTTATTGTAATCATAACCACTTCAATAGAACTAGACGAGCACTCCATATATCATATGTAGTCGGTGGAACACAACTATTAATTTGTACATCAGACTAACATGACTACATAGGTCGATTGCTTAAGCATGAAAAAGCAAAGCAATACCAAACAGTCATAATTTCAAACTAGTGAAAAATGTGCAACTATTATGATAACGACCAGGTTGCGATTAGTTACTACTAGTATTTTAGTACTAACTAACATGTGATGAAGAGAAAAAAATCTATCGAAGAAATATTCGAAATTGTAATGTAAATAAACGAGGTCAATCAGCAGGCTTTTACACAATGTGGTTGGTGCAGCTTCTTATTTCTTGAAAATTAGAAGTTTCTACAGAAAATAAACTTGGCAATGTGAAATGAATTTTATTAATCAAAATAGGCCTCAAGCATACACTTAGTGTAACAGTAAGTACTACTGTGAAAAATATGATGCTCAGCTTTTATCTGACAAAAATCAGAGAATACAGATATTGTCGAGGCCATTATCATCAAAAATAATCATGGCTTTATGGGGGAAAAATACAATCACATAATGAGAAATTGTCTTCATAGTAAAGAAAAACTCACACAAGGTAATATGGATACGTTTTCAACAAAATGACTACTTAGTTTTGTATGGGCTATTTTATGCGACTGTAAAAATTCATTTTAAAAAATGAGTCTTTTATTAGCTAGAATGCCAAAGTCTTTTATTTAATTTGACAGACCATTCATTTGATAT
Organism: Schistosoma japonicum; assembly: GCA_025215515.1. Lineage (NCBI taxonomy): Eukaryota > Metazoa > Platyhelminthes > Trematoda > Strigeidida > Schistosomatidae > Schistosoma > Schistosoma japonicum. The sequence goes on from CM046069.1 coordinate 58,638,131, forward strand.
AGCTACCGTCTTCAGGATTCTCTGAACAACACAAACTCATTTACAACTTTAGTATTCACAATAGTAAGGTATGAGTCCCTATGAATTGTGTGTTGAGAATTAGCGGATATTTTATTGAATTAGCGATTTTAGTATGTTTCAGCAGGAATTTTTGTGAAGAAAACACTTACTTTTACATCAACGTACGAATTAGGACGCAATAAACGAGTCCTATATCCTGATGATAAGTCTATCCAGGATAGAGAACCATAGATAAATGTGACGGGAACATTAGAATCAAGTTGACCGATTCTATCTAACATCGGGCGTTGAGGCCATCCAACAGAACTACATAATGATTTAAATCCTGTCTCACCACTGCAATAGAAATTAAGGTAGAATTAGAGTGGCACAGGATGATAGCAATGAAAAGTAGTTTCAAATAAAAATAAATGTTACTTCTTATCGTGGATCGCTGCATACTAATTTTTATAAGGGACGTTACTATGAGGAGGAAAGTATATCTAGTGCACGTATAATAAAAAGAAAACAGATTAGCTAGCAAAATTCACTACTGTATTCAACCGAAGAATTACTTTTACAACCCACTAATCCAGATGCGTGATCCACTATCCGTATGGTACAGGTTTAGATGGAAGCCTCTCTAAACGTTGTATAAGGAACTGTATAGTAAGGTTGGTTTCGAGGTATTATTTTTATTCGTAAACCTGACTGATCGGTCTCTAACGTGACTAATAAATTGAATCATCAAACAATTAAGCTAATTCGACTAAACATAAAAGCTGACTGCCCTAGTGTGTACATAATACAGAGAACGAGAAATTAAACAAATGATAATATTGAAACAAGTTACTGACATATCATCTATACAAAACTCCAGAAAAGAAACTGACTTACTTAAGTAATCACAGAACATGAAATAAGTCGCTTTTTAACTTCTTTTTTACTAACACCACACAATTGGAATTATAAGTTTCCCCCTAATCCAGAAAAGATCACATCTGACAGTACAAAAGTGGACAATCCATGTATAAGACGACTTTCAAAAAATGGATCAATATATAAGAATTTGCGTGAGCAACAAACCACTGTATTTTACAAGCAACTAAAAGTATGAAATCTTCATATAAGCTTATCCTTACAATCACCTATGATGAACACATAGATAAGGATGCATTAAAACCATATCCAGTCGATTAGACAATACATAGGAATACACAAATACAGAGTCCAATCATTTTCAATGGATCTGTTTCATTCTGGAAAGAAATTAGACAACGCTTATGGACGCGCGTTACAACTAATTAGGTCTTTAAGCCCAGTGAGAAATCTACAAGTAAAACAATCTGAGGTTGATATTGCTTCAACTAGCAACTTTCAAGGACACCCGTAACCATGGATGATATCATTGCTCCAGCTCATAAATTTTGAATAAAACTGCTCCATGTACTTCACCAGTGAGCGCGAATCTACACGAAGCTGGAAGGGTAAGTAGGAACCTTCAACTCTTCTAGAACCATAAATAATCCAGCATGGGTGACTTACTTCCGACAATTTTAAATGTGCTCGATGTCCTGGTCATGAATTTGACTAGACTGTTTAAAAAGGTACAAAAATGAAAGTGTTCCATCATCGACAAATAGAATATCGGAGCATAGGTCTATTAACAGATGTATCAAAAAATATTGGCTCCTGTGACACTACACTATACTCCATAAGATAAATGGGAAGCTAACTACGGAAAATCCCATTCGAATTCTAAATGATTGGTAATATGTTCACTTTTAGCTGGATGTATCAAAATCGTCCCAGATATTCCAGGTCAATAACGGATGCATCTCTCAGCTACCTTCTGAGTCGATATTATGCCCATAAAATGTCTGGTACCTAGAACATATGTGAAGGAAGTTCTACTCCTCTTCAGAACACTGGTCCTTTCGAGCTAATTTTCAACGACTGTTTCAATATAGTTAACTACATAAGGTTGCATGAACTCGGTGACAATATGTAAATGATACCAAGGTTCGATGCTGTATGTTCGAGTATAGAAATGATAATTCAAGAAGTGTTATTATCATCTGGCACTGCCTTCAATGATTCGGCTGCATTTACTGCATACCATCCTAGCAGCCTTAAAATCATGCATTATTCGTTGACTCTGAAATTGGGTGGGAAAACGGAGTAGTCATTTTATAAAATGGGACTTTGGGATGACAGTTGTATTAAATTAGAACCCGTTGGTTTATGATAACCCTTTAAATAAAATTTTAAAGGTCACGAAACTCAGAACTATTCTTAATGTGGTTCATCGCTAGATTGCTCATAAACAACAGGGTATCTATTAAAACTGAACGAAATTTATCTTGGTTATCTTCTTAATCAGATCGCATTCTTTGCATATCCCATTTTCTTAATTATTCACGACACTTTCATTTTGTCTTGTGCGACATATTTCTTGGTGTTTTTTACGCCAAACATTTCATGTGCTATGAATAATATAACGAAGCTCAGTTAGTCACTTATACAACAAACCAGTGGTAAAAGTACACACGATGGATAATTCTGTATGGGTAATCAAAGCGTACAACAATCAGAATAAAATCTGTTCCAAGTGAAGATTTTCAATGTAGATCTAACATTACATAGTAGGTCACTGGTAGGGCGTTTTACATAACAGCAATCATAAAGTGCCAGGTTTATTCAATGTGATTTACAAACGCTAGTCTTAAGTGCTTCGTTCATAATAACGATAGACTTTTAAGTTATGTTATCCTACAATTGTCTAATAAATCTTCTCTGTAATATAGGAAAACTTTGTATTTCTATCTAAACCTGCCACGTGATAACTTCATTCCGTGCCAAATACTGAATTTAAACCCTTGATATATATATATATATTCAAGTATCACTAAACAATATTAAATCTTATGAAATTCGTTGTCCATTTGTTCTCTCATGTAGGTAAGCATGCATATACAAACGGTTACTATGCGGATAGGAACAAAAGTATCGGTTGTCTTGAAAATATAAGCAACTGAAAACTAAATTCAACAAACCAATTAAACTTAATGTCAAACATTTTGATACAATGTTATGTCATTTCCACGAAATGGAAATAAATTCCACATACCGTCACTACAATTCGAAGAACATTGGGACACGATAATACAAATGAACACAATAATACACTGGATTCTTTAAGTTAAGAGATGCAATAAGTAACGCCTAAATCATGAAGCACTTTAAGGACTACCTCTATAGTAATGATAAAACGTCATGTAAACCAGTGTAGTTATGATAAGATGATTTTGAAAGGTGCAATAAATTAAATGAGTAACCCCAAAAGCAGTGTGACTCAACAACAAATTTACAGAAATGACAAACTATCGATTTATTGATAACTGGGCGCAGCAACTAGGTAAAACAACAAGAATGAAATGAAAAGATGTATAAAAGGATACCGTAAAAGGTTATCCATTTCTAACCATATGATAATTATGAAGTTATATGAGGACTGCATATCCAACTATTTACTATATCAACAAAACATATAAACTTTCCACATACTTTAATATCTACGTAGTTTGCACACATTCACAAGTAAATTTCGATAATAATAATAACAATAATGGTGATGTTAATAGTAAACTCAGACATATGGCATATCATGATAATAACTCTAATATCATGATAAAACGCTTGTTTCCAACTTTGCCATGAATGATGGATGATTTACTACAGTATTTTGTAAAACGATTAAAAATTCACTTAGTTACACTATAAACTCTTAACAATCTTCCATTCGCAAAAGAAAATAAAGTCATGACTCCCTACATTACTATCATCTAGCTAGCTAGTCATACAAAAGAAAATGCTCAAATCCAAAAAAATATCATTTGACTAAAACTTCGTGGCCCGAAGAGCCTGTTACATGTGCACCGGAAATCTTGAATATAGACTGAAGAGTCACTGAAGTTATAGGAAATAAATTAATTTGAGCTGAATGCCGAAATATCAGATAATTAATAAATACACCAGGGATCATGTGAATTGAGAGAACCCATCAGAACAAGTTTAAAAAGAAGCTAGTTATTACAATAGTATATGCAAAATATCACAATCTACCTGTTTCTGAATTACTTACGTTATAAAAATAAACAAGTACTTATATAAAAAGCTTCTGGTCATTTATCTGCAAAATTTCAAAACTACCTATATATATGATTCAGGCCAAGTCAGCTGTTATTGTCAACACACGACCACGAATCCTTACTTAATAAAGTATCTAGAACTGCAAACCGCCTAGAAAATAACAATTTTGCCTTCATAAAGATTAACACTTACAATAGGTCAAAATACCTTCAACAATTCATTTCTATTTCTACTCTTAAGTACCGACCACTACTTCTAGAACACATTTTTACGAAGTACTACATCAACCCACTACTGATAGACAGTCATGTATCTTCAAAAAATTAATTAAAAATACAATTTAATACAAGGCTACCTCGGATGTAAGCAGTTGATATGGTAGACATAGTCCAACGCTACAGATCCGTCCAGATCTTCGAAATCTACAGAATCCAGTATGCTGGAACTTGATTTATCAAAGACGATGCCGTTAACCTTCGCTGTTTTGTCCATTGCTGATGTAGACCTGAATGTATCATCTTCACCATCAGTTGGCTGGGCATGGTTATTGAAGGAGATATCCTGGCTGGATCCAAGTTGCTCTGCTGGAGGCATTTCTGATATCTTAAGAATTAAAGAAAGAGACTAGATATTACTATCAGCCTTGAATATTGATGACAGCGACGGTGGGGTTGCTTAAAATATGACCGGATCAAACAAACTGATAACAATTCACGCCCTCATTTAACAACCTACCTGACATCCCACATTTAACAGAATTACACTCGTTCGTAAAATAGCATGCAACGAAAAATCTAACTTAAATTTGAGAAGTGGCATTATGATGAATCTACAAACACACTTAACAATCAGTTACGAATGATCTAAAGTGACATGATATGTGTTTGTCCATGACTTTTTTCTTATGAATAAATGAACTCATATTGACTGCGTTTTGAAATAGGCTGAATTGTGGCATACGACAAACTACGCAAGTAAGTTAGACAGCCGAATAACTAACCTAGATTAGCGGATGATGGTAGATCTATAATTTACAAAGTATGACTGGACTACTAGGTTTCCAAAGTGAATTAATAAGCATACGTACTCTGTGAAACATTCTTACATTTATTCTCACATAATACTCTGTTTTAACATGCTATAGGTATACAAGTATGATGCTAGTTCAAAAGTCTTCAAACGAATATCTGCTTATGTACATATTTATATCCTACGGATAGTCGAATACTTTAGAGGTTTTTGTACAAGTGATAACTCAATATTTAAAATGCAAATGTACTAGATAACCAAAAATCCCGAGGAACATACCTAGAGTGATTTGTCACAAAACACTTATTTATATTATGAGATTTTTTAAAAACGAACTTAACCTCTCCAATATGAATAGGTCTTTGATCGAAAAAGCCTCTCAAATCTTGACGGAAATAGTGGATCAGGCTAGGACCGAGAGGACCAGCAGCACGAAGATACGGCAGAACATTGAATGGACGAAATATATTACGAATAGTCGATAACACCCATGCTTGAGCCGCACCTACATTCGACTGATCCTTAACCTTGAGAGGGTCCTCAACAAAACCCCAAGGATCTGCTAGAATCAAATGAACAATCCTATGTAGAAAGAATAGATAATATTAGCAATTTCTACTAAAAACAATTATATTAAAGCGATTATCCAATGCAATCCATCTAAAACCAGATGATTCCATGAACAGAATAAAACATTTCACAAAGTTAAAATTGTAGCTGGTAAGTCGACTTTAAAATAAAGTATATTGGTTCGTTTCTTTGCATCAAAGCAGTAACACAAACTAATGGGAACAAACGCTTGGAACAGACAACGAAGAATAATACAGGCACAAAAATAAGCACAACGAGAACAGTTAATCAGTACAGCTGCATCATGTATGGTTTCAAAACTTATCATTACAATTGGGATGGTTATTTTTGTGGATATTGGTATTTCAGTTGATTGAATATGTTACAGATTGATGTTGGCAGGGTACCATTGAAATCCAGGGAGCACTGGACAGCTATTTCGTCCTAATACGGACAATCGCATATAATCTAGGCTGAAAATAGGTTATAATCGTGTGGTATGGAGATTGTCGAATTCGACATCACAAACTTACCTAAGTCAGATTAACAGAACCAGACAATTTCAAGGTATAGTCACACAGGAACACTTCGCCTCTAGATGGATGAATAGGGATGCACAGTGCACCAATGCAGAGCCTGGTACAAATATGCATCAGCTTATTAGCTATACTACATCGTCATATCAAAATAAGATTACAAAAACAAATAGAACCGGAGTCAAAATAATAATAGTATTAATGATAACGACGAGAACGCATTGATATGGTTCGAATAGAAGACATGCGAAAAAGTATGTGTAAAGGACTATATAAATTCAAGATTTAATTGGTTGAAACGTGTAAATGAATCTGCATTAGTGACTGATTGATTCCCGGCTATGTCACCCAATTACTGATCACAGAATTCAACCAGATATCATGGACTAGCTATAGACAGCTCAGTCCAACGGACAATCAAATTATAGATGAACTCAACGTTTCGGTTTAGTTGTTTCAAGCTTTCCTCCAACCTACTCGTAATCCGACCAATGATGAGTGACAAAGTAGGCGACGGCCAAGTACACATAACACATGTTTCAATCACCTCAGGAAGTAAATTCACAATCTAGTCAACCGATCTCTCATTGTTGCCTAGAGCCCTATGATCCACTCCGTTGTTTTATCATACGCAAGCAATACTTTGAAAGCAAAATTAGCCAAACACTTGTAACTTACAATGGCTTTAACTCCAGTAGGCCATGTTTCACAATAATAAGAATGTAGTGCAGTGAGCCCTCCCTATGATTGACAAACGGATGCTTCACTTACACCACAGGTGGTCTCGAAATGGCAAAAGCCTGAGATGATTATCGACCAAAATTAGTCAGCGTCGATTACACTTAATCTTCAAACTATAGTCAAGACTAATATAAGTCGACCTAAATTTTAAAACTCGAGCACTGACCTAAAGGGCATTGAAGTAGACTTATCAGGCCCCGAAACTCATCTGTTTCAAGTTAGATATAGTTTTTCAACAGGAATTGTGAAATACCAAGACCTGCCATAGTGAATAAACTGTTTAGTGAATCTTCCTTGGTAAAGATGAAACACTAAGTGTTCGCAAACGCATATAACGTTGGAGTTATGACACATTCTTGGCGTTTCCATGTTTAGCGCAAGCTACTTATTGATGAAAACTGTTTACGAGATCTATTACGGCTAGTGTGCACTCTGTAAGTAATGTCAGACTCTAAAATTATTTCATTCCTAATTAGGCATTTCGCACACATCTTAAGCATTAGATTAATAACAACCATGTCAGAAATGTTTAGCCAAAACAACCATTTCGTCTAATAACGTACCCTCCTTCCTTTAATAAATATCTCCACTACCTCTTTATCGACCTGATAATTATATTAACTTAAATATCAACCAAAATATCTGAACGTTATAAAAGCTGTACGTGATGAGTCAACTTATACAACATGACGATGTAACAACTTTCCATTGCTGTAATGGAAAAACTAAACCGACTGCATCGCTCATCTCAGTTATTTGCATTTTCGATTTCAGTTTGATAAGGACAAAAGACTGGATTGCCTATGTTAGTCATGGCACTGCGATCCCGAAAATCAAAAACACTAACATGATTGATACAACATATATGGAACACAGAACTGTGAAGTGTCATCAATTTAAATATTGAGAAGACAATCAAAGATATGTGCTTGACAAAACACTGCTTTTCTTGTCATTTATTAAACGTACCTATTTGGGTGAGTAAGAGCGTAGGAACAAGCTAAGAAACCACCTAAACTGTGACCAAGCAAAATAAACTTTTCAAGGTTTAAAGATGACCTCCATTCTTCAATAGATTCAACCCATTTCTCTTCAGTTGCAGTGGCGTCGACCGGAAAAGAAGGCCGAGAGCTTCGTCCGAAACCGAGAACATCCAGGGAATAAACAGGGCGATAACGAGCAAAGGCATCCATGTTTTTACACCAAAGGGCAGATCCGGAACCAAATCCATGAATAAGCACAATAGGAATAGCCTGGTCCTTATCTGTAGGTTTGCCCATAGGTGACACCTGATCACATATCTGCCTTCGGCAAATAAAAGTTCTGATGTAGCAGGATCCATTGAAAATAGGCACGAAAAAAGCTTCGACATTGCTCTTTATTCCTATATGTCAAAAACAGATTATTGTCGTAAATGAGTAAATACGAGAAATTAATTTTTTCTCCGCAGCTTTTAATAGCTCATTTGATGTACGCCTCCATCTCAACCAAAACGGAAGCCTACTTTCCTTAGCACTAACATCTCTGAAAAATCTGTACAGGGAAGTTCACAAAACGTACATTTCTACAATATTACAAGGTACCGCCATTTCCAGAAGATTCAATCCCCACCACGAAACAACCTAGGAAAACTAATCAGGAAAATGTGGTAACCGTAATGCATGTTCGATTTACCTCTGTATTACAGGTTTGTAACCTTGAGTATATGAGCATGCATTGTGCGTGGAATTTATCATGTACAAGGTCATATTTTTCTACGTATTTTTATTGCTCATCTATGAAGCAGTATTGTTTTAGTCGTTAGCAATTTTTCTGTTATGATTAAATTAGTTGTCAGTTCAACTAAGACGTTGGATGCACCGTTCCAATGTTAGTGTTGTAATGAACTTCGTTACTCTATTTCCGAATCTGTTCGAACAGTTTCTGCCAAAATGATTCATGCACACTGGAATGGAAGGCTGATTTTTCAAAAGTCTAATGAAATTTTGTCAATCCGTGTGTTTACGAAGATTAATATTCATACGAAATAAATTTTGTGATTAGTATGAAATAGGTTTTCGTTTTTTCTCATAACCTAGTGTATTTTTCTGTTGTCTACAGGTTTGTTGATCATCTCATTCACTGTAGATGTGTGCTTGTATCATCTAATATTAACGAATCGTCTGTTACAAATTGATAACGCTTAATAAATGACTTTTGTATTTTCATATTTGCAGTAGTTAGGTGTGGTGTATATTAGGGTTCGTAATGTACGCGGCAATGTATGTGTTTATCCCAGAAGCTTAAATGCGATGATAAATGCTATGATATATCAACATTGTTTGCCAGCAATAATTTGCAGTTTTATGTCTAATAAAATGGCTTGCACCTATGTAACTATGCGCATGAAAAAGTGTTTCTGTGCGTAAACGGTATTCGAAACCATAAGATATTCGCCTACTGCAGTTAACGCACATTAGTGTATTTCTAGTAATAGGCTAAATGGCTAGTACCAACAGCTTATTTGCCTTGATTCTCGAGCTTGATTGTTAATGATTTATAAGATGAGTAATGTCACCTTAGGTACAAGTTACATCAACTGTTTATTATCAGAGTCATTATAATTCACCGTAACTATGTTATTGATGCAGTGAAGTGCGTCAACATTTCTTATTTAACAAACCACGTGAGTTATTTAACTAGTTGGCTCTGCAAAGCATAGAAATCGTTCATTACATGGATATGTAGATTATTACGTGTCAGGTAAGAAGACGTTATAAGAATATAGTATAAAGCGAAAATATGTTCGAAGAAAATGATTCTTCCTAACTGATAAGCTATTAATAGGCAACAACTTTTGGATGGCAATCTAAGGCGTTATCTTTCTCGTTTGATTTGATTTTATGCACGGTTTCCAAAGAAAGGCTATGTCGTAACGTATTATTCGTGAACATCAGCATGCGTTCACTTCATGTTTAAAATATACTTTTCGTCTTTATATTCTCTGTAACAAGCTACATTGGAAAAGCCGTAATAACATGTGCCAATTAGTATTCATCGATAAATGTAGAATAATTCCCTCATTTTTAATAATTTTGAAGTGATGCATAGTAACATAAATGCTTTCACTGAAATTCAGTACAATAATCAGTCTCTAAATTCCAGAACATTATATGACTGCACACAGAGTGATAGGAATATGCCAATAAAATTTTGTCGCAACTGAAATTCGAGAAACTTTTAATAAGTTGACCGAGGGTCGATAAATATCAGTGTCTTGTGAAACGATCAAAATATAATATAAAAACACAATAAAATCATAGCAATTTTTCACTCCCTAAAGAAAATAAAATCATGTCTGATGACTCCAAATCTGTTTTACTTTATGTATGTGAAGCATGGCCATTAAGGATAGAGGATATTCGTAGGCTTCTAGTATTCGATTATAGATGTCTTCGAAGCATTGCTCGGGTTTGCTGGGACTACTGAGTAAGCAATGCGTGGGTTAGAAATACAGTACTAGGTAAATACGGTAAATCTATTAGTGAAGTAGTAAATCTTCGTCAGCTGAGGTAGTTAGGACATGTGTTACGTATGCCTGACTACCGCCTACCTCGACGAGCAATGCTGTCTGATGTAGGAGTAGGCTGGAATAAAAGCCAGGGATGACCAAACTGAAACATAGCACCAGTCGATGAAGTCATTGATAATTGGGCTGAGCCATGTTAATAGATGCAGACTACCTGGTTGGGATCCACGTGATAATCGCAACCAATGGTTGTAGACTTTGGGTGACATGGCTTAAAATCGTTGACAGTGATGCAGGTGCATCCATTCCTTGTCCTCTTCCGAATTTTAAGTTTCTGAACTTATCATAATTTTCTTTTTACTGAATCATATTTTCTTAAATCTTAACTGCGATATCTATTCCTTTCTGTTTTCTGAATTATTATTTTCTTCGAAATTAATCCTTTTCATTCATACTAACTCTGTTACTACCTCCACTACTCTGGGATTTGATCTGACAATTTAATCTCTATCTGCTAATTGAGGTATGGTAACTTGAACTGATGTACGCGCGTACCATGTTCTACGTTGTAACTGACTGACTAACTGTTTTGTTTTCAATCTATATTTATTTATCTGGATTCATCTCACTTAGTAGCCCGCTCCTGTCTAAAGTACTGTCATATCTACAGTCTCGTGTTGCTGGCGCCCAATTATATGAACGTTGCCACCGATTAAGAATGCTGACACATCTTTTACAATACCTCGTGTACCATTTAAACAGGACTCTTTCAATGTTTACATGTGAATACAGACCAGCCGTGTCTTTGGAAAGTTGTGGAATCGATGTGTGTTGCCTATCTGATAACCAGATCAAAGACTTTCGTGATTAACAGAAGATTCATCCTCCATCTGTCAATTCGAAGAGATTACTTAATGTGTGCTTGTCTGACAACTCTGCGTCATTGGCGCTCGGTTTTTCTGGCGTCGGTATCACACTAAACGCCAGAGCTAAGGCTACGCTGATCGATTGGATTCACGTTAACTGTCACTTGTGTATTGCTAGATTTGGAGACCACCAATCAAATATTCTTGCCGATATGGTGCTTGCAACAGACATTGGAGTGCTAGCAAGAGATCTGAATGCTCAGGTCTGGTAATCAAGTACAATGAGTCGTACGGGTAGGCAATGAAGACTGGATGATAGCGGTGGCCATCTACAACTGTGTGCAAATCATAACTTACTTTCTGCAAAGCCGTCGCTGACGGGGCGCACCTTCTTCGCACATCAAGCCCGGACTCGGAGTGATTACATTGCGATCAGAAACTGCTGACGTGGAGTGCCTACACGGACTCTAACCGACGTTAGCTACAACTTGTTGAAGCACATCGTCCTACTTCGGTGAATGGAGAGTTCAATATCACACGTAATTGCATATGTTAACGAAATTCGCGAAGTTTGAGTGAGAACTGAGAAATCCGGTAGTTAGAGTGCACTGACTATTTGAATGCAACAGGCGTATTTGCTAACTGGCGGAAGCTCCTTCAACTTATCGGAACTATTGACAGTAAGAAGTGAGACAATCTGTGAAATTAATGGCACTCTAATTAGTAAACTTCGAAGACATCCTGAACCAACACTTTACTATTCAACTGGTCTGTTGCTCCAGCAACGTCCATTCGTTTGTCATGTACTTCATGGCCCGCGCAAAGTTTGTGTTTGGATAAATATACTACATAAATATCTCTAGAGATACTACATCTTCATTAGCATTGGAAAAATAATTCAAAACGATAGCTAGAGAAATTTCATTTCTCTTTATCGTGTTCCCGAAATATTGAGTAAAAGGACGAAGTTGATATTAAAACATGATCGAAAGCAACATTTAAAAAAAATTACGGTGTAACCAAACCCATGTAGTTATTTTTTGGTGTACCACTGTTTTAACTAGTAACCTCTGACATTGGGTCAGTGACGGACATATATCCATCATGTCATCATTGGCCATTATGATTGAGAATTATTTGATTACTACGCCTAAAACAGGAACCTATGATGTACCCGTGTTCTAACACTGATGTTTTCGTCACATCTAATGAGCTTATGGTGGAATGAAATCACCTTCACTGGAAATTAGTACATTGATTAAGTTCACTCAGTCGGTTGCTTTTTCGAACTATGACCCTTATATGATGTATTGTTTTGATTTCTGTTTGCCCTAAAACTCAACACTTACGTTTCTTCGGATTAAATACGTGGTTGCCAATAGAATTGACGTTGCACTTGTCCTATAATTGTTTTTAAGAGTTCATAAACACTTGTTTTTCAGGCAATATTTAACACTTGGTATGAAGCATAGATTTCAATAAAGTCAGGTTTTTATTTGAAATACGCCTAATATATAAAATCGATTACACTTTCAAGGTTACAGGATAATAAAACATCTGATTAAATGTTTTCAAATTTAATCAATTTGGTTTCATTGTCCATGACCACAAGAGGAGAATAACTGAAACCAGTAACAATAAGTATTTCTACCGTATGTTATTCAGTGTTTATACTGGTTTCTGGTTGTTTGTCTGAAATACGTTCGTAATAAGAACTATAGCCCTAGTAACTGTGTTACTACTGTAATATGGACTTATTGTTGTTAAGAAAATATTCATCAATTTTCATTTTCCATTTCCAGGTACGGAATACAATTATGAAAGAAGATGATTTGTGTGAAAGACTACGCTTTGAACGAAAACAACTTAGGCAATATCTGCACACATTAAAATGTGATCAGTTTATTAAATCGAAGTTGCAATTGGAAACAGATGCTGACGGAAAAACAACCAAAATAACACATTATTTTATTGACTATAAAGTAAACTTGGTTTATACTTTAGATTTAATTCTCAGTTTAATTAGTTATCAAGGTTGAACTTAAACAAACAGTGCAAAATCTTAGAGTTTAAGTTGTTCCACAACACCTTAATGTTCTTTCATTAGACTTTAGTATTTGTCATTATAACGCGCGGTTTGGAAGTAAATAAACTTTATGAAGGCTCTTCACTCTAACATTTCTAGTCGAGTCAAAGCTTATAATGAACTGTCATCTGAATTATCACTCTCAAGCGGTATTCGTCAGAGTTGCCCCATGTATTCATTTTTTACTTGATCCCGTTATAGATGGTTGGGACATGTTACGTATGCCTAACCACCGCCTACCTTAACGCGCGATGCTAATTGATGTTGAAGTAGGATGGAAGAAAGTTAGGAGCGGCTAAACCAAATCATGGCACTAATCTATGAAATCACTGATTGCACATCTAAATTATGTTGGTAGGTACAGACTACTTGATTGGAGTTCGCTCAAATTTCATAACTAGTAGTTAGAAACACTGAGTGACATAGCTCAGAGTTAGCCACAGTGTATCCACTTTTTGTTCTCCCTTAAATTGTGAGCTTTACGTTATTTCATGCCTGCCTTTCTACAAAATAATTATTTGTCCTCGTACTATATTCAATATGTCCAGTCTTTTGTTATTATTATTATTATTATCATTGAAGTAACTACTTCTTCTGCTAATTTGGTGTTAATCTTGCTGTGCTCCCTAAATGTGACCACTTAGACCGATGCACATGTGCTAGGTTCTATTCTGCATCGTATGTACTTACATACATTGTTGCAGATGTTCTTCTGTAAGTTGTGCTTTCATGCAATCTTTCGACCGTTTACTAGGAGGCCCATTCATCAACTTATTATATGCAAACGATATAGTCCTATTTTGTGAAAACGCTGACAATATGCAGTCTCGTGAATTCTTGAGGTAACGATACACATATATTTGGGATGCGTTTTTCTCCCATCTATATGTAAATGGTCACTTTGTCACATTATCATATAGAGTGAAGTAGTTAAATACATTGACCACTTCAATTACCTTGGAAGTCTAATCAATTCTGGTGGATTGGTGTCTTATGAAACCTCAACTCGGGTTAAGAAAGCTAACTCAGCTTTTACCAACTTACGTCACTGGTAGCGTAAGTGAAATATCCGTCTCTCAACTGAATAACGAGTGCATTGCTCAGGAGTCTGTTCTGTTTTAGCTTTTGGATGCGAAACGTGATGTATGAAAATAAAGTACTTGCACAGTTTTTAAGTCTTTGATAATTGAATCTTTGGACGCAGCGCTTGTATGCCGAGGGGCTATCGATTAAGTCATTTTGAAGTTAGACTGAGTACTAAGAAAATATGGCAAATTGTTTGGAGAGTTTTTGAACTTTTACCCTCTGAGGCGGTTGGGACCTGTGTTACCTATGCCCAACTACCGCCTATCTTCACGCATAATGTGAAATGTTATGAGTGGTTGGACCAATACGTGATGTCAGTCAGTGGAGTCATCAGTTACCGGTCTGAGTCGTTTTGATAGTTACAAAATATTTGATTGTGGTTCTATTCTTCTTAATTTTATCTCATCGTCCTAAGGTGGTTTGATAGTTTGAAGTGATGTGAAATTGTATCATACTCTAAATTGTTTATGACTGAGTGACTAAATGTAGGTGAGCTAATTTAATCTATTTATTATTGATGATGCAGGCTAGGTCAAGATTTTACTGAAGATGTGTCGAAGATAATGAGCCTCTTATGGTGAATAGTCTAACATGTTCTGATTATTATTGATGATGAACACATTTACAATCGTTAGATGATGTGCAGTATTACTATGTTGCATACTACAGACGAGATTGTATTATTTATCCATCGTCTAAAAGACCATAAGTCCTAAAACGACATAGCTGACCATTAGAAAATTTCCTAGCAAGGAATTATCTACATAGATAATTTACCACAAAGAATAAGTGTTATTTGAAATACATAGTCGTGGGTTGCTAATTTTGTAGACTGCATGACTGATAACTAACTATAACTTGATTGACAGGTTTGTTCCTTAACCGACATACCACAGACCAGTATTTGTTGTTGTTGTCGTCGTTAGTTAGTTAGTTAGATGTAGACTTCTTGGCTAGAGCCTCCTTCCAGATGGTAATCGGTCACTTGTTATGAAAATTTATCTCTCAAACGAAGTATACTTTTATGAGATTCCTTGGCTTAGTAGGTATTTCATTAGTAGTTTCGATAAATTGGACGGTCTAGTTTCGTTTTTCCTGTTGAATTGGTCATTCAACTTGCATTCAGTTTTTCCAGTGGTTTATTTTTTCGCGTAATTCTTGTGTACGTGTGTTTGTATCTATATATATAAATTCCGTATAAGCCATTTGAATTTGTTATTTGGCTGCATTATTCAGTTTAAATGCTAAATAATGACCATTACTATTCAGTTGTGACTAAATTTAACAGGATACTGTTTATAATGCTAGTTTTTGATTAGAAGTAATTTTTGTCTTCTCAGAAATGTAGGTTTTTGATTTTAAGGAATTTGAGTCAGAGTAGTATGCTTGTTTATTGTGTATCAACTTAGACCTTGGATTATTTTCGCCTATATTTTGAATTTAAGAAAGTCTTCTCTTTAATAAATATATACTGATATTTGACATTTGTTTTCATACCAAAGGTGAACAATTATTAAGCTTACTGTTTCGTCTTTTGTTTGGTTCTGTGGTATATTTTATTCAACTAACTGTTGTTCTGGACAAGGAATGTTGCTCAGGATAGTAGAAACATGTCCTACGTATCGCGTATTCAGTTCGCGATCAGGTTTTTCATGATGTCTGTATGCAACTGAAATTAATATGTGAAGAGCCCGCAATATATTTCTCCAGTTGCCATTCTATTACTTCATTATGAGTACTTATATTAGCAGGCTGTAAACATAATAACGAGCACCTAAATAAAGACTTAGAAAAAATTTCAACGATCAAAAGAAATCTAACTGAACAGAAAGCACACCAATGTTATGTAACACTGACCAATTTTTAGACGAATAGAGGGGATTTAAAGTCAGCTATCATTGTTGGGGAAAAATTTGGCTAGACAATTCACTCTTATGCTGGGTGGCTGAAGAAATGGATAGAACATTAAAGAAATGATTACCCGACTTAGAGTTACTTTTTAGTTGTTTCAAGGTAGGAGGAGTTAGTAGTAGAACATTATATGTTAAACCCAAGAGTTTACAAAAATTGTAAGCCCCTATCAGCAGTTAAATTGACTAGGTTTTTATGTAGATTTCGTTAGCTAGAGGTAATCATAACAGTCTACTTGGAACTGTCTCTTTATATAAACCAAATGTCTTGTTTTAATCACAAAAATGATTTTATTCAAGGTATATGTTTATGCATTCATCCAGCACTTGACTGGCACCCGATAGCAGCAAACCTAAAAAACAACGTCTCAGTTTTCGTTGTGTATGCTTAAATCATATATTGATACTTTTCTAAGTCTTGGAACTTTGGTATCTTTTACAGACGGCTAAATATAGCCATTGTGCTTAACCTGATAGCTACATGTAGCTCTGTTTATGGATACTTTTTGAGGTAATACTCGTCTTTGAGTGAATTCTTTAGAAAACATTTCAAGCGATCGGTAGCTTTTCATATCAAGAGTGGACCGTTTATCTGACCTATTCTCAAGCTCGTTTTTTCTTCATTTTCAAAATGACGTTTTTATCACCTAAACTCTCGTTAGTTTATTTCCTACCTGAAATCACTGTAAATGACTTGGAGTATGGAGACAACATAGTCCTGTTTACTGAAGGCGTTGACAAAATGGAGAGTCATCTGAACCTGAACATTAATGCTACAGCACTGCACTACGTTTATGCCTAGTTTGGTCGTAAAAAGTAAAGTTGTTGTATATGTCAACCGTCTGCTTTATTAATAATCTAATTGTTTGTGACTGTTTGAAGGTTAGCTAAAATTTCGTGTGCAAATTACGCCAGCTATTTTAAGTTAAAATATCTGTCCATCAAATAATAATAATAATAATCATAATAATAATAATAATAATAATAAAACCACATGGACCCAGGATCATCACAGCATCTTTCAAGACAATGAAGAAGGGGATTACAATGAACATCATCCAATGTTATGAATTCACCAACAACGGAAACGACGCGGACAAAGATCAGTTTTATGATAGGCTGCAGTCAATTATAGCGAAGTATCCAGGAAAGGATCTGACAATCCTGACAGGGGACCTAAACGCCAAAGACGGAATAGACAACACCGGATACGAAGACATCATGAGACAACAGCGACTGGGAGAAAGAAATGAGAATGGTGAAAGATTTACAAATCTATGCGCTTTCAACAAAATGGTCATAGGTGGTACAATATTCCCCCACAAACGCATACACAATGTTACATGGGTCTCACCGGATCATACTACAGAGAATCAAATCAATCATATATGCATCAATAAAAAATTCAGAAGATCAATGGAAGATGTGAAAAACAGTCGAAAGATTAACACAAGTACACAGAAATTAGTTACTTCAAATTAACGATTTAAAAATATATTTCCTATTGGATTTTGAAATCAGTGGGTAATTAGGACCAGTACGTTACATTCGATCTCAGATGACATTTTTGATGAGTTCATATGAATCTCGGGTTTTTAACCAGACTTCGAAGTGGACTACATTTTGAATGCTCACTGTGATGCTAAATATTATTTATGTTGTGCTTCTCCTTGTCAAATTTTTAAAGTGTCATTTGGTTTTTTTTTCATTGTGTTTTATATAATTATTTGATCCTAGAAAGTTGAATGAGTTGTGTTGTTGTACTTAATAAATATCAAGTGCAATATGTAATAAAATGTACACTACGGGTAGATGGTGTCATCATCACTTTGTCACATTATCATATAGAGTGAAGTAGTTAAATACATTGACCACTTCAATTACCTTGGAAGTCTAATCAATTCTGGTGGATTGGTGTCTTATGAAACCTCAACTCGGGTTAAGAAAGCTAACTCAGCTTTTACCAACTTACGTCACTGGTAGCGTAAGTGAAATATCCGTCTCTCAACTGAATAACGAGTGCATTGCTCAGGAGTCTGTTCTGTTTTAGCTTTTGGATGCGAAACGTGATGTATGGAAATATAATAATTGTACAGTGTTTTTTTTTAGAATTTAAATCTAAGATATATTCACTGGGTATCGTACATCAACTCAGTGAAAATTATTATTCCCAATGTAGTATATTAGACAAAAATCTTCCTATTTGATGAAGCGATTTTGTTATTCGTTACCTTTGCCTACTTACTACCTGGTTTACTGCACATTGTTGGCTGGAGTTCTAGTAGAAAAAATTAAAAGCTATGGGGACCAGTCAACAACATGTGGTCATTACTTGAATTTTTCGACTGTTAGTCTAAACCATGTCGTCAGATGCAGACTCCGTAATTGTGGTTAGTGTAATTATCTCAACACGGGGTGACATGGTCATTAATCTTTCGCAGTGACACAAGTGCATTCCTTCTTTTATTTCTCTGTCTTGTGTTTCATTATTCTTTAGTACACAATCCTTCATTCTTTCCTTTTGAAGTATATCGTGACGTAAACGTAAATTCGTTCTTTTGCTAATGCGGTATAGATACGTGGGCTAATGCACATTTGTTAAGCCCTACGCTATCTTTGACTGATTGTTTAGATTCTGGTTGCAGAACTTAGGTGAAATTACATTGGTGCAGATAATTTCAACATTTTATTGTCATATTGTGACTTTCTCATTTCATAGCATACTGTATAATATGGCATGAAGGTAGAATCAAAAGCGTTATTGTGATTAGAAATTTTATTTTAATGATTCATTTTAAAACTTTTAAATTTGCAAGTGAAATTATAAATTAGTCGCACAAAAATCGACTCATCTTTATCATTTATTCGGTTTCTTGATTCACGTTATACCTCGATTGTAATATTTTGTGTATGAAGTAGGTAAATGTATTGCAGTATTTAAAAGATACCTGACTACTAATATTTGTACTTCGTAATTGTTTACATTTATATAGGATTGGCGTAAATGTCAACAACCATCAATTCTTCTGTCCCAACCCCTAATGCTGCTAAAAACATAGTGTTTTCAGAGTCATTGCCTGCTGCAGGGAAACTCTCTCCTGTTAGTTCTATTCGCCAATCTGCTGACTCTCTATCTAATCAAAAGGATTCAACGAAAGTACCTGTTTGTCTAATAAAGCTGGTCCGGTCTATTGTTAGAACTTTCTATTTACGAGAACATTCCCTCATAGTTGATATGTTGGTAAGAGCTAATGAATAACTAGTTATTTTAACATTGTTTTATCATCTTTTGTTATTTTTGTATAGTTAATATCTGCGAACAGTATAAATTTCCCGCCATCCCACACTGCAGGCGCATACGGCGCTTACTCTTTAGATGAATCAAATGAATTTACTTTGCCTTCCATCGTTTTTCTACTCCGTCTTGTTTTCACCCGACCGTAAGTGCTACCTTGACTTGGTGGTCGGGCTTGCCTATTGTGATGACCTAGCCGAGCTATTTTGGCTGGAACGCATGTCCTTCTAGGTCCTACCATATCAAGCAGGTCTGTTGGAGAGCGATAAGACTAAAGGCAGCAACCTAGGGTCTGACGGCGAAGTCGTACTATTGACTGCAGTGGAGTGTGACAGAAGTAAGGTGATTCCCTCGGATAACCAGCATCTATAGCGATGCTGCTTTCCCACAAAGGAAAGGTAGGGTTTGAAAAGGTCGACCCTAAAAATGTCACACCTCACCTCACTCCACGGATTTCTGTTTCCAGCGGTAAGGCTTTTTAAAGAGCGGAGCCAACACTTCATAAACTCCGTATAACAAGGTCTTTTCGTAATCGGCCTCAAACAATTGTCGCTTGGGCTCTGCGATCGCTCTCCCAATTCACTATGACCAATACTAACCCAGCTTATTTTTCAGGTACCTCAAAAAGTAATATCCTTCCATGGTGTGGGCAGCCAGGAAGTGACAACCGCCCTCATACCTCTAACAGCACATGAGATCATCTTATCCGAGGTGAAATCCCACCATCAACTCCTAATAGCTCTCTTATTCCCACGATTAATCCTTCTAGCATAACTTTATCACTTCACCCCTCTAATGATAATGATTTGAGTTCACGAAGCGTTATTCCTGGCTTCCTGAAACCTCGCACTAAGCTATATATCGGAGCTTTTAACGTTTGAACCTTATGCCAAATAGGACAACAAGCCTCCTTAGCTATGACTTTAGAATCTCACTCCATCGACATCTGCTTCGCCTCGGAAATGCATGTACAGAATACAAGTACAATCATTGGCTTGACTTCACCTTGTGAAAATAAAAAACCGACTGAATTCACCATTCATGTTTCTGGAGGCCTCATCGATATTACTCGGGGTCTTGCTGGTGTAGTCATAGCACTAAGCTCAAAAGCTGAACAGGCTCTCCTAGGCTTGATTCCGATAGACAGTCGCTTATGCGCTGTCCATCTAAACGGGATGGTAATAACTTGGAAGGATAGGGACACATGCCGTCGCCTCTGCCTACGTTCCCACTGATTGCAGCTCAGATGAAGTAAAAGGTGAATTTTTACAGAAGACTTTCCAACCTTCTTTAAAAAGCTGAACGCACTGATACAGTGATAGCGGTTGGGGATTTTGATGCCAATCTAGATAGATTAAACGAAACCTAGGTAACGGAAGTCGGCAAATTAGATTCGTAACTTTGGTAGAGGGATTGGCTTTGGGGGCCGAGTTAGATAAGCCGAGATCAGATACGTATCGGTCCAGTTGGGGTCTAGTTTTTTCTCTGCTTTGTGTTCCGTTCTACGGTGTGCATTGTGGTGAGGTTACTGGACTCTGATCCAGGTCGGTCGTGAGCGGTTTCAGCTGTTAGTGTTGTGCAACTAGCAACGCGCCGGGACTTGTACCGCGTTGAGTCTAGCGGTCGTATTTCCATGGTCTGGCGCGCGACGGCTAACTCAGAACTGGCACGGGCTAGGGGAATCTGACTGTCTAGTTGAAACAGCATTGTGGATCCTATGGTGTCGAGGCTCAACGAACAGATAATGGTGACCGTTTACTACAACTATGTCCAAATAACCGTCTATTTCTCTCAAGCACCAATTTTAAGCATAAGGAGACATCAGTTGACATGGCGACATCCACAATCAACTCAACGCTGGACTCAAATAGACCACATTGTTATCAGTTACCGTTGGACGTAAAAGATCCACAACAAGGATTTCCCTCAGAGTTCAACTTAATGATAAAAAAAAGTCAAGAATACACTTCAGGAACAACTAGAAAAACAATTAGTCAACTACGTAAGCTGTACTCATCCCGAGTCAGCTTGGAATGATATCCGAAAAGCTGTTGAAACAGCATTAGTATCTATTAGTAAACTGAACCAAAAAGTTAAGAAAAATCAACGAATTTCAGCTGGATCTACTAAACTGATAGATACTTGGCAACACATCCCGTCTGGTTCTAAACACGATGAGGAGCGAAGGCAACTTAAATACAGGCTGGTTAAAAGCTTACGTAATGATCGTGAGCAGTGGTGAGTAGCGAGAGTTAAAAAGATGGGATAGGCAGTGGTGATAGGTAACAATAGGTAACTGTTCAGATTTACCAAGAAAACAGGTATCAGAAATCCCGCTATAAATGAAACTATCTCGGAAAAAGACGGGACGATTATTCACCATCAATCCAGAAGGTTAGATCGATGGACAGAACACTTTAGGGAACAGTTCAACTGCCCCTCGGCCTCATCTCAGTTACCCACCATCCTCATGCAATCTGAATGGCAAATGAATACCAGTACACAAGTCTTAGCGAAGTTGAGGAGGCTATAGGAACCTAAGGAGACGGAGAGCATCAGGACCTGATGGATTAATCCCTGAGATTTGTAAGGACGATGGCCCAGTTTTAGCAACGAGATTAACTGAGATCTTGGCGAGAATCTAGGAACTGGATGTAATCCCATCTAACTGGTCTTGAATGCTAACCGTCCCAGTCTATGAGAAAGGACAGAAGTCTTACTGTAACAATTACCGAGGAATCAGCTTAACGAATAGTGTCTAAAATATTGGCTTCAGTAATATTTCGACGTCTAACTAAAGCTCGTGAAGAGCGAACTTGAGAGAACAAAGGTGGTTTCAGACCTGGACATGGTTGTATAAACCAAATATTCACATCTCGATTGGTTTTGGGATATAAGCACACTTTTTGACATCCAACAATAGTTATATTCTCTGACCTTAAGGCGGCGTTTGATTATATCAAATGTAAGGTTATGTGGGAATGTCTGTGATTGAAGGCATGCCGGAAAAGTTCATTAACCTTATACAGGCTCTCTACTCAAACACTACTAGTCCAGTCAGAGCTTACGGCGAACTGCCTCAGCATTGATTACTCCAAGTTATGTTTGCCATGGTTGTCCGCTTTCTCTATTCTTATTTAACTTTATCACTAGCATACTTTTAGAGTTAACATTTTAGTCGTCTGAGCTCTCAGGGGTTCATCTCTTTCCATGAAATAAACTTGTTGACTTAGAATATGCTGATGATATAGTTCTATTGGGTAGAGATGCTGACAAAATACAACGTCTTTTGCCCATCTTAAGCATCAATGTGTGTATGTTTGGGATGCAATCCTACCCATCCAAATGCGAAATACTGTTCAGATTTGGCTTACATCGTCGCCGAAATCACTGGTGTGTGTAGGGGGGGGGGTGCAAAAAAGTTGAATACACTACCCGCCTTACTAACCTTGTAAGTCTCATCAATCCTGATGGTCTAATACCTGATGAAATCTCGGCTTATATACAAAAGGCTCGATCGGCCTTCGCCAAATTGCGTCATTTGTGGCGTAATTGAGATATCCGTCTGATGACCAAAACACGCGTTTACTGAGCAGCAGTGCGATCTGTTTTACTTTATGTATGTGAAGCATGGCCATTAAGGATAGAGGATATTCGTAGGCTTCTAGTATTCGATTATAGATGTCTTCGAAGCATTGCTCGGGTTTGCTGGGACTACTGAGTAAGCAATGCGTGGGTTAGAAATACAGTACTAGGTAAATACGGTAAATCTATTAGTGAAGTAGTAAATCTTCGTCAGCTGAGGTAGTTAGGACATGTGTTACGTATGCCTGACTACCGCCTACCTCGACGAGCAATGCTGTCTGATGTAGGAGTAGGCTGGAATAAAAGCCAGGGATGACCAAACTGAAACATAGCACCAGTCGATGAAGTCATTGATAATTGGGCTGAGCCATGTTAATAGATGCAGACTACCTGGTTGGGATCCACGTGATAATCGCAACCAATGGTTGTAGACTTTGGGTGACATGGCTTAAAATCGTTGACAGTGATGCAGGTGCATCCATTCCTTGTCCTCTTCCGAATTTTAAGTTTCTGAACTTATCATAATTTTCTTTTTACTGAATCATATTTTCTTAAATCTTAACTGCGATATCTATTCCTTTCTGTTTTCTGAATTATTATTTTCTTCGAAATTAATCCTTTTCATTCATACTAACTCTGTTACTACCTCCACTACTCTGGGATTTGATCTGACAATTTAATCTCTATCTGCTAATTGAGGTATGGTAACTTGAACTGATGTACGCGCGTACCATGTTCTACGTTGTAACTGACTGACTAACTGTTTTGTTTTCAATCTATATTTATTTATCTGGATTCATCTCACTTAGTAGCCCGCTCCTGTCTAAAGTACTGTCATATCTACAGTCTCGTGTTGCTGGCGCCCAATTATATGAACGTTGCCACCGATTAAGAATGCTGACACATCTTTTACAATACCTCGTGTACCATTTAAACAGGACTCTTTCAATGTTTACATGTGAATACAGACCAGCCGTGTCTTTGGAAAGTTGTGGAATCGATGTGTGTTGCCTATCTGATAACCAGATCAAAGACTTTCGTGATTAACAGAAGATTCATCCTCCATCTGTCAATTCGAAGAGATTACTTAATGTGTGCTTGTCTGACAACTCTGCGTCATTGGCGCTCGGTTTTTCTGGCGTCGGTATCACACTAAACGCCAGAGCTAAGGCTACGCTGATCGATTGGATTCACGTTAACTGTCACTTGTGTATTGCTAGATTTGGAGACCACCAATCAAATATTCTTGCCGATATGGTGCTTGCAACAGACATTGGAGTGCTAGCAAGAGATCTGAATGCTCAGGTCTGGTAATCAAGTACAATGAGTCGTACGGGTAGGCAATGAAGACTGGATGATAGCGGTGGCCATCTACAACTGTGTGCAAATCATAACTTACTTTCTGCAAAGCCGTCGCTGACGGGGCGCACCTTCTTCGCACATCAAGCCCGGACTCGGAGTGATTACATTGCGATCAGAAACTGCTGACGTGGAGTGCCTACACGGACTCTAACCGACGTTAGCTACAACTTGTTGAAGCACATCGTCCTACTTCGGTGAATGGAGAGTTCAATATCACACGTAATTGCATATGTTAACGAAATTCGCGAAGTTTGAGTGAGAACTGAGAAATCCGGTAGTTAGAGTGCACTGACTATTTGAATGCAACAGGCGTATTTGCTAACTGGCGGAAGCTCCTTCAACTTATCGGAACTATTGACAGTAAGAAGTGAGACAATCTGTGAAATTAATGGCACTCTAATTAGTAAACTTCGAAGACATCCTGAACCAACACTTTACTATTCAACTGGTCTGTTGCTCCAGCAACGTCCATTCGTTTGTCATGTACTTCATGGCCCGCGCAAAGTTTGTGTTTGGATAAATATACTACATAAATATCTCTAGAGATACTACATCTTCATTAGCATTGGAAAAATAATTCAAAACGATAGCTAGAGAAATTTCATTTCTCTTTATCGTGTTCCCGAAATATTGAGTAAAAGGACGAAGTTGATATTAAAACATGATCGAAAGCAACATTTAAAAAAAATTACGGTGTAACCAAACCCATGTAGTTATTTTTTGGTGTACCACTGTTTTAACTAGTAACCTCTGACATTGGGTCAGTGACGGACATATATCCATCATGTCATCATTGGCCATTATGATTGAGAATTATTTGATTACTACGCCTAAAACAGGAACCTATGATGTACCCGTGTTCTAACACTGATGTTTTCGTCACATCTAATGAGCTTATGGTGGAATGAAATCACCTTCACTGGAAATTAGTACATTGATTAAGTTCACTCAGTCGGTTGCTTTTTCGAACTATGACCCTTATATGATGTATTGTTTTGATTTCTGTTTGCCCTAAAACTCAACACTTACGTTTCTTCGGATTAAATACGTGGTTGCCAATAGAATTGACGTTGCACTTGTCCTATAATTGTTTTTAAGAGTTCATAAACACTTGTTTTTCAGGCAATATTTAACACTTGGTATGAAGCATAGATTTCAATAAAGTCAGGTTTTTATTTGAAATACGCCTAATATATAAAATCGATTACACTTTCAAGGTTACAGGATAATAAAACATCTGATTAAATGTTTTCAAATTTAATCAATTTGGTTTCATTGTCCATGACCACAAGAGGAGAATAACTGAAACCAGTAACAATAAGTATTTCTACCGTATGTTATTCAGTGTTTATACTGGTTTCTGGTTGTTTGTCTGAAATACGTTCGTAATAAGAACTATAGCCCTAGTAACTGTGTTACTACTGTAATATGGACTTATTGTTGTTAAGAAAATATTCATCAATTTTCATTTTCCATTTCCAGGTACGGAATACAATTATGAAAGAAGATGATTTGTGTGAAAGACTACGCTTTGAACGAAAACAACTTAGGCAATATCTGCACACATTAAAATGTGATCAGTTTATTAAATCGAAGTTGCAATTGGAAACAGATGCTGACGGAAAAACAACCAAAATAACACATTATTTTATTGACTATAAAGTAAACTTGGTTTATACTTTAGATTTAATTCTCAGTTTAATTAGTTATCAAGGTTGAACTTAAACAAACAGTGCAAAATCTTAGAGTTTAAGTTGTTCCACAACACCTTAATGTTCTTTCATTAGACTTTAGTATTTGTCATTATAACGCCGCGGTTTGGAAGTAAATAAACTTTATGAAGGCTCTTCACTCTAACATTTCTAGTCGAGTCAAAGCTTATAATGAACTGTCATCTGAATTATCACTCTCAAGCGGTATTCGTCAGAGTT
Organism: Schistosoma japonicum; assembly: GCA_025215515.1. Lineage (NCBI taxonomy): Eukaryota > Metazoa > Platyhelminthes > Trematoda > Strigeidida > Schistosomatidae > Schistosoma > Schistosoma japonicum. The sequence goes on from CM046069.1 coordinate 58,664,788, forward strand.
TGCCCCATGTATTCATTTTTTACTTGATCCCGTTATAGATGGTTGGGACATGTTACGTATGCCTAACCACCGCCTACCTTAACGCGCGATGCTAATTGATGTTGAAGTAGGATGGAAGAAAGTTAGGAGCGGCTAAACCAAATCATGGCACTAATCTATGAAATCACTGATTGCACATCTAAATTATGTTGGTAGGTACAGACTACTTGATTGGAGTTCGCTCAAATTTCATAACTAGTAGTTAGAAACACTGAGTGACATAGCTCAGAGTTAGCCACAGTGTATCCACTTTTTGTTCTCCCTTAATTGTGAGCTTACGTTATTTCATGCCTGCCTTTCTACAAAATAATTATTTGTCCTCGTACTATATTCAATATGTCCAGTCTTTTGTTATTATTATTATTATTATCATTGAAGTAACTACTTCTTCTGCTAATTTGGTGTTAATCTTGCTGTGCTCCCTAAATGTGACCACTTAGACCGATGCACATGTGCTAGGTTCTATTCTGCATCGTATGTACTTACATACATTGTTGCAGATGTTCTTCTGTAAGTTGTGCTTTCATGCAATCTTTCGACCGTTTACTAGGAGGCCCATTCATCAACTTATTATATGCAAACGATATAGTCCTATTTTGTGAAAACGCTGACAATATGCAGTCTCGTGAATTCTTGAGGTAACGATACACATATATTTGGGATGCGTTTTTCTCCCATCTATATGTAATGGTCACTTTGTCACATTATCATATAGAGTGAAGTAGTTAAATACATTGACCACTTCAATTCCGTTGAAGTCTAATCAATTCTGGGTGATTGGTGTCTATGAAAACCTCAACTCGGGTTAAGAAAGCTAACTCAGCTTTTACCAACTTACGTCACTGGTATCGTAAGTGAAATATCCGTCTCTCAACTGAATAACGAGTGCAGTGCTCAGGAGTCTGTTCTGTTTTAGCTTTTGGATGCGAAACGTGATGTATGAAAATAAAGTACTTGCACAGTTTTAAGTCTTTGATAATTGAATCTTGGACGCAGCGCTTGTATGCCGAGGGGCTATCGATTAAGTCATTTTGAAGTTAGACTGATACTAATAAAATATGGCAAATTGTTTGGAGAGTTTTTGAACTTTTACCCTCTGAGGCGGGTTGGGACCTGTGTTACCTTATGCCCAACTACCGCCCTATCTTCACGCATAATGTGAAATGTTATGAGTGGTTGGACCAATACGTGATGTCAGTCAGTGGAGTCATCAGTTACCGGTCTGAGTCGTTTTGATAGTTACAAAATATTGATTGTGGTTCTATTCTTCTTAATATTTATCTCATCGTCCTAAGGTGGTTTGATAGTTTGAAGTGAGGTTGAAATTGTATCATACTCTAAATTGTTTATGACTGAGTGACTAAATGTAGGTGAGCTAATTTAATCTATTTTATTATTGATGATGCAGGCTAGGTCAAGATTTTACTGAAGATGTGTCGAAGATAATGAGCCTCTTATGGTGAATAGTCTAACATGTTCTGATTATTATTGATGATGAAACACATTTACAATCGTTAGAATGATGTGCAGTATTACTATGTTATGCATACTACAGACGAGATTGTATTATTTATCCATCGTCTAAAAGACCATAAGTCCTAAAACGACATAGCTGACCATTAGAAAATTCCTAGCAAGGAATTATCTACATAGATAATTTACCACAAAGAATAAGTGTTATTTGAAATACATAGTCGTGGGTTGCTAATTTTGTAGACTGCATGACTGATAACTAACTATAAACTTGATTGACAGGTTTGTTCCTTAACCGACATACCACAGACCAGTATTTGTTGTTGTTGTCGTCGTTAGTTAGTTAGTTAGATGTAGACTTCTTGCTAGAGCCTCCTTCCAGTGGTAATCGGTCACTTGTTATGAAAATTTATCTCTCAAACGAAGTATACTTTTATGAGATTCCTTGGCTTAGTAGGTATTTCATTAGTAGTTTCATAAATTGGACGGTCTAGTTTCGTTTTCCTGTTGAATTGGTCATTCAACTTGCATTCAGTTTTTCCAGTGGTTTATTTGTTCGCGTAATTCTTGTGTACGTGTGTTTGTATCTATATATATAAATTCCGTATAAGCCATTTGAATTTGTTATTTGGCTGCATTATTCAGTTTAAATGCTAAATAATGACCATTACTATTCAGTTGTGACTAATTTAACAGGATACTGTTTATAATGCAGTTTTTGATTAGAAGTAAATTTTGTCTTCTCAGAAATGTAGGTTTTTGATTTTAAGGAATTTGAGTCAGAGTAGTATGTGCTTGTTTATTGTGTATCAACTTTAGACCTTGGATTATTTTGCCTTATTTTGAATTTAAGAAAGTCTTCTCTTTAATAATATATACTGATATTTGACATTTGTTTTCATACCAAAGGTGAACAATTATTAAGCTTACTGTTTCGTCTTTTGTTTGGTTCTGTGGTATATTTTATTCAACTAACTGTTGTTCTGGACAAGGAATGTTGCTCAGGATAGTAGAAACATGTCCTACGTATCGCGTATTCAGTTCGCGATCAGGTTTTTCATGATGTCTGTATGCAACTGAAATTAATATGTGAAGAGGCCCGCAATATATTTCTCCAGTTGCCATTCTATTACTTCATTATGAGTACTTATATTAGCAGGCTGTAAACATAATAACGAGCACCTAAATAAAGACTTAGAAAAAATTTCAACGATCAAAAGAAATCTAACTGAACAGAAAGCACACCAATGTTATGTAACACTGACCAATTTTTAGACGAATAGAGGGGATTTAAAGTCAGCTATCATTGTTGGGGAAAAATTTGGCTAGACAATTCACTCTTATGCTGGGTGGCTGAAGAAATGGATAGAACATTAAAGAAATGATTACCCGACTTAGAGTTACTTTTTAGTTGTTTCAAGGTAGGAGGAGTTAGTAGTAGAACATTATATGTTAAACCCAAGAGTTTACAAAAATTGTAAGCCCCTATCAGCAGTTAAATTGACTAGGTTTTTATGTAGATTTCGTTAGCTAGAGGTAATCATAACAGTCTACTTGGAACTGTCTCTTTATATAAACCAAATGTCTTGTTTTAATCACAAAAATGATTTTATTCAAGGTATATGTTTATGCATTCATCCAGCACTTGACTGGCACCCGATAGCAGCAAACCTAAAAAACAACGTCTCAGTTTTCGTTGTGTATGCTTAAATTCATATATTGATACTTTTCTAAGTCTTGGAACTTTGGTATCTTTTACAGACGGCTAAATATAGCCATTGTGCTTAACCTGATAGCTACATGTAGCTCTGTTTATGGATACTTTTTGAGGTAATACTCGTCTTTGAGTGAATTCTTTAGAAAACATTTCAAGCGATTCGGTAGCTTTTCATATCAAGAGTGGACCGTTTATCTGACCTATTTCTCAAGCTCGTTTTTTCTTCATTTTCAAAATGACGTTTTTATCACCTAAACTCTCGTTAGTTTATTTCCTACCTGAAATCACTGTAAATGACTTGGAGTATGGAGACAACATAGTCCTGTTTACTGAAGGCGTTGACAAAATGGAGAGTCATCTGAACCTGAACATTAATGCTACAGCACTGCACTACGTTTATGCCTAGTTTGGTCGTAAAAAGTAAAGTTGTTGTATATGTCAACCGTCTGCTTTATTAATAATCTAATTGTTTGTGACTGTTTGAAGGTTAGCTAAAATTTCGTGTGCAAATTACGCCAGCTATTTTAAGTTAATAATATCTGTCCATCAAATAATAATAATAATAATCATAATAATAATAATAATAATAATAAAACCACATGGACCCAGATCATCACAGCATCTTTCAAGACAATGAAGAAGGGGATTCAATGAACATCATCCAATGTTATGAATTCACCAACAACGGAAACGACGCGGACAAAAGATCAGTTTTATGATAGGCTGCAGTCAATTATAGCGAAGTATCAGGAAAGGATCTGACAATCCTGACAGGGGACCCTAAACGCCAAAGACGGAATAGACAACACCGGATACGAAGACTATCATGAGACAAACAGCGACTGGGAGAAAGAAATGAGAATGGTGAAAGATTTACAAATCTATGCGCTTTCAACAAAATGGTCATAGGTGGTACAATATTCCCCCACAAACGCATACACAATGTTACATGGGTCTCACCGGATCATACTACAGAGAATCAAATCAATCATATATGCATCAATAAAAAATTCAGAAGATCAATGGAAGATGTGAAAAAACAGTCGAAAGATTAACACAAGTACACAGAAATTAGTTACTTCAAATTAACGATTTAAAAATATATTTCCTATTGGATTTTGAAATCAGTGGGTAATTAGGACCAGTACGTTACATTCGATCTCAGATGACATTTTTGATGAGTTCATATGAATCTCGGGTTTTTAACCAGACTTCGAAGTGGACTACATTTTGAATGCTCACTGTGATGCTAAATATTATTTATGTTGTGCTTCTCCTTGTCAAATTTTTAAAGTGTCATTTGGTTTTTTTTTTCATTGTGTTTTATATAATTATTTGATCCTAGAAAGTGTTGAATGAGTTGTGTTGTTGTACTTAATAAATATCAAGTGCAATATGTAATAAAATGTACACTACGGGTAGATGGTGTCATCATCACTTTGTCACATTATCATATAGAGTGAAGTAGTTAAATACATTGACCACTTCAATTACCTTGGAAGTCTAATCAATTCTGGTGGATTGGTGTCTTATGAAACCTCACTCGGGTTAAGAAAGCTAACTCAGCTTTTACCAACTTACGTCACTGGTAGCGTAAGTGAAATATCCGTCTCTCAACTGAATAACGAGTGCATTGCTCAGGAGTCTGTTCTGTTTTAGCTTTTGGATGCGAAACGTGATGTATGGAAATATAATAATTGTACAGTGTTTTTTTTTAGAATTTAAATCTAAGATATATTCACTGGGTATCGTACATCAACTCAGTGAAAATTATTATTCCCAATGTAGTATATTAGACAAAAATCTTCCTATTTGATGAAGCGATTTTGTTATTCGTTACCTTTGCCTACTTACTACCTGGTTTACTGCACATTGTTGGCTGGAGTTCTAGTAGAAAAAATTAAAAGCTATGGGGACCAGTCAACAACATGTGGTCATTACTTGAATTTTTCGACTGTTAGTCTAAACCATGTCGTCAGATGCAGACTCCGTAATTGTGGTTAGTGTAATTATCTCAACACGGGGTGACATGGTCATTAATCTTTCGCAGTGACACAAGTGCATTCCTTCTTTTATTTCTCTGTCTTGTGTTTCATTATTCTTTAGTACACAATCCTTCATTCTTTCCTTTTGAAGTATATCGTGACGTAAACGTAAATTCGTTCTTTTGCTAATGCGGTATAGATACGTGGGCTAATGCACATTTGTTAAGCCCTACGCTATCTTTGACTGATTGTTTAGATTCTGGTTGCAGAACTTAGGTGAAATTACATTGGTGCAGATAATTTCAACATTTTATTGTCATATTGTGACTTTCTCATTTCATAGCATACTGTATAATATGGCATGAAGGTAGAATCAAAAGCGTTATTGTGATTAGAAATTTTATTTTAATGATTCATTTTAAAACTTTTAAATTTGCAAGTGAAATTATAAATTAGTCGCACAAAAATCGACTCATCTTTATCATTTATTCGGTTTCTTGATTCACGTTATACCTCGATTGTAATATTTTGTGTATGAAGTAGGTAAATGTATTGCAGTATTTAAAAGATACCTGACTACTAATATTTGTACTTCGTAATTGTTTACATTTATATAGGATTGGCGTAAATGTCAACAACCATCAATTCTTCTGTCCCAACCCCTAATGCTGCTAAAAACATAGTGTTTTTCAGAGTCATTGCCTGCTGCAGGGAAACTCTCTCCTGTTAGTTCTATTCGCCAATCTGCTGACTCTCTATCTAATCAAAAGGATTCAACGAAAGTACCTGTTTGTCTAATAAAGCTGGTCCGGTCTATTGTTAGAACTTTCTATTTACGAGAACATTCCCTCATAGTTGATATGTTGGTAAGAGCTAATGAATAACTAGTTATTTTAACATTGTTTTATCATCTTTTGTTATTTTTGTATAGTTAATATCTGCGAACAGTATAAATTTCCCGCCATCCCACACTGCAGGCGCATACGGCGCTTACTCTTTAGATGAATCAAATGAATTTACTTTGCCTTCCATCGTTTTTCTACTCCGTCTTGTTTTCACCCGACCGTAAGTGCTACCTTGACTTGGTGGTCGGGCTTGCCTATTGTGATGACCTAGCCGAGCTATTTTGGCTGGAACGCATGTCCTTCTAGGTCCTACCATATCAAGCAGGTCTGTTGGAGAGCGATAAGACTAAAGGCAGCAACCTAGGGTCTGACGGCGAAGTCGTACTATTGACTGCAGTGGAGTGTGACAGAAGTAAGGTGATTCCCTCGGATAACCAGCATCTATAGCGATGCTGCTTTCCCACAAAGGAAAGGTAGGGTTTGAAAAGGTCGACCCTAAAAATGTCACACCTCACCTCACTCCACGGATTTCTGTTTCCAGCGGTAAGGCTTTTTAAAGAGCGGAGCCAACACTTCATAAACTCCGTATAACAAGGTCTTTTCGTAATCGGCCTCAAACAATTGTCGCTTGGGCTCTGCGATCGCTCTCCCAATTCACTATGACCAATACTAACCCAGCTTATTTTTCAGGTACCTCAAAAAGTAATATCCTTCCATGGTGTGGGCAGCCAGGAAGTGACAACCGCCCTCATACCTCTAACAGCACATGAGATCATCTTATCCGAGGTGAAATCCCACCATCAACTCCTAATAGCTCTCTTATTCCCACGATTAATCCTTCTAGCATAACTTTATCACTTCACCCCTCTAATGATAATGATTTGAGTTCACGAAGCGTTATTCCTGGCTTCCTGAAACCTCGCACTAAGCTATATATCGGAGCTTTTAACGTTTGAACCTTATGCCAAATAGGACAACAAGCCTCCTTAGCTATGACTTTAGAATCTCACTCCATCGACATCTGCTTCGCCTCGGAAATGCATGTACAGAATACAAGTACAATCATTGGCTTGACTTCACCTTGTGAAAATAAAAAACCGACTGAATTCACCATTCATGTTTCTGGAGGCCTCATCGATATTACTCGGGGTCTTGCTGGTGTAGTCATAGCACTAAGCTCAAAAGCTGAACAGGCTCTCCTAGGCTTGATTCCGATAGACAGTCGCTTATGCGCTGTCCATCTAAACGGGATGGTAATAACTTGGAAGGATAGGGACACATGCCGTCGCCTCTGCCTACGTTCCCACTGATTGCAGCTCAGATGAAGTAAAAGGTGAATTTTTACAGAAGACTTTCCAACCTTCTTTAAAAAGCTGAACGCACTGATACAGTGATAGCGGTTGGGGATTTTGATGCCAATCTAGATAGATTAAACGAAACCTAGGTAACGGAAGTCGGCAAATTAGATTCGTAACTTTGGTAGAGGGATTGGCTTTGGGGGCCGAGTTAGATAAGCCGAGATCAGATACGTATCGGTCCAGTTGGGGTCTAGTTTTTTCTCTGCTTTGTGTTCCGTTCTACGGTGTGCATTGTGGTGAGGTTACTGGACTCTGATCCAGGTCGGTCGTGAGCGGTTTCAGCTGTTAGTGTTGTGCAACTAGCAACGCGCCGGGACTTGTACCGCGTTGAGTCTAGCGGTCGTATTTCCATGGTCTGGCGCGCGACGGCTAACTCAGAACTGGCACGGGCTAGGGGAATCTGACTGTCTAGTTGAAACAGCATTGTGGATCCTATGGTGTCGAGGCTCAACGAACAGATAATGGTGACCGTTTACTACAACTATGTCCAAATAACCGTCTATTTCTCTCAAGCACCAATTTTAAGCATAAGGAGACATCAGTTGACATGGCGACATCCACAATCAACTCAACGCTGGACTCAAATAGACCACATTGTTATCAGTTACCGTTGGACGTAAAAGATCCACAACAAGGATTTCCCTCAGAGTTCAACTTAATGATAAAAAAAGTCAAGAATACACTTCAGGAACAACTAGAAAAACAATTAGTCAACTACGTAAGCTGTACTCATCCCGAGTCAGCTTGGAATGATATCCGAAAAGCTGTTGAAACAGCATTAGTATCTATTAGTAAACTGAACCAAAAAGTTAAGAAAAATCAACGAATTTCAGCTGGATCTACTAAACTGATAGATACTTGGCAACACATCCCGTCTGGTTCTAAACACGATGAGGAGCGAAGGCAACTTAAATACAGGCTGGTTAAAAGCTTACGTAATGATCGTGAGCAGTGGTGAGTAGCGAGAGTTAAAAAGATGGGATAGGCAGTGGTGATAGGTAACAATAGGTAACTGTTCAGATTTACCAAGAAAACAGGTATCAGAAATCCCGCTATAAATGAAACTATCTCGGAAAAAGACGGGACGATTATTCACCATCAATCCAGAAGGTTAGATCGATGGACAGAACACTTTAGGGAACAGTTCAACTGCCCCTCGGCCTCATCTCAGTTACCCACCATCCTCATGCAATCTGAATGGCAAATGAATACCAGTACACAAGTCTTAGCGAAGTTGAGGAGGCTATAGGAACCTAAGGAGACGGAGAGCATCAGGACCTGATGGATTAATCCCTGAGATTTGTAAGGACGATGGCCCAGTTTTAGCAACGAGATTAACTGAGATCTTGGCGAGAATCTAGGAACTGGATGTAATCCCATCTAACTGGTCTTGAATGCTAACCGTCCCAGTCTATGAGAAAGGACAGAAGTCTTACTGTAACAATTACCGAGGAATCAGCTTAACGAATAGTGTCTAAAATATTGGCTTCAGTAATATTTCGACGTCTAACTAAAGCTCGTGAAGAGCGAACTTGAGAGAACAAAGGTGGTTTCAGACCTGGACATGGTTGTATAAACCAAATATTCACATCTCGATTGGTTTTGGGATATAAGCACACTTTTTGACATCCAACAATAGTTATATTCTCTGACCTTAAGGCGGCGTTTGATTATATCAAATGTAAGGTTATGTGGGAATGTCTGTGATTGAAGGCATGCCGGAAAAGTTCATTAACCTTATACAGGCTCTCTACTCAAACACTACTAGTCCAGTCAGAGCTTACGGCGAACTGCCTCAGCATTGATTACTCCAAGTTATGTTTGCCATGGTTGTCCGCTTTCTCTATTCTTATTTAACTTTATCACTAGCATACTTTTAGAGTTAACATTTTAGTCGTCTGAGCTCTCAGGGGTTCATCTCTTTCCATGAAATAAACTTGTTGACTTAGAATATGCTGATGATATAGTTCTATTGGGTAGAGATGCTGACAAAATACAACGTCTTTTGCCCATCTTAAGCATCAATGTGTGTATGTTTGGGATGCAATCCTACCCATCCAAATGCGAAATACTGTTCAGATTTGGCTTACATCGTCGCCGAAATCACTGGTGTGTGTAGGGGGGGGGGTGCAAAAAAGTTGAATACACTACCCGCCTTACTAACCTTGTAAGTCTCATCAATCCTGATGGTCTAATACCTGATGAAATCTCGGCTTATATACAAAAGGCTCGATCGGCCTTCGCCAAATTGCGTCATTTGTGGCGTAATTGAGATATCCGTCTGATGACCAAAACACGCGTTTACTGAGCAGCAGTGCGATCTGTTTTACTTTATGTATGTGAAGCATGGCCATTAAGGATAGAGGATATTCGTAGGCTTCTAGTATTCGATTATAGATGTCTTCGAAGCATTGCTCGGGTTTGCTGGGACTACTGAGTAAGCAATGCGTGGGTTAGAAATACAGTACTAGGTAAATACGGTAAATCTATTAGTGAAGTAGTAAATCTTCGTCAGCTGAGGTAGTTAGGACATGTGTTACGTATGCCTGACTACCGCCTACCTCGACGAGCAATGCTGTCTGATGTAGGAGTAGGCTGGAATAAAAGCCAGGGATGACCAAACTGAAACATAGCACCAGTCGATGAAGTCATTGATAATTGGGCTGAGCCATGTTAATAGATGCAGACTACCTGGTTGGGATCCACGTGATAATCGCAACCAATGGTTGTAGACTTTGGGTGACATGGCTTAAAATCGTTGACAGTGATGCAGGTGCATCCATTCCTTGTCCTCTTCCGAATTTTAAGTTTCTGAACTTATCATAATTTTCTTTTTACTGAATCATATTTTCTTAAATCTTAACTGCGATATCTATTCCTTTCTGTTTTCTGAATTATTATTTTCTTCGAAATTAATCCTTTTCATTCATACTAACTCTGTTACTACCTCCACTACTCTGGGATTTGATCTGACAATTTAATCTCTATCTGCTAATTGAGGTATGGTAACTTGAACTGATGTACGCGCGTACCATGTTCTACGTTGTAACTGACTGACTAACTGTTTTGTTTTCAATCTATATTTATTTATCTGGATTCATCTCACTTAGTAGCCCGCTCCTGTCTAAAGTACTGTCATATCTACAGTCTCGTGTTGCTGGCGCCCAATTATATGAACGTTGCCACCGATTAAGAATGCTGACACATCTTTTACAATACCTCGTGTACCATTTAAACAGGACTCTTTCAATGTTTACATGTGAATACAGACCAGCCGTGTCTTTGGAAAGTTGTGGAATCGATGTGTGTTGCCTATCTGATAACCAGATCAAAGACTTTCGTGATTAACAGAAGATTCATCCTCCATCTGTCAATTCGAAGAGATTACTTAATGTGTGCTTGTCTGACAACTCTGCGTCATTGGCGCTCGGTTTTTCTGGCGTCGGTATCACACTAAACGCCAGAGCTAAGGCTACGCTGATCGATTGGATTCACGTTAACTGTCACTTGTGTATTGCTAGATTTGGAGACCACCAATCAAATATTCTTGCCGATATGGTGCTTGCAACAGACATTGGAGTGCTAGCAAGAGATCTGAATGCTCAGGTCTGGTAATCAAGTACAATGAGTCGTACGGGTAGGCAATGAAGACTGGATGATAGCGGTGGCCATCTACAACTGTGTGCAAATCATAACTTACTTTCTGCAAAGCCGTCGCTGACGGGGCGCACCTTCTTCGCACATCAAGCCCGGACTCGGAGTGATTACATTGCGATCAGAAACTGCTGACGTGGAGTGCCTACACGGACTCTAACCGACGTTAGCTACAACTTGTTGAAGCACATCGTCCTACTTCGGTGAATGGAGAGTTCAATATCACACGTAATTGCATATGTTAACGAAATTCGCGAAGTTTGAGTGAGAACTGAGAAATCCGGTAGTTAGAGTGCACTGACTATTTGAATGCAACAGGCGTATTTGCTAACTGGCGGAAGCTCCTTCAACTTATCGGAACTATTGACAGTAAGAAGTGAGACAATCTGTGAAATTAATGGCACTCTAATTAGTAAACTTCGAAGACATCCTGAACCAACACTTTACTATTCAACTGGTCTGTTGCTCCAGCAACGTCCATTCGTTTGTCATGTACTTCATGGCCCGCGCAAAGTTTGTGTTTGGATAAATATACTACATAAATATCTCTAGAGATACTACATCTTCATTAGCATTGGAAAAATAATTCAAAACGATAGCTAGAGAAATTTCATTTCTCTTTATCGTGTTCCCGAAATATTGAGTAAAAGGACGAAGTTGATATTAAAACATGATCGAAAGCAACATTTAAAAAAAATTACGGTGTAACCAAACCCATGTAGTTATTTTTTGGTGTACCACTGTTTTAACTAGTAACCTCTGACATTGGGTCAGTGACGGACATATATCCATCATGTCATCATTGGCCATTATGATTGAGAATTATTTGATTACTACGCCTAAAACAGGAACCTATGATGTACCCGTGTTCTAACACTGATGTTTTCGTCACATCTAATGAGCTTATGGTGGAATGAAATCACCTTCACTGGAAATTAGTACATTGATTAAGTTCACTCAGTCGGTTGCTTTTTCGAACTATGACCCTTATATGATGTATTGTTTTGATTTCTGTTTGCCCTAAAACTCAACACTTACGTTTCTTCGGATTAAATACGTGGTTGCCAATAGAATTGACGTTGCACTTGTCCTATAATTGTTTTTAAGAGTTCATAAACACTTGTTTTTCAGGCAATATTTAACACTTGGTATGAAGCATAGATTTCAATAAAGTCAGGTTTTTATTTGAAATACGCCTAATATATAAAATCGATTACACTTTCAAGGTTACAGGATAATAAAACATCTGATTAAATGTTTTCAAATTTAATCAATTTGGTTTCATTGTCCATGACCACAAGAGGAGAATAACTGAAACCAGTAACAATAAGTATTTCTACCGTATGTTATTCAGTGTTTATACTGGTTTCTGGTTGTTTGTCTGAAATACGTTCGTAATAAGAACTATAGCCCTAGTAACTGTGTTACTACTGTAATATGGACTTATTGTTGTTAAGAAAATATTCATCAATTTTCATTTTCCATTTCCAGGTACGGAATACAATTATGAAAGAAGATGATTTGTGTGAAAGACTACGCTTTGAACGAAAACAACTTAGGCAATATCTGCACACATTAAAATGTGATCAGTTTATTAAATCGAAGTTGCAATTGGAAACAGATGCTGACGGAAAAACAACCAAAATAACACATTATTTTATTGACTATAAAGTAAACTTGGTTTATACTTTAGATTTAATTCTCAGTTTAATTAGTTATCAAGGTTGAACTTAAACAAACAGTGCAAAATCTTAGAGTTTAAGTTGTTCCACAACACCTTAATGTTCTTTCATTAGACTTTAGTATTTGTCATTATAACGCGCGGTTTGGAAGTAAATAAACTTTATGAAGGCTCTTCACTCTAACATTTCTAGTCGAGTCAAAGCTTATAATGAACTGTCATCTGAATTATCACTCTCAAGCGGTATTCGTCAGAGTTGCCCCATGTATTCATTTTTTACTTGATCCCGTTATAGATGGTTGGGACATGTTACGTATGCCTAACCACCGCCTACCTTAACGCGCGATGCTAATTGATGTTGAAGTAGGATGGAAGAAAGTTAGGAGCGGCTAAACCAAATCATGGCACTAATCTATGAAATCACTGATTGCACATCTAAATTATGTTGGTAGGTACAGACTACTTGATTGGAGTTCGCTCAAATTTCATAACTAGTAGTTAGAAACACTGAGTGACATAGCTCAGAGTTAGCCACAGTGTATCCACTTTTTGTTCTCCCTTAAATTGTGAGCTTTACGTTATTTCATGCCTGCCTTTCTACAAAATAATTATTTGTCCTCGTACTATATTCAATATGTCCAGTCTTTTGTTATTATTATTATTATTATCATTGAAGTAACTACTTCTTCTGCTAATTTGGTGTTAATCTTGCTGTGCTCCCTAAATGTGACCACTTAGACCGATGCACATGTGCTAGGTTCTATTCTGCATCGTATGTACTTACATACATTGTTGCAGATGTTCTTCTGTAAGTTGTGCTTTCATGCAATCTTTCGACCGTTTACTAGGAGGCCCATTCATCAACTTATTATATGCAAACGATATAGTCCTATTTTGTGAAAACGCTGACAATATGCAGTCTCGTGAATTCTTGAGGTAACGATACACATATATTTGGGATGCGTTTTTCTCCCATCTATATGTAAATGGTCACTTTGTCACATTATCATATAGAGTGAAGTAGTTAAATACATTGACCACTTCAATTACCTTGGAAGTCTAATCAATTCTGGTGGATTGGTGTCTTATGAAACCTCAACTCGGGTTAAGAAAGCTAACTCAGCTTTTACCAACTTACGTCACTGGTAGCGTAAGTGAAATATCCGTCTCTCAACTGAATAACGAGTGCATTGCTCAGGAGTCTGTTCTGTTTTAGCTTTTGGATGCGAAACGTGATGTATGAAAATAAAGTACTTGCACAGTTTTTAAGTCTTTGATAATTGAATCTTTGGACGCAGCGCTTGTATGCCGAGGGGCTATCGATTAAGTCATTTTGAAGTTAGACTGAGTACTAAGAAAATATGGCAAATTGTTTGGAGAGTTTTTGAACTTTTACCCTCTGAGGCGATTGGGACCTGTGTTACCTATGCCCAACTACCGCCTATCTTCACGCATAATGTGAAATGTTATGAGTGGTTGGACCAATACGTGATGTCAGTCAGTGGAGTCATCAGTTACCGGTCTGAGTCGTTTTGATAGTTACAAAATATTTGATTGTGGTTCTATTCTTCTTAATTTTATCTCATCGTCCTAAGGTGGTTTGATAGTTTGAAGTGATGTGAAATTGTATCATACTCTAAATTGTTTATGACTGAGTGACTAAATGTAGGTGAGCTAATTTAATCTATTTATTATTGATGATGCAGGCTAGGTCAAGATTTTACTGAAGATGTGTCGAAGATAATGAGCCTCTTATGGTGAATAGTCTAACATGTTCTGATTATTATTGATGATGAACACATTTACAATCGTTAGATGATGTGCAGTATTACTATGTTGCATACTACAGACGAGATTGTATTATTTATCCATCGTCTAAAAGACCATAAGTCCTAAAACGACATAGCTGACCATTAGAAAATTTCCTAGCAAGGAATTATCTACATAGATAATTTACCACAAAGAATAAGTGTTATTTGAAATACATAGTCGTGGGTTGCTAATTTTGTAGACTGCATGACTGATAACTAACTATAACTTGATTGACAGGTTTGTTCCTTAACCGACATACCACAGACCAGTATTTGTTGTTGTTGTCGTCGTTAGTTAGTTAGTTAGATGTAGACTTCTTGGCTAGAGCCTCCTTCCAGATGGTAATCGGTCACTTGTTATGAAAATTTATCTCTCAAACGAAGTATACTTTTATGAGATTCCTTGGCTTAGTAGGTATTTCATTAGTAGTTTCGATAAATTGGACGGTCTAGTTTCGTTTTTCCTGTTGAATTGGTCATTCAACTTGCATTCAGTTTTTCCAGTGGTTTATTTTTTCGCGTAATTCTTGTGTACGTGTGTTTGTATCTATATATATAAATTCCGTATAAGCCATTTGAATTTGTTATTTGGCTGCATTATTCAGTTTAAATGCTAAATAATGACCATTACTATTCAGTTGTGACTAAATTTAACAGGATACTGTTTATAATGCTAGTTTTTGATTAGAAGTAATTTTTGTCTTCTCAGAAATGTAGGTTTTTGATTTTAAGGAATTTGAGTCAGAGTAGTATGCTTGTTTATTGTGTATCAACTTAGACCTTGGATTATTTTCGCCTATATTTTGAATTTAAGAAAGTCTTCTCTTTAATAAATATATACTGATATTTGACATTTGTTTTCATACCAAAGGTGAACAATTATTAAGCTTACTGTTTCGTCTTTTGTTTGGTTCTGTGGTATATTTTATTCAACTAACTGTTGTTCTGGACAAGGAATGTTGCTCAGGATAGTAGAAACATGTCCTACGTATCGCGTATTCAGTTCGCGATCAGGTTTTTCATGATGTCTGTATGCAACTGAAATTAATATGTGAAGAGCCCGCAATATATTTCTCCAGTTGCCATTCTATTACTTCATTATGAGTACTTATATTAGCAGGCTGTAAACATAATAACGAGCACTTAAATAAAGACTTAGAAAAAATTTCAACGATCAAAAGAAATCTAACTGAACAGAAAGCACACCAATGTTATGTAACACTGACCAATTTTTAGACGAATAGAGGGGATTTAAAGTCAGCTATCATTGTTGGGGAAAAATTTGGCTAGACAATTCACTCTTATGCTGGGTGGCTGAAGAAATGGATAGAACATTAAAGAAATGATTACCCGACTTAGAGTTACTTTTTAGTTGTTTCAAGGTAGGAGGAGTTAGTAGTAGAACATTATATGTTAAACCCAAGAGTTTACAAAAATTGTAAGCCCCTATCAGCAGTTAAATTGACTAGGTTTTTATGTAGATTTCGTTAGCTAGAGGTAATCATAACAGTCTACTTGGAACTGTCTCTTTATATAAACCAAATGTCTTGTTTTAATCACAAAAATGATTTTATTCAAGGTATATGTTTATGCATTCATCCAGCACTTGACTGGCACCCGATAGCAGCAAACCTAAAAAACAACGTCTCAGTTTTCGTTGTGTATGCTTAAATCATATATTGATACTTTTCTAAGTCTTGGAACTTTGGTATCTTTTACAGACGGCTAAATATAGCCATTGTGCTTAACCTGATAGCTACATGTAGCTCTGTTTATGGATACTTTTTGAGGTAATACTCGTCTTTGAGTGAATTCTTTAGAAAACATTTCAAGCGATCGGTAGCTTTTCATATCAAGAGTGGACCGTTTATCTGACCTATTCTCAAGCTCGTTTTTTCTTCATTTTCAAAATGACGTTTTTATCACCTAAACTCTCGTTAGTTTATTTCCTACCTGAAATCACTGTAAATGACTTGGAGTATGGAGACAACATAGTCCTGTTTACTGAAGGCGTTGACAAAATGGAGAGTCATCTGAACCTGAACATTAATGCTACAGCACTGCACTACGTTTATGCCTAGTTTGGTCGTAAAAAGTAAAGTTGTTGTATATGTCAACCGTCTGCTTTATTAATAATCTAATTGTTTGTGACTGTTTGAAGGTTAGCTAAAATTTCGTGTGCAAATTACGCCAGCTATTTTAAGTTAAAATATCTGTCCATCAAATAATAATAATAATAATCATAATAATAATAATAATAATAATAAAACCACATGGACCCAGGATCATCACAGCATCTTTCAAGACAATGAAGAAGGGGATTACAATGAACATCATCCAATGTTATGAATTCACCAACAACGGAAACGACGCGGACAAAGATCAGTTTTATGATAGGCTGCAGTCAATTATAGCGAAGTATCCAGGAAAGGATCTGACAATCCTGACAGGGGACCTAAACGCCAAAGACGGAATAGACAACACCGGATACGAAGACATCATGAGACAACAGCGACTGGGAGAAAGAAATGAGAATGGTGAAAGATTTACAAATCTATGCGCTTTCAACAAAATGGTCATAGGTGGTACAATATTCCCCCACAAACGCATACACAATGTTACATGGGTCTCACCGGATCATACTACAGAGAATCAAATCAATCATATATGCATCAATAAAAAATTCAGAAGATCAATAGAAGATGTGATAAACAGGAGAGGAGCTGATATAGCTTCAGATTACCATCTAGTGGTTGCCGAAATGAAACTGAAGCTAAAGAAGCGATGGATAACTGGAGTAGCAGCATTACAACGGTTCAATACATCCTCTCTTCGAGATACTTACAAACTCAAGTAATTCAAAATAACTCTACAACAGGTTTGAAGCCTTACAAGATCACCTGAGCGAGGAAGAAACCACTATGGAGGACAACTGGAAAGGAATCAAAAAGGCACTAACTTCAACGTGTCAAGAGGCTCTGGGTCGCAAAAAACACCATTATAAGGAATGGATATCCACAGAGACCCTGAACAAAATTCAATAAAGGAGGAACAAGAAGGCAGAAATCAACAACAGCCGAACTAGAGCAGAGAAAATCAAGTCACAAACTGAATACACAGAAGCAAATAATCAAGTAAAGAAGAGCATTAGAGCCGACAAACGGAAGTATATCAAAGTCCTTGCAACGACAGCGGAATAAGCTGCAAGAGAAGGAAATAGGAAACAGCTATATGACACAACGAATAAACTGGCAGGCAAATATAATAAACCAGAGCGACCGGTCAAGAACCAAAAAGGCAAGCCAATCACCGAGATTCAAAAACAAAGAAACAGTTGGGTAAAGCACTTCGGTGAACGCTTAAATAGGCCAGCTCCGCTGAATTCACCAGACATCGAAGCAGCATTGCAGATCTCCCTATATATGTCACTCCATCAACGATGGAATGAATCAAGATGTCTATCAGACAAATCAAAAGTGTGAACGCTGCAGGATCTAACAATATACCAGCTGAAGCACTCAAGTCAGACATATACATAACGGCAAGGATGCTCCACGTTTTATTTAAGAGGGTCTGAGAGGAAGAACAAGTGCCGACAGACTGAAAAGAAGGGCACCTTATCAATGTACCAAAGAAAGGAAATTTGAGCAAATGTGAGATTTACAGAGGGATCACACTATTATCAGTACCAGGGAAAGTCTTCAACAGAGTGTTGTTGAACAGAATGAAAGATTCAGTGAATGCTCAACTTTGAGATCAGCTGGTTAGTTTCCGCAAGGATCCGTCGTGCACGGACCAAATCGCAACACTACGGATCACCATTGAACAATCAATTGAATAGAACTCGTCACTGTACATCAATTTCATTGACTATGAGAAGGAGTTTGACAGCGTAGACAGGAGATCATTATGGAAACCTCTTCGACACTACGGCGTACCAGAGAAACTCGTCAATATTAACCGACATTCTTACGACGGACTACAGTGAAAAATCGTGCATGGAGGACAGCTGACAGACGCATTCCTAGTGAGATCCGGAGACACAAAAGTCTGTCTAATCTCGCCTTTCCTCTTCCTTCTAGTGATTGAATGGATCACGAAAACCCCTACATCTAAGGGGAAGCACGAAATTCAATGGACAAGTAAGATGCGACTCGATGATTTGGACTTCACGGATGATCTAGCTTTGCTAGCCCATACACACCAACAAATGCAAGTGAAAACAACCAGCGTAGCAGTAACCTCAGCATCAGTAGACATGAACATACATAAGGGAAAGAGCAAGATCCTCAAATGCAGCACATCGAGCACAAACCAAACCGAACTTGATGGAGAAACTCTGGAAGAAGTGGATACCTTCACGTACCTGGGAAGCATCATAGATGAACAAGGGGCAAACAATGCAGATGTAAAGGCAAGAATTTGCAAAGCAAGGATAGTATTACTGCTATTGAAGAACATATGGGACTCAAAACAACTGTCAACCAATTTCAAAGTCAGACTCTTCAATTCTGACGTCAAGACAGTCCTGCTGTATGGAGCTAAAACGTGGAGAACTTCTGCAAACATCCTCAGGAGGGTACATATATTTATAAATAACTATCGGCACAAGGTACTAAATGTCCGTTTGCCGGAAAGCACCAGCAAGAGCATACTATGAGAGAGAACAAACCAACTTCCAGTCGAAGAGGAAATCAGGAAATGACGTTGGAAATGGATAAGACATACATTGAGGAAATCATCAGACTGCAACACGAGATAAGCACTAGCTTGAAATCCTGTTGGGAAACGGAAAAAGGGAGGCCAAAGAACACACTGCATCGAGAATCGGAAGCAGACATTAAAAGGATGAATAGTAACTGGAGACAGCTGGAAAGGATTGCTCTGGACAGAGTTGAATGGAGAATACTGGTGAGAGGCCTATGCTCCTCCAAGATGGGTAACAGGCGTAAGTAAAGTAAGTAAGCTAAAATAATGAGTATGTTGCGGAAGACTTCAATTTTTAATACATTGCAGTTATGAAACATAATCTGTAAAAGTAGACTGCTAATTTTCGATCATATTCTTTTTATCCATATCTTGGATGTGAAGAAGCCTCTAAAATTCGTCGACCAACTACACGCGTTTGCACTCGATTATGAATCACACTGGTAACTATTTACGATGCTACTCCGTCCTTGAAACCGAAATTATGACTGGCATTCTATTGGTTGAAAGGCCATCACCAAATGAATAATCCTACAATTTATATCGCGAATAGTCTGAGTTAGAAGTATCAACTGTTGTGTGCTGGCTCAGTAATCTAATAATAAATCGTTCTCCGTGAAGCCAAGATGTCCTGAGTTCTATCCTCGGCTGGTTCGTGGATGTACACTGCTGAGGAGTCCTATACTGGGACAGGACGACTGCCCAGTACTTCCTGGTGGTCAGTGGTTGTTTAATTCAGACCAATTCGTGATATCAAATTAAAATTATACTTAAGTTTCGGAATTAATTTTAAAAATCGGTTAATTTAATTGTAGGCCTACATGGATTTGTACCTACTTCTTTGCTGTATGATGGTTAACATAAAAAATTAATTCACTATTTTCCGCTTAATCTTTCACTATATTGTTGTTACATGTGATAAATTGGCCCTGTGCTTATTTTCTGCAAAGCTTTACTCTTTTGATGTATGACAAATAAATATACAAAGCGAAGATTATATGATTCTTAGTTTTCTTTCCGTTTTATTTTATCTTTAGAATAAGTAGTCATCTGAAATCTACTAAACTAATTATTAAATGCAATATTTGTAGTGGGACAGTTCAATGAAAAGAATAACTTCAAAAGTTTCCTCAATGACTGCTAGATTTTGGATTATCTGATATATTTAAGTACTAGCATATATATATATATATATATATATATATATATATATATATATATATATATATATATATATATATATATTTGGTGTTAAGATCGTTTCAGTATTATTTATGTGATTCGGCTTAGATGTCTATGTTCCTTATTCTCATATGAACGATATTAGCCATTCATTTCTAACTTTTCTAGCTATTCGTCAACGTCGTTAAGTATCGATTAGATCAAATGCAACGTCGTTTAGAAGCTGAGCAACGTCAATCAACAAGTCGGGCCAGTTTCAAATGCTCTTCTTGTAATACGACCTATACAGATTTAGAAGTGGATCGTTTAATGGATTTTACAAATCCAGGAAAACTCGTGTGTGTATATTGTCGTAGGGAAGTATGCGAAGAGGAAAATAACGCTTCACGCACAGATGCACGTGCTTTAATTGCAAAATTTCATCATCAGGTTTGATTTAGTTTTTAAATATACATATATTTTTATTGAAATTATGTATTTAAGGCTGTTGGTCCATTTGATAAATGTAGATTTTGTAATGAAAACATTTTAGTCCAATACGTCCCGATCAACATTCAACCTTTTTAGTAGATTTGTATAAAAATTAAAACGCCCAAACTTAACAAACAGCAAAATCTGTTAAGGCAGATTTTTTTGTTTTTTATATACACCTTGGTTTCAAATTCTAAAAGATCTATTGATTGACTTCCTCAGCTATCTTGAAATCGAAAATGGTTCTTATTACAAGAACTTGTCTAATGCAACAACGTGACTAACGATGTTCAACCGTATAGGGATCTAGGGAGTTATCTAATGGCGTCTCATTGTTATCGCGCTGTATTTAAAGCTAAATGGAGTTGCAGTTTTGAACTAATAAATTCTACATCAGGTCAAGCTTTTGCTTTGTGACGTGAATTCTCTGGACGAGTATTTGAAGCACACAACTTTTAGACGAGAACAAAACTGTTGTCCATCTCTCCTTGGTATTTACTAGTTTCTTAGTTAATATCGGTCTGTTCGTGAAATCATCTTCAATTAAAACTGATGTGATCTGTTAGAAAATAGGAAACGTTAACCAATTTTTGAGTCATAGACCGTAGATCCTAAAGAGTTAAAGTGGATATTAATGATAAGAAAAAAATATTGTTTCACTGATGGTATATAGTTGCATCGTATTGTATAAGTTGACATAACTTAGTTAGATCGATGATTCAGTGGATCTATAGACTCTTATTATTTGATAGAATTACTTTCAAAAAAGGATTTCAGCAATATTCAGTTATCTTCCGTTTACCTAACTTATTAAATTAACCTTGTTGATTGATTTAATCCTATCTGAATAACATGTGGATTTCTTAGTCGTAGTTTTTTCGGGGTAGTATGCATTCATAGCGGATAACATTTTATGATTCATGGTTCAGTTCTAGTTAATCAAATTGGCATTTATTCACTAATATTTGATGTAACTCATTTTATGATGAGGAGCTAATCGAAGAGAAATTTCTTTGCGCTATTTGTGTTCTTAAATCATTTCACTTTATTTTTATTTCAAGGTAATTTTCTGTAGACACCTTATCCATGAATTTATAGATGGATCTTTTTTCGTAGGTTCGAGATCCTATCGATCTAATGCTGCGTGAATGTGATGAAATACACTTGTCACCTGCGATACTCGAACCAGAAATTCGTCCTCTAGAACCTTTGAATGATGTAAGTTCAAAATTTCAATCAATCTACCTACTTCACATATTAAGATTATAAATGCTATTTGACTGTACTGTAAACCTAGATTATTATCTGTCATAAACGGAAAAATGTTCTCATAGGTCACTAAATCTGATAAACTCATCGTGAAATATGTGAGTTGCAACCTAACACAGTCAACTTCAAACGGTCAGTAATGGATTAAGCCACACCACCCGCATCGTACGGTTGTTGAACTCTTAATTTTATTCATATTAAAAAATATAGATTTCAGCTGAGGAGTACTAGGTTCTGCTTTGTCTCTGTCGAGTTACAAACTAAGACGGAATATCTACGAAAACGAACCTGGGAATCAACCATATAGTTGCTTGCTTCATAACACAAATATAGATGACTAAATTAAGCTTTGCGAACCTTAGCATTTGTAGACAAATATTTACTAGACTTTGGGTCTTTTTAAAGCACGTATTTTATGTGGTTAATCTTAGTAATACCGAGATTGAATGTCATCTCGACAAGTTGTTTAAACCGATAGATTAATTAGTGATCATGGATTGGTCGAAGTGACTCGAGTGTTCGGTAATCGTATTGAGACTTTTCATGATATACTGTGTAAGATATGATGAGAATAAAATGCGAAAATGATGATTTTTTGATTATAAGTCACTGACTCTTGGTATATACTGTACCAAGGATTCTGATATATTCTTACAGAAAACGCGTAAATTCTCAAGGTTTTATATGGTTTGCGATACGAAGACAGCTAATAGATTTCAGGTGGCCTGATGTTTAATATAGTTACTATGATCGTTTATCCCTGATAATTTTGCTACAAACATGATACCATAACTCGTTCCTTTCCCAACCCAAACCTACTCTAAAAGACGAAACTCCTAGGAGAATCGTATTGTAGTAGAAATGAGACGAGACGAACGAACAACATCTATTTTAGTACATTTATTTTCATGTTAATTAGTTTCCAATGTTTATTAGTTAAGTGAAATCAACAAGTGAAGTAAATTTCTGCAAAAAAAACATGGATTATGATTACTCTAGATGAACTGAGTGTAATATTTTTGTTGCACTAATTAATACAATTAAATATTATAATTGCGTATACTCTGGAGGAAAACTTACTCATATTGTGATGATCACATTAATGTGAGGAAAGTTAATAAATTACGTTTATACAAATCAATACAAGTCCTTTCACCTGATTTTCTCAATAACTGTATTTTAAGGGAGATTTTGAATCCTCAACATATTCATTCATTTTGTTACTAAAACTTGGCTTCGTTATTTTTGAAGTTTATCCATGTTTTTGTGAAGGAGAGTGATAGGTATCATACTTAAAAACAAACGAATGACAAACGATGTATCGTTCGAAGCGATAGGTTTTGGGTTCTAAACTCAGTAAGACGATAACGCCAATTGTAATATATGCATATGAAGCTGAGGGGTCTTAAATAATATCGAGGTCAATAATGTAACTTAGTTATAAGTAAACTTATCAACAAATGTGTGATAGAAATATTTGTGTTCGACATGTGGCTTGATCAAGAATTATTTATTTATAAGACTTGAATATTACTGCATTAGCTAGCGAGTACTCATTCAGTTCTGACTGTATCAGACTTCGAATAGATAATGTTTATTAGTTCGACAAAACGAAGTGTGGTTTTGAACAGTCCATTTTTAAATATTTGTAGGGATACTAGGATGTCAGTTTATTTGCAACACTGTTTTATTAGATGTGTATCCGTATATTTGCGTTGTTTGCTTTATTTGAAGGATTTAATGTAAACAATTGTCGCATCAACAGGTTGTATCAGTATGTTAGAATGCACAATTTACTTTCAAACCTGTCCGAAAGTTAAGGTACTTGTTTTCTTTCAAATATCTGGACTGTTTTCAGGAATGTCTTTCATTTTAGTTTTGATGTCATGAATGTAAAGAAGATTCAGTTGCTCCGGTTATAGTGCCCAGATAATTAGTATTTTGATTGATTGTCCTAAATATTCAAGAACCACTTCTTTTCAAAATCCTGTCAACCATTACAATCGGATCTCTAACCTAAAAGGTAGTCATGTGTAATTCATCCTGTTTATCATGCTAACTTGTTTGAGATACTATTTGTTCCCATGCAAATGCTTACGAATCTTAATTGGGTAACTTCAATTCATAAAATGTTGAGTCAATAGAATAATTTATCTTCTCTTTATAAGTTCATCTAGTTATCTTCTATTCATAATCTTTTATACTTTACTAGCTGAGTTGTCGTTTAGGTTTTATTGGGTGAAATGTAATTTCTGAAGGCTATATTTAAGTCATTTTGCGGGATTATTTAGTTTTAAAAAGTATCTAATGGTTATGTATACTTTTTATTTATTCAGTTAACTAAATCTGGTTGTACCGACTTTAATTAAACATATTGCTGCATAAATATTTTCTACATTATCAGGATTTTACTGATGTATTACAAGCTTCTCAAAGCGTTGGTACGAGTTCCATTGATTTCGGAGATAAAACTAAGAGAAATTCATCTTTGTTTGGTCCAACCGAGAACAGTGTTCGGATCGTACTAAAGGGGAACTCAAGTGGAACAAACCACGTAATCAAAGAAAGACCTATATGGATGTCCGATAGCACAATAAGTCTCAACCCAACAACTGGTATGTGTTACTTATAAACTAGGCTACATTATTGACCTCGATATTATTTTGCAGTAGATATATCATATTCGAATTGCATGTTAATTCTATTTAAGACCCATCAGTTTCATGTGCCTATATTGCGATCGGTGTTATCGTCCTATTGAGGTTGGAACCCAGCACCTATCACTTCAAACGCTATATTGTTCGTTTTTAATGACGTTAGTTATCACACCCTCTTCACAAGACAAAGTTGATTGATTTATCAATTCGCAGGAATTCCGTATGTCATATCTTAAATATTTCTGGTTGGGTTCGCCAAAATACGTACTTTATTTTTAGTCACACCTCTTATTTTCATTTTACTAATCGCTTTATACTTTACACTGATTCCATCAACTTGATAGCTCTCTCTATTTTAGGAATCGGGGATACGGATTCACAAGCTAATGCATTTTTGAACACATCAGACTTTCATCCGAACAATGCTTCTGAAGATATTATTACTCAGACTCTTGTCCCTGGGCGAGTACCATCTGGATCCGGTAGCAATTTATCCAATTCTGTCACTCTTGGCAGTTCTCATAGCAGGTTAACGGACACCTCTACCACAAGTACTAATTCGTCGACAAATGCGACTGGTGGAGTATCCACTGCTTCCAGTGATATTATGCAGTTACTTCTAGTTCATGAGAGACGCGGCTTACCCAACCAGAATTCTAAAAATACTAATGTTGCAGGTCAGCACACTACTATAAATTTTGTGACTGCTCTATTCGTAACTTCTGTATTTACTGATATTATTGCTTTTTTATATAGGTCGGAATAATCTACACAAAACTAGTTCTGGCCCACCAGATTCTCTTACTCCTGCGGGTATGTTTTGGTTTGTAAAGGTTGAATTTCAGCCGTTAATATTATTTACTAGCTTCGTCATGCAATTTTACGTTGAAGGTTTTTATTCAACAAGGCTGATATTGCACAGTACATTGCTGATTCCAAGGTTAAAGTGTGCCCATCGTAATTAAGATTTAACTATGTTGTCTTAAGATTGTATAGTTGTCTCATAGTACTGATAACAATGTTAAACTACCATTATTAAAAAAGGTTTACTAATATATTATTTTACAGCGATAGCGCTTATAACTATGACACTAAGGATAATTAGTCGTATGTTATTCGCGAGAAATCAGCATCTAGAACGATGCATCTTCCTCATAAGTGAGGAAAGGGGTTGGACACCAGCCTTGAGAATACCACACGCTCCTTTTTTCAATTTTAGTCGATGGGTTTTGAAATGTATAGGTCTAGCACAATGATAACTACTCACAAACGACTGCGTAGTTGACTTTCGTCGCGTCCCTTGAGCTGTTTTCCCTCTATTGTTTCTTTTTCACATACTTCAAGAAAGCTGTCATATGATGATGTCAAGAACCAGGAAGTTCCAGTTACCTACGAGCTCCTAACTCTAATTTTCCTTGTCTAAAATCGAACCCTTCCTTACTTCTTAATATTTCTTTTTACTATCCTCTCTGGCTACATCTCTTTTATATGCAATCATCGGTGATGTTCCGAGCACACAAAATGTTCTCCTTGGTCTTCTATAAGTAGTTATGGAAGCCTTTACCACTACTCATTTTCGAAATGGACAGCAGGCTTCATCAAACAGTACTGAACTTCATGTCATTGCTACGGTTTTTGGTTTTTGAAAGGTTAGGTGCTCAGCCGAAACTAACGACTTTGGCCTCTAAATAGTTATATTAAGTGAATCTGAGGAACATCTGACTGGGGTTTCTAACCTATTAGACCTATAAGCAAATGACAGCAAAAATCTACTGCCATTTCCCTCATTCGTTTGTTCCTTCCCCTGCTTTTGTCAGTTCACGTCATCTGAAGCAAACGCGAGATACCCGACTGCTTATCACAGAGCGGGTGCGTCGCACAGAAGTTTGATTGTAGTACCACTGTGTTGGATGGTTTCCATAGATTGATGACGTCCACATGTTGGCAGTTTTCCATCAAAATTATCTCTGGAGCGTTGCTTGCACACTATCCAATTCCAATGCTAGCACGATCGTGAAACTTTGTCATTGTAACTAGTTGGGACACGTGTTATGCTGTCAACAAACGCAACACGCTATATCTGCCAGGTTGCAGAAAGACTAGTGGTATCGAGTAGCGGCGTCAGTCTACTGACTGTTATGTTAGGCTAAGGAAGTCGTACATACTAAGAGATAACCATATTGCCTAACTGTATTCTCTAGATTTTGAAAAAACTACCAAGTATTCAACATGAGGACCCAACAGATTTATCAAAACAAAGTACGGTGCCGCCAAATTGTACGTTACTTTCTCTGTTAAATTAACGCTGACGTCAAGAGTAAGATGTCAATGGTAGGCCCACATATGTTTGCCAGTAGAACTCGTTATACGACAGAGGGCGTCGATAGAGTTGTCAGTCCCCATCTGATAGGCATATCAATATGGAAGAACAACTTCCATTCATATACCGACTTCTAAGTAATTTGGTGTGGGACTGATTACATTTTTTCTACATAGCAAAAGCAATCGGGATCAACTTGATGAAACTAGGTTTTTGTCTACTAGGTTTTGTTTCTCTAATTTTAGTGTATGGTAGTACTATATTTTTTTCAATTTAGTTGATCCTTTCTCTACTTATAGGAAGCCCTACTAATCTCTTTATACGACTTGTACTTAATTACATACCTATCTTGGTTACGTGGTATTATTAGTAACTATTATTATCATAATAACTTCGATGTAACATCTTTCCCTACTAACTTTACTAATGATACATTCTACTAGGACTTTAGGTTTATTAAAAGTGAATCCCAGTATGTCAAATTAGTAATGCTGATTAACGCAACAAATATATCTGCAGTCCTTACTTTTGTGCTTCATTGGTTTACTATCACGTAAACATTACACCTAATTATTTGTTCTGTATCCCACTAAACAGCTGTTAATGACATTTCTGCTTGGTCCTACGTTATTTATGACTGGTGTAAACAGTGTAAAGTACATACGCTTTCATATTCAATTATATACTCGTAAACTGAAAACATGCAGTTTAACACATCGAGACCAAAATATAGTGACACCAATAGAAGTAGCAGCCACATTCGTGTATTTCACATCTCTGATAGCAATGATACGGTATCTCGTAAACAGTAGCACAGAAATCTGCGACGCTTCTTTTAAATTAAACTACATCTTTCTATTGTAGCGTATAACTCATATATTGGCACGCAAGTAGATCATAGTCGAAAACTAACCAGTCTTCCTGGGGTATATTTTATTCTGACTGTAGTTCGTATTCAGTTAGTTTGATTCAAAAATCCACTTCTCCCTTTTTTTAGAAGGTAAGTCTGCGGATCCTAGCACAAAGTTTGAGATTTCTTATGGCGGTCAACGTATCCCTTATAAAGATGTAACTTCAGCGATGGTCAAGACAATGACTAAGGAAGAGCGTGCAGACTATGTGCGTGTCGGAAAGCTAATGTTCACCAACTTAATGCTTGAATAAAGTTAAAATGTGGTTATGTAAAATATAATGTATTATACAGATTACAAAATACATGATTTGTAACATACCAATGATTCATTTATAAATTGCAAAAAGGGAACACTAATTAAGTGATTCTGCGTAGGATGTGTATACAAAATGTTTAGTTATTTTACATGTATGAACGTCATACAAAAAGTAAAATCAAACATGCGTTATACCATTGAGTCTGGATCATGATGACGATAATTGCGACTGCTCATGCTTCGACGTGAATGAATATACCGGTCCTCAACTGTTTGCGATGTTCGGCGAGAATGGATTTCTTGGTATCTATGTGATACCATACCTTGTCTGGCACTAGACGGTATAGCGTGAGCCCTTTCAACGGGATCTTCATCACTCATTATATCATCGTCTAACTCAGGAACAAGATGTGCAGACCGGTGACCACGTGGTATATGACGACGCCCCAAATGAGAGCGAGAATGTCCGTGACGTGAAATCGGCGGTCCACTAACAATACCGTACATCTCATCGTCCATTTCGTCAGGATCGTCTTCTTCCACATCTATGTCATGCATCATTTCGTCGTCATCATCGTCGTCTCGCAAGACGTCAGCGGCTGCAGCTGCCGCCGCAGCAACTCCAACCGCATTACTACCTTTTCCACCTAGACTACCTGGACCAGTTGACCCACCGCTGTGTATCAGACCCTGATCATTGTCATCAATTGACGCTGATGTATGGATACCACTAGACGATCGTATTTGAGCCTAAAATCAAGACAAAATCGCCCGATGAGTCAATAAAATGTGTGGTAAACAAGACTTAGAAAGTGCATGTTAGTTACTATAAGTATGAAGCATAACACACTCACCTTGCTAGCAGCTTCAATCACGCGTTCCAATGCACGTCCAAACTCCTCCAAAATTATTCTTTCTTGTGCTGCTGGGGGCAAATCACGACGTTCTGCTTCATCTGCTTGCGCCAATAAACAACTAGCTGTTGCCTCAATTACTTCCCAAGTGAAGAATACATGTGGTAGGCTAAATTAGGCATAAAAGGTTCCTGAAAATTACTGCATCTGGCTATGTAAATTGTTCCCTATGAGTCATCGAGATGATCTAGTGTATGTATATTCTACGTATTTAAAACATACATTGCATTAGGTAAGGACCAGAAGCTGAAACAACAAAATACACTAGATACCTTATCTGGATGGTCGAACTAGCTCTATGTACTTAATAAATGATGAAAGTGCATGATGCAAGTAGCGCTCGTAGAACTCCTGAGAAAGTCGAGCTTCTATAGTATACAGATAATGAATGTAAAATATCGCCTGTGAGCTCGTGGCAATTTACCTTTTTATTAGTATCTAAACAATGCCTTTCAAAGATATGAACCCAAGGTACAACTTTGGCCAATGCAAGACAGGTTTGCATTTCCTACTAAAAATTAAGATAAGCACCTAATTATTCCATTTTTGGTCTATCACTGATCATTCTGAGTTTAAAAAAACCTTACAAAATTTAACTCGCTTGGTACTAAGTTACGTATATTTCGTTACTCTGAGGTGTCAGATAATGAGGAATTGCTAACGTAAAATATTTAAAAATACTATTGAGACTCATAACTAAAAGCCCAGTGATTGGTGATCCTGTCTCAGTTAAGATGGCTGAGTATTGCATACTACTTCAGACCGATTCGGATTAACTAGCCATTCAAATAATTTAGGAGGGGTTAAATTATCCTACGAATAAAGAAATCTTGGTGTATTTTAGCACTAGACAATACAAATGCCAGCCTAATAAATATAGTAATAGAGAAAGTATTCGAAAACAACAGCAATACTAATCTTAAGAGGACTAAAATAACTCAATGATACGACTCCATTATAATAATTTTATTTTTCGTCCTGAATGACGCAATGTGCTGTTAAGAAATTACAAAAAAGTGGACAGCTTTCTGCGTAAGACTCGAAAGACTGCATAATAAGTTTTTTTTTCAGTTCGGAAGATTGAATGGAATATATTGAGATCTTGCAAAAACATCGCTTTTGATAAAACGACTTTAAACCATTAAAAGCAATTTAACCTATAGAATTTTTTTTAAAATGCAGTTTAGGTGTGTGTTGCGAGTTATCTTTATACATGCTGGTCGGTTTGAGAAATGCTACTTACACCAGTTAAAATCAGAAACAAGGATCTATCGGTATGATCTGTGAAGTTACTATCTACATAACTATCCCAAAATATCTTATAAGAAAAAGACTTACGTTTCAGAGGGGGGTTTCACCAAATGCTTTTTGAAAGAAGACGGTTGCCTTGATCTTAAAGCACCCATTGCAGCCAAGCGCATAAGTGAGCGCCTTTCTACGCTATCCTCTGTATTCCGGCAGCCTTGACAACGACATAGATCAGAGCAGCTTATTTTTGCTTCATAACACTCACAATAATTTTTCAAACATCCTGAGCGCTTGCAGTTACAACCCTTAGTATGCTTTCTTTCGCCTTCTCCACGACCAATCTTTGGATGAAATGCTGTAGGATTACGTTCTAGAGTCATCTTAATAGCCCTTCCACGTTCCTCTTCATAGGCTAGATTATTCATGCAGTTATTGCAGTTACAATTTTGACACAGTTGCCCCTGTGCAAAGCACTCACAGTACAGTTTTAAACAATGTGACTTTGTACAATTACAAGGTTTGCGTGAATTTGCTAAGCTTGAAAGAACTCCACTTGTTGCGCCTAACCCACCCACTTGTCCAGGACCCCCTGTGGGACCACCCGGAATAGAAGATATTAAGCTAGGATTTAAGCTCATGATAGGGTTTACGAATGGCGTAAACGTTTGGCTCATTGGCGCAGCGACAAATGTACCTGTTGCACCCAAGACTAAAGTAAAAGTCAGGTAACAACGTTAAGGTTCAAATAAAAAGCCAATTAATTACAAACTAAATCTAGTGGTCATATCATGGTCACTATAATGGTACTGGTTGAATAAGCGATATACGATTTAATTTAGCAGATAATGACAAGTGCTGATTTTATCGGCATTTTATTGAGCTATAAAAAACTGAATACACCAAAAATAAACGTTTTAATTACCAAATATATTGTTTGTGATCAGTTATCAATAACACAACAAATAATTATTTAAGCCTATCAATACGTGTGATAAATATGAATTTACTGTTTGTTCTCGAAATACTGAGATTTACTTCCATTTAGACACAGTTCGATAGTTCTAAAAGCAAATTTCACTAGGATAATCTCACGTGCGTAACTTAATATAAACCTACAACTTTACAGTTCGCCAAAAGAGAAATAGCCCTACTAGACAATTTTAAGATATGAAATTTGATCATACATACATAAGATATGAAATCTAGTGTACAAACCTGGTCTGCTTGTAACGTGAGATCCAGAGCCCAAGGTATGTTTTAATAAAACTAAATACTTTTAATATCCTACAAATGTTGAAAAACTTATAGCTTTTTTCTCCCTTACGTGTTCAGCAGTAGTGCTCCTTAAAAACTAGGTATTCGACTTACGAACTAGGATGGTTAAGTTATGAATTGACAATAGAAAATATCGCGAACTGTTGCTACAATAGATAGACTACGTTGAATGTTAGGTAGAAGGTAGAAAGTTTCGAACATAAAGACAGTTTTCAGTGACTTCAAACTCACAATGTCTATCTGGTTAACTTACTTGGATGCTCACTATGTCTGATTATTTAACATAGTAAATGAAACTACCTGAAAACTATAGAACTAAAAACATCGAGATGTAACCAGTCACTAAATCTTCCAAACACAGATGAGTAAAGCGTTCTCAATAAGATACTTATGGTTCTGTGTACAAAACCCCGAGTTTTTTCAAAAAAGCTGGTTAATAGCAATTTTAAAAAACAATTTGTGAAAGAAAAATAGCACTACGCGTTCGACTCAAATTATTCTGTTCAGCATCTTAGATAAATGAAATACATAGGAAAGTTTAACCATAAAAATCTGCCGGCACTAAGAAGTATGGTGAATTACTTAATTTCTAAGTCAATGGACAATGAATTTTTCGTTTATTTAAATAAATATCGTGTGGTTAACGTCTAATATTCAATACTGTTAAAAAATGTGACGTAACTTAAGACAACGCGAAATCGCTGACATACCTGATATCTCTGCAGGTTTTCTCACATACTGCACAGCAGTGTTTGTATTGATGGCCATCCCAGGAACTGTCGGGACAAAGGGGCGGATAGTTGTCAAAGGTTTCAGGTTCTGCGACCTTTGTTGAATGACCGTCTGGGCATCTGAACATGGCTGGGCTTGTAGAACTTGTACAAGTCCTGATCCACCAAGAAAATTCTGTTTGGCCGGAAGTGTAAGCCTCACACTGACGGGAGGCTGGGTCATGGAACTGAAGTGCAGCAGTAAAAAGGAGGGTGAAGTGATTGGTGAGTAGAGATAGATGCCCTGATAGCATCGGAGATCAATACAACAGAATACATGAGAATATCATTAAAATATGAATCTAACGTCCACCAATTAGCAACTTGAATTGCCGCGTGAACTCACAATTTGAATGTGGGTGTAAATCCGTACAATTCAAAACCAGAAAGCGAGAGTAGTGTCAGCAGTTAAACAAACACACACCACAATGAACAAAATACAACTTACTCGGAATGGATGTTAAACTATTTTTTTCAAATGATTTATAATAATTATTACGAATTTTATAAATGATTATACTAATGCGTGTATTCACAGATAGGAAATCGAAATGGCTGACATTCAAAAAAACAAGTCGCTTCTATTTTGAGCGTCCACTGAAGTTTTAAGAGGTAAAGAGTATGATCTTAATATATAATATAGCTCATTACCTTCCTTAACTTAAGGATTTACTTGCAAGATTAAGACCTTTATTAAACGTAAAAGAACAGGAAACCATCCTATGGCCGGAATAATAACTCTGTGGTTCTCTTCATATGAAAAAATAATATTTTCTGCCTTCACTGAATCATGCAAAATGTGTTAATGCTTTATAATCTCTGTAGGTACTAAGGGGCAGCTCTGTTGGATAGACTCCTTTATTACTCTTTCTTTTTATTTTTACTAAACTTTCGTCAATGTGATGCAAATTATGATATCCTCCCTCCTTCTTACTGTTCGTCTTTCATTATCACAGACTTCTTTTCCACGCCTTCGTGATGTTTGTCTACCCTACGTTACTATTTCACGCTCTTTTCCTTTTCCATGTTTTTAACTTTCCTATTATCCACTTCATATTATTTTCGACTTCTCAACTGCCTAGAGTTGGGGAGGACTATACCAAATGCATTTTACCTAGAGATTATCTGGCAAGTAAAACTTATAATAAAATATATAGGAATATATAGAATTAACAATACACAATGAAGACGATGGCAACAAAAATATAAAAATGACAAGCATATTAACACTCAGAGAAAAATATCATCGATAATAAAACGTGAGGAAATCTCAAGCGTAGGAAGCGTCGTGGTAAAGAAACGACTGATTGTGAAGAAAGAAAAAAAATAAATGTTTCATCCTCTAACTCCACAGAGACTGGTATGACTGGCGACTAAATATCACCTACAAGACTACGCTGAAGTTCTGGAACTTAGATGACAATATTGAGAAGCAAGCGGCCAGAGATTCTAAGGTTTATACCAACCCATTGATACAATATTGAATATTGGGAGGAGCTGTCTCACTTTATAAGCATACATCAACAGTTTCTTAGCATTGAAAGTTATAGGCTTTTCAAATTATTAGCCATTGGTAGAAACAACAAAATATTTCTGATGGTATATATCAGTGTTAGCCGCCTATTGGCAACATTGGTCACCTGTACCGTTTGGCTAGATTTAGTTCTGTTCTATGCAGCAGTTATAATTGATGTTATTGGCCGTTCCATGTGATACATCCAGGATAAATACTACTAGAACGTTCGCTACTGACTAACAAGCTATCGATAGTTGTAACTGTCGTACAAATCTACGTAAATTACTAAGATTGGTTAATTTTAACTGACACAAGTGTTGCATGGATAATCAAGTTGTAACTGTTCTGGACAAATGAATCACTCAGAGGGTGATGGTAACACTTTGCTCTAGCTCAAAGAGTGTGGTCAAGGAACAAGGGTCAAGTCAACAAAGATAGCACATATGCTTGATCAATTCACACTTAGTTTTAAAAAAAGTTTGTTATTCTTACAGTTCGAATTTCAAACGTTTATTGTATTCAAACCAATACCTCCCTAACTTAATTGGCGGTGTTTTATTTAGTTAATCAGATAGGAGTAAAAATATCGAGTAGCTGCTGTGCATTTGAACTGTAAATATGATTCAACTTTATAGTTATTTCAGATGATCCCTATTGGCAGTGTCTGATACTTCTGTGTATATATGTTGTTAGGCCAAGAACAATGTCAAGTAAATTCGAAAAGAAACTGATATTGTTTCATTTTCTTTACCACTCCTTATCATGCTTTGTTTATCGTATACTTACTCGTTTCTAGTAAGCGTTTTATGTGGTGTTTAATACAAAGAAAGGTTACCAGGTTAGATTCAACTATTGTGATAACTCAATGTTACACATTCCAAACTAATAGTTTCATCCTTTTTGTATGCACTAACTGTTAAACCAACAGCAGCGGTCGTTTATAAAGTCTACACTATCTTCTACAGAATCTAAGTAGTAATGTTAATTTTAATATAATATGGCTTTTCTGTCAGGTTTTTTTTCTATTGTTTCGACAAGTACCGAAGTAGATTTCAATGTATTTAATAAATATTGTCCATACTGACATTTCTCCATACCTCTAATTTGAACTATGCCCTTGTCTTATCATGTCAGATTTTGAGAATACTCTTATAATCAAACTAATATATGTTGTTATATTAGTCAGGTTGACGTAGTTAATATTTTAGCGACCCAGATTTTTCATAATCAACGCTACGATTCTTACTTATGCATACGTTTAGTTATTTGTAACAAGACCGTTTCCCAAAATATAAGTGTAATAAGTGTGGACATGGGCAATATAGTGTAGCCACATTGCATTCTATATAA
The DNA here is from genome assembly GCA_025215515.1 of Schistosoma japonicum. Classification (NCBI taxonomy): domain Eukaryota; kingdom Metazoa; phylum Platyhelminthes; class Trematoda; order Strigeidida; family Schistosomatidae; genus Schistosoma; species Schistosoma japonicum. The sequence continues at coordinate 58,700,199 of CM046069.1, forward strand.
CTTTATTGATAAAATCACTTCACTATAACATCACTGCATGTTGCTTAAAACAGTCAATCTGGCTTTATATTGAGCTTAACAATAAAAAGAAATCATTGTGTCATGTTTAGTTTAGCTATAACAGATTTGCGTTATACCACTGAAAGTTATTTTTAACGTTTAGTATTTCGGGAGTACCACATGTAGGTAAATCATTTGACGTTTATTATCCCAATTATTTAAAGTTGCACTGTTTACTTAACTCACTAGTAACTTATCAACTCTTCATAACAATTATATTCTAATACATTAATCAAAGAATTTTTATTTGTAAACAATTATGACATGTAATCATTACCATTAATCTACAAACTCAGTAATCGTAATAATATTTGACAATTCATCTTTCAAGTCTAGCATATCTATATATGTTAAATAAAAACTTCTACTCTTTACTATAAGAAGTATGATATCTTTGCCGCGCAATATTAACTTGAATTAGTTCGAAGAGTATCAAAAAGCGAGGAGCAGATCTGATAGAATAGGCAAAGGGGGAGGCGACTTACTCACGAACTTTGAAGGCTGCAACCTTTTTCACGTAATCTATCATTCTTTTGCTTACTTCAGTTTTACTCATATCTCAATTTGTAAAACTATCACCGCAATTTACAAACGACTACATCTTGTGTTCTGATACTCAAATGGTACGGAATAAAACCAAGTGGTCACTGGAAACAAGTGATAGACATGATTTATACGGCTGAACTTTAGAGCCCTAATCAGAATGAGCCATTTACAACACTCGAAACCTGAATCAACGATCTTTACCCAAATTTTAGCGGTTTATTAAAGAAATGTAAGCCAATACTCTTTGAAATATGCCCTCCCACCTACGAAAATACGTGGTAAAATATGAAATATGCATATGTTTAAAAATAATAAGCCTTAACCATAATCCGAAACACAATGATAAATCAGTAATTTCTAAAGGATTTTTTATGACTAAAACTAAAATCTATGCAGGGCTTATTTTTATTTAATCAAAAAACGTATTAAAGTTATTTTCGCATTCATAAGACTTAATTGCACGATGTATTTTATGTATTTGTCTGAATGACGGCATAGGAACTTCCCTTGAGATCTAAAGTACGGTTGCAAATGATACCTTATTCAAATCCACATTGATTCAGTATTATTCTTATAAACTCCCATCGATAAATCAATACAGTATTTTTGTGCACTATGCCCGTGTGTACGTAAATCATATTCGGAAGTGATTCTTATGGTTTCTAAGTGTCACTATATCACTATTCCAGGTAGGATGTATTTTCCTAACAGAAGAATTTGCCTCAAATAAAATTTACAGGGAGAAAAAGGAATCCGATCTACTGGGCTTCTTGCACCAATATTCAGTGCAACTAAAAAACATATATCGAGTTTTCGAAAAACTGTCATATTTTTAAACAATCATAATTTAATACTTTTCTTAACAGTCCCAATTTGTAAACGAGTTACAAGCTTATCATCAATGAGTAGATTTAGAAGAACCTCTACTGTCAACACAATGTTTTCAGGTGTTTGTTGCAACCTCGAAACGTCCAGGTTGCTTCTTATAGGTTTCGCTGTTAAAGTAATGTTCACTAACCAAGTGATATGTTCTATGTCAGTATCCCCTCTTCTTGATTGTGAAGAAACGAAATATCAATCACCACTTGTTGGGGCTGTGGACATCATGAAAAACTTTAATGTCAACACAAATTACATGACTGAACTAGAGGAGGTGAAGTTTACTCCTAGCAGAATCAACAGTATTTTGTCTAAATTAGAACCTATATCTTACATGCTATGTAAACAAGATGATATAGATATTGAAAAAAATTAAGCAGGTTGATACCTTTATTAACTTTATAGCCGACAAAGTTTTGAATAGGCTAATATCCTACCATAAAATTATTGTTTATAGTATACTTGATAAATTCCCTGTACCCAGAGCAAAGTTGATCATTTTAAAGCAAGTAATATGCTGCATGTCTCGTGCGACTTTAGAAGATTAAGGAAAAAAGACTGACAAACTGGTTGTCCAGTCCTGGTCCACTTCACGTCAACTCTTGACGCTTAGTATTTTATCAACTCCGTAGGTAAAACTAAATCTGCTTATGGCCTCAAGCATATAAAGATAGTTGCAGACAAAACGACTTTACAACGAAGAATGGGTAATCACATTACTCTTCATGATGATGCAACTCAGCTTGAACCAAAACGTGACTTAAGATTCAGATATTACCAAACCGTACCACACCCTCCACTGGGTCCTAGTGTCAACTGTACTCAATCGGATAAATATTTCCTACTCTACAGAAATTCAACCGAACCTACGAATAGTAACTGTGTCAATTTGGTCATGTCAGCAACCCAGGCGTCAGCAGATGATTTGCACACTACTACTTTCACTGATACTAACAAATATAAAAATGCCAGTAGCACTCTTTGAAGTTGTTTTCATTCTGAGGACCTCACTGTAGATCTACTAGATAATGGACAACTATTAAAGCTAGCTAAGTATTAATCAGCTGGAGGAATCTGACTTCATATCTCAATGCTACCCTAAGGTATCAAGGCACTCCAAAACGCAAGTCAATAGAAATACGTAAATTCTGCACATAACATCAAAACAGATAAAAAGCAAGGTTCTTCCTACATTTTAGAAAACCGTACCATTCACTACAAATAATATTTTACTTGGGACTAACCAGAGCTATTTAAAAGCGGCAGAAACATTCTATGCAGGTGAGCTTCTTGCACTTCACATTAAATACTGGGGAGACGAATTTTGTTGTTAACCAATCCACTGTGCAATTGAGTACTACAAGGACACTCATTCCTTAGCAACGTAGAACCAGACACAAATGCCCATAGGTTCAAGTTGTCATACCCCATTAGCAGTACGAGACTAAATTTACGGAACAACAAAATACAAGAGAGGAGAGTAAAGGTGTACGGAAAAGGATACTAAAATTTAAGATCTAGGTGAAGGTAAGGAGCAAATACACTTGCTCCATTGTGACCGATTCTGAGCGGTCTCTAAGTGTCCTTAGCCATTTATTGTGATTATCACCTACACCCCAACTAGATAATCTGCATCTGCCAACATGGTTTAGACCAATAGTCACAGACTTCATGGACTGAAGGCATGTTTTTGTTCGGCATCTCCTACGCTTCTTCCATCCTATTTATTCTTTGCCAACATCTCGTGACGTAGAAGCCGGTGGTCAGGCATGCACAATACATGTCCCAATCATCCTAATAGATGAAGTTTGACGACCTTTTTTGACTGATTTACTATATTTATAAAGAAACTTGTATCTAACCTCAGTACTGCTTATTCGACTGTTCCATGAAATTCGAGCGATACTACGAAGATTTTAGTGGTTAAATACCTGAAGTCGATGCATATCTTGTGTGTTCATAGCCCAGGTTTCGCAACCATATGTTAAAACCGTACGGACTGCCACGCAGTACACCCGGCCTTTCGTTGAAAGACTGATATCTTTACTGCGCCACATGTGGCGTAAATTGGCGAATATCAATCGGGCTTTTTAATCTAAGCTAATATTTCAGCAGAAACCGGCCCACCACCGGTGATGAGACTTTCATTATAAGTTAAGTGGTCAATGCATTCAATTACTTAACTCCTTATAACTAATCTAGGTGAAGAAGCAAACCAATCCTGGAGTAACATGTTTAATTTAGAAAAGTTGAAGAGTATCCCGAATGTGTTTGTACTCGTGGTAGATCTAATCACCATATCTTCAGTAGGGCAGGACGCACTCCCAATTTCCTAACATCTCTTCAGAACAGACCTTGTGTCTGAAAAAGTGCAGTTTGTGTATTCTTTTAACCTTAGCCAAATGTACTGGGACTTCTCACCCCTAAACACCAAAAGGTATCATAAGGACCAGGTAGGACACGCCTACAAAGTACCTTGCTCAGCAGGTTTATCATACTTATATCAATATCCATACACTTCCCTTTAGCAGCCCCATCCTCACATCGAGTTCGCAAACACCATCAATGAACTTCCTTCAAACTTCAGCTCATCATAATCACGGGTTGCTTGGTAATCTTCTCATGGCATATAATGACGTGCAACAGCATAATTACTGGTTGTCTGTATGCATTCTACTAGATTGTTTCCACACGAACCGCTATACAGTCTGCTTTGCATCCCAATGAACTGACATGGTACCTTAACGCATCATTTAACTTTTTATGCAAGCAACGAATCTCCTAAGTCTGCTCCTTGTTATCGCATCATACTTGCTTCACATCTGCCCTTGTTCAGCCTTCACTCATTCAACATCGTCGTATAGAAAGTATACTACTAAGTGGTAAATTACCCCTTCCCAACCTTCTTATGACTAATATCTCACTGATACCACTCTTCTATACCCCACCTTCTTATTCCAGTCAGAACTGCGTTCATTAAGATTCTTCACTAATTCAGCCAACTCGTTACCTATCTAATTCCATCATTTCCATACATTTATCCATTATTCTACATTCACTACAAATCATATTTCACTAACCAGAGCTCGTTGAAAATACCTACAAAACTAAGCCGAACAACAAAGCAGCAGAGGTTTCCCAAGCAAGTCGACTTTTCGCACTTCGCACCAAATTCTAGGGGGATGTTTATTGTTACATACCGACCCCCTATGCGGTGGAGTACTACCAAAAACAATTGCGGTAAATCTAAGTACTATATCTTCAGTAGGGCAGAACGCACTTCCGATTCTTTAACAACTCGTCAGGACAGACCTTATGTGCTCAAAAAGTGTACAGTCTGCATATTCTTTGAAACCCAAATGTACTAGGACTTCACACCACTAAATAACAAAAATCTGCATAATGACCGGGTGTGACATGCCTACAAAGTACCTACAAAACCTCACCTGGCTTATCACACCTATAGCCCTGCAATTCCCTTTAGCAGCCTGACTCTCACATGGAGTTCGCACACTCTATTAATAAATTTCCCTTAAACTCCAGTGCATCATAACCATGGGTTGACTGGCAATGCCTCTATGGCACACCATAACAGTGTACCACTGCATAATTACTGGCTGCCTGCCTATAATTCACTAGATTTTTTCACATGAACAGCTATCCATGTTATTCCTTACCTCAAATGACTCAAATGGAAGATCAATAAGTAATAGCACTTTTCACAAACAACAAGTCTCCTAAGTCTGCCTTCTCATTATCCCATCATTCCCGCTCCCGTCTAGTCCTCACTTATTCCATACCATCATATGCATAGTACCCTACCAGGTGACAAGCATTCCCACCTAACTCCTTATGATTAATGTTTCACTGCTACCACTCTCCTTTACTCCATCTTTCTTCAGTTCAAACTATGCTCATTAAGATTATCCACTAGTTCAGCTAACTCGTGACCTACCTAATTTCACTATTTCCACATAGCTTTTTGCTATTCTATTTAACTCCCTTTTCCCTCTGCAATAAAATCATTCATCTTAAATCCTTTGTGTACTTAGTTAACCTATACCGTGACCTAATAACCGAAACTTGGTAAACTCCCGATATTTCAAACCTAACACTTAAACTTGATAATTAAATCGTATACCGCGAAGATTCGGGTAAAGGTTGAGGATGCATGATAAGTGTTCGATCCTATTTTTCATCAATGTTTATCTCCACGAGAGGTAGTGAACGTCTGGATGATGCTATATTTGTCAGCATTCATAAATGTTTCCACCATCAGTTCTTGGCAGGTTGTATTTATAGACCACTTAATGCTACTCATACCTTTACACAACGATTATATCGTTTATTCGTATAATTATTATTACTGCCTGTAAACAAGTTAACTGGGGAAAACTTCAATATGGCCTTTGCATGGACCCACACACCTTAAAAAATTCTTTGAAATACTCAGAAGTAGTAAGTAAAACCACACAGACGTCCACATTATTAGACTTAATCTTTTTAAATAATACCCCCAATCTATACAGAGAATAATAACCTTAACTTTCCTGGTAACGATCATAATGTTGTCAACTGCCAGATAATTGTCAATGAATGTTCATGTGCTAAGAGGGGAACAAAAAATCCCCCTGACTTTCGGAGAAACTAATCTCAGATTAACTGATATCCTATCGAAAAATTATTGCATGAACTTAATTAGGACATATTTTCCACCTCCTGTATTGTTAATAACTCAGTAGATACTATTGTTATAATATAAATTTATATCGTGACTGTGTAAGATCTTTTTAGATAGTTTTGTTGAAAATCCCTCCAAGTAACCTTTTTCTTTAATTGTAATTCGTTGTGTTTCGTTCAAAATACGTTTGTCACCCTTTCTTAATCTGTTTAGTTGTACATTCTAATAATCTTTAATTTCTAAATGAGATAGTTGCTATTTATTTTTATTGTAATATCTGTATTTTCTTGCGTTCGTGCTGGATTTCTGTTATTCTTATGAACTTTATACACTTTGTTTTACTGGACGTTTTGGCTTGGGCGGAAGCCATATTGGTCTGTTCCTCTTTTGATTGTATTACTTGCCTTGACTGGATCTGTGCATTTCCAGATTGTGGGTGGACGCACATTTTCAGAAATTGTTTTGTAACAAATTTACATCTTACTTTCTGGATAGACAACACGCAATCTATCCTAAAGGGATAGAGTAACATTTTTGTATATTATTTGGAACTTAATTGATTATCCCCATTTTTGGGATAAACTTTGGTTGAGTAACTGGTGGTGACATTTGTTTAGGTAATAATGTACATTTGTATAACTAATTTTATATAGAACCGTTCCTCACCCAACCACTTGTTTTGAATTTCGACTGGGCAAGAGTACGCGTATCTAAACCAACCTCGACAGTTACTCTTCAGTCCAAACTCCTTCAGTTTGGATTCTACAGTTCTAAACAAATCTCAGGATATCAGAAGAAGTGTTTTGGCTACAGTGATCTGGTGTTGCTTGAAGCACAAGGACCCTTTTGTTTCGTGTTTTGCTACTTTGGCTCGTGATGTCATCAAAACGTCAAAGAAAATCGTACTTGAAGCCAGTTGAGGATAGTGAAGCCAACCTATACGATGAACCCCCTTGTACAAAGCAAGTCCCTTTGCATACCTTTATGTGTCATGGTTCAGATTTAAATAAGGGTAATGATGATGATAGGGCTACCGTTTCTGACTCTGTAGTAGATGAAAGAAAGAATCTTAATTTAGGTGGACGGTTTAAATCCGAGTCACTAGTTAATGCAAATGTTGCTCCTCGAAAAGGTTTATCACCTGTTATGGTAGGTTTGGACCTTCCTAAAGTTGAACTGAGCTATTTTGATGGACAGCCAACGGCGTACTGGATGTTTATACGGCAATTCGAGACTTACGTTGCGTCAAGAGTTATTGATGATAGTCAACGCTTGTTATATTTAATACACTACTGTAAGGGCAAGGCGAAATCTGCGATTGAGGGTTGTGTCATGATGGATCCCACTGCTGGTTACAGCAAGGCCAGAGAAATTTTGAAACGGTTATTTGGTCAACCGCACGTAATCGCAAGGGAAACGTTGGAAGGCTTGTTCAGCGAAATAAACAATTATAGTGATGCTGAGAAATTAGCAAACCTTGCTGTAAAAATGGAAAATTGTGCAATGGTTTTAAACCAAATGGATTATAACCATGATTTGAATTCTTTAGCGACTCTAGAACGCATCGTTAAGTTGTTACCTCGTTCATTGCAAGTACAATGGGCGGATATAGTCGATACGTTGACAGAAAACGTTAGGGAACCCACGTTTGCCGAGCTCACCAATTTTATAGCTTCGCGTGCCAGGGTCGCGAGTAGCAGGTTTGGACAGTTGGCGACATGTATGAAGAAAGGATTTAACGCGAAGATGAATTGTTACTTGCAATCGGAGCAGTATAGCAGTTTAGCTGTTAAACGTAAATGCAGTATATGCTCTAAGGATCATGACATTTATCTGTGCCCAAGTTTCATATCAATGACGGTCGAAGATCGATGGGCTCATGCAAGGTCTAAGGGTGCTTGTTTTGTTTGCCTAAAGCGAGGTCATCGAGCCAGTGAATGCAAATCGACAAAGCGTTGTAATGTTGAAGAGTGTTTGAAACGACATCATTATTTGCTACATAGTAATCGACAGGTCAATCCCCTTGAAAGTAATTCCAATGTAGAGAGTCATTGTGGATATACTAAGTCTCTAGGTCATCATGTGTGCTTGGGAATGATACCCATACGGTTGAGATCAAAACATGCGGAAGTTGTAGGCTATGCCCTTCTTGACAACGGCTCCGATGCGACATTAATACGCTCGGATTGCTTAAAATCTCTTGGACTAAAGGAGGAGCAAGTGTCGATAGTTCTCCAGACAGTGGGTGGTAACAAGACAGCTAAAGCTACAAACGCTTCATTTGAGGTGCATTCATTAAACCAAACAGAGCATATCGAAATAAATGGAGCATTGGTAGTAGAAAGGATACCAGGACGTAAGCCTGAAAGGTGCGTGCTGGATGAGGTGCAGAAGTGGCCACACTTAACTGACGTACCCTTAGACAGTATAGACTCTGACGAGGTTTTGTTATTAATTGGTTGTGATGTACCTGAAGCCCACTGGGTCTTAGATCAACGTTTAGGAGGCAGGAAGCGACCATACGCAATAAAGACGCTACTGGGGTGGGCCGTTTTTGGCCCCACGTCTTATCGTGGATGGGGGAAGAGAGTCGTAAATCATACTTGTATGGGAGACTCATCGAAAGACCAATTGCGTAGGATTTATGACATGGAGTTTGCTGATGTATATTCGAATGATAAGACTCTTTCAATGGACGACCTTAATGCCATTAAGATAGTTGAGGAAGGAACCTATTTTGCAGATGGTCATTTCTTTGTACCCATCCCATGGAGAAATAATGTAGATACAAGAAAAGATAATTATGAGATGGCCAAATGCAGATTACATAGTTTAAGACGCAAAATGTTAAGCGATTACTGTTTTCATGGCAAGTATACTAAGCGTATCGAAAATAACTTTACTAAGGGATATGCGGAGAAAGTCCCAGAAACGCAACGTGAAGTAGGGAATCTCCCCCGATGGTATTTACCTCATCATGCAGTTATAAACCCGAGAAAACCGGAGAAGCTCAGAGTAGTTTTCGATTGTGCTGCCAAATCTGCAGGGGTATCATTAAATGACATGATTTATCAAGGACCAGACACCACTGCTGAGTTAGTGTGTATATTATTACGATTCCGCAGAGAAGCTGTGGCCATTACTGCAGATGTGGAGGAAATGTTCATGCAAGTAAAGGTGCCGGAGCATGACCGAGGAGCTTTGAGATTTCTATGGTGGCCGAATGGTGACACGTCAAGCAAGCCGGTAGAGTTTCAGATGACTTCACATCCATTCGGAGCAACGTCGTCACCGTTTTGTGCAAACTTTGCTATGAATAAGACTGCACAAAGATTCTCAACTGGTTACGAGGATTTTGTCGTGGATGCTGTTAAGAATAATTTCTACGTTGATGACTGTTTAGTATCCTTCTCCACCTGTGAACAAGCGAAAAAATTTGTTGTGCAAATAAATGAGCTACTATGTAAGGGGGGCTTCAAATTGAGGAAATGGATAACTAACTCGGAGATAGTAAATGCTGTTTTGCCTTCTGTATGCGACGATGGACCTTTAGTTGACATACCTGTATGTTATAATGTCACTCACCGAACTTTAGGTTTGGAATGGGATCCCAGACAAGATGTATTTAAGTTTTGCTTCGACGCAACGGAGAAACCTATGACTAGACGAGGGATATTGTCCGTCGTTTCTTCCCTGTTCGACCCCTTGGGTCTAATCGCTCCTACGTGTCTCACTGCTAAACTGCTATTGCAGAAGCTATGCAAGGCTCAGGTAGGTTGGGACCAACCACTTAGTGAGCCGGACGTTTCCGTATGGTTAAATTGGGTAAAATTTATGCTACAGATAGGTGATGTCACTGTGCCCCGAGGAATCAAGAGAGTAATTGACGAAACAGACGCGACGGTAGAGCTGCATTTATTCAGTGACGCGTCGGAGTCGGGATATGGAGCCGTTGCCTACGCACTGGTCAGGTATCCACAGCGGTCACCGTACTGTGTTTTATTATTTAGCAAGTCTAGAGTTGCACCTATCAAACAAGTCACTATACCGAGATTGGAGATGGCGGCAGCGGTGTTAAGCGTGAGAATAAGTGAAGTCCTAAAGAAAAGTTTCCCCAGATTTTTTAGTGAAGTAAACTTTTATACGGATTCTATGGTAGTTTTGTATTACATCAAGAATACGGAGAGTCGATACAGTACCTTTATAGCCAACCGCCTAGCAGTCATACATCAATTTACGAGTGTCAAACAATGGCGTTATATAAAGTCGTCACAGAATCCAGGTGATTGGACGTCTAGAGGTATTCATAAAGTGAGCGATCTAAGAACTTGGTTTGAATGTCCTGCGTTGTTGGACACTAGTGTTTCTAGAATGACTATTAGATGTCCAGAACCCACTGTTGAAAACATTGAGTTTAGAAAACCGCTGTCTATGGTTAGTTTAAGTAGTGTAGAACAATGCAGCTCTCCTATTCTGTCTTATTTTTCTGAGTGGATGAAGTTGGTCAGAGCTGTAGCATGGTTTAGAAGATTCATCGAATTTATTAAGGTTCTGAGTTCCTCGAGTGGTGAAGGATCCGTCCATCTAGGGTATCTAAAGGTTAATGAGCTTGAAGTAGCTAAGCGTAAGGTGTTGTTGATGGTTCAAAAGGAAGTATATGGGGAGTTAATAAGTGAATTTAGAAACAGCGGTAACTTAATCATACATAGCCACCTGAAAAGATTATCCCCGATAATGCTGGATGGTCTGCTCTGTGTTGGAGGTCGCTTAAATTACGCCGATTTCCCAAGCACTTTTAGACATCCAATAATTTTACCTAACCGACACTTTGTGACTGAATTGATCATTAGACATTATCATAGAGAGGAAGGACATACAGGAACCTCTCAAGTATTGGCCACAATTCGCAAGAATTACTGGATAGTAAAGGGAACTAGTGCAGTCAAGAGAGTAATAGGCAAATGTGTGACTTGTCGACGGTTTATGATGAGTCCCGGACAACAGCTGATGGCACCCCTCCCCCTTTGTAGAATTCAGCAGGGCTGGTATACCTTTTCATCTGTGGGAGTTGATTACTTTGGACCCTTCATAGTTAAAAGAGGAAGATCATTTGAAAAAAGATATGGGTGTGTGTTTACTTGTTTACAAACAAGAGCTGTACATATCGAAATGGCGCATAGCTTAAACACCGATTCATTTATAATGTCTTTACTACGTTTTATGGGGAGAAGAGGGAGGCCCACAGAAATATACAGCGACAACGGGTCGAATTTCATAGGTACGGTGTCTAAACTAAAAAGGTTCATACAACAATGGGACCAGCGAAGGATAAGTAATGAACTAGCGACGAAGCAGATTCAATGGCACTTCAACCCACCCTTGTGCAGTCATAGAGGGGGAGTGTGGGAAATGATGATTCGATCAGTACGCCAGTTGTTGTTGTTGATCACCAGGGACCAGACTTTGACCGATGAAGCCTTAGCCACGTATGTGGTTGAAGCTGAGAAGATATTAAATAATCGACCTTTAACTCCAGTGACCCAAGACGCCGAGGATAAACTAGCTCTGTCGCCGAATAATTTGTTATTACTGAGAGAGTGTGACGGAGTAGTTGAAGAAGGTACTATTACTGATAAGTACAGCAAACGTTGGAGACAGGTTAATTATCTTGCTAATGTGTTTTGGAAAAGATGGATGAAAGAATATTTACCGTCTCTGCAATTACGTCAAAAATGGTTGGTTGAACATCGCAATTTCAAGGAAGGCGATGTAGTTATTGTGATTTCAGATATTTCTACTCGTGGAAAGTGGCCCTTAGGAGTGGTGGAAAATTGTGAAATAGATAACGACGGGAAGGTTAGGACGGTAACCGTTCGCACCAGAAATGGAATAGTTAGGCGAGACATACGCAAGATATGTCTCCTTGAAGGATCAGAATAGTCTTACTGTAATTTAGAGAAAATAAGGCAGGTAGGCGTACTGCTGTAAGTCCTACCCGCTCCTCTAGCTTGATAATAATATAATAGGTTGAACCATGACTAAAGGTATCAAGTGGTCTTGTGGTACATGGAGGGATTTTGCGGGCCGGTGTAAGATCTTTTTAGATAGTTTTGTTGAAAATCCCTCCAAGTAACCTTTTTCTTTAATTGTAATTCGTTGTGTTTCGTTCAAAATACGTTTGTCACCCTTTCTTAATCTGTTTAGTTGTACATTCTAATAATCTTTAATTTCTAAATGAGATAGTTGCTATTTATTTTTATTGTAATATCTGTATTTTCTTGCGTTCGTGCTGGATTTCTGTTATTCTTATGAACTTTATACACTTTGTTTTACTGGACGTTTTGGCTTGGGCGGAAGCCATATTGGTCTGTTCCTCTTTTGATTGTATTACTTGCCTTGACTGGATCTGTGCATTTCCAGATTGTGGGTGGACGCACATTTTCAGAAATTGTTTTGTAACAAATTTACATCTTACTTTCTGGATAGACAACACGCAATCTATCCTAAAGGGATAGAGTAACATTTTTGTATATTATTTGGAACTTAATTGATTATCCCCATTTTTGGGATAAACTTTGGTTGAGTAACTGGTGGTGACATTTGTTTAGGTAATAATGTACATTTGTATAACTAATTTTATATAGAACCGTTCCTCACCCAACCACTTGTTTTGAATTTCGACTGGGCAAGAGTACGCGTATCTAAACCAACCTCGACAGTTACTCTTCAGTCCAAACTCCTTCAGTTTGGATTCTACAGACTGTGTTACATCTTTTGAACTGAATAAACCACGTATCCCGAACAGCAGTTTAATCCCCGTTGAATTTATAAACTGACGATGTGTTATGATGCGAGAATTTTGGTTGGTTGAGCGAATGCCAATTAGGTGTGCCTAGCCGGTAATTGCGCGTCTGCCCTATGCCCACTGAGTCACAATATGGAATAAGAAAACATAAGCAAACCAGACAACACTAGCGAAATGCGAATCTATTTACATACATACACCGATTTTTATGCCAATTAATTTACAGTGATTATTCATCAAGTAAAATCCTCAACATTTAATTAATACAATGAAATACTGTCAAACTGTACTCAGGAGTAGGACCCACATTGAAATCAAATTAATGTGGTGAAAGTTTACAAATGGAGCTGTAAAACAACAATACAACTTCTTTTGTTTAATTAAATCAACTATTGTACCTTTGGAGATTAGGAATCTCTAACAGGAAGTTACGAAAGAAATTATCTATTCAAGTAGACTTTACTGTGAATTTTAGTATCCAATAATTGTTCATGGATATACCAAGCTACCGGATAACGCAAGAATTAGAAACCGAAAAATGCCGCGACCAACCTTGATAAGAAACTTTGTGCCATGGACAGTCTTCTTAGCATTCTGGATGTTAAAAATAAAATGACTAGTAAACCTATAGAGATCTAATACGCGCACAATGAATCCTTTGAGTTTTTTTCCCAGAAACAGTTCACGTACTGGAACGATCTACAATCTCAACCAGCATTAATTAACTGGCTTCGAGTTTCCAATCAGTACTGCTAGTGATGTTATAAGATCACTAATACCTTCATTTAGTAGTGGAGAATAGATTACTGGTTAGTTTGATTAAATATTGAAGCTCAGCACTTTCAATACTGCTCACCGAAATATTTAATCTCTCCTTTAGAAGATGAAACTTTTTCTCGATCGTGGAAAATCACACATATAACCTCTCACTCTATGCTTAATATCGAAAACTACAGTCCAATTAATCACTTTTTGTTTTGTCTAGGGCCATGGAGAAAGTTATATAAAAGGAGATTTACACTCACTTAGTTAAGCACAATCTAATCATATCTTCTTAGCACGGCTTCATGTCGAAGAAATCCTGCATAACATGACACCTATAATACTTTGACTACATAATAAACAATAAAGATGACGAAAAACTGATTGGTACTTCAAACTTTGACTTCACTAAGTCATTTTACAAAATACATCATTCATCTCTCTTTTGTAAATTGAAAGCGTTTGGAAAAAGTGGGCGAATCGCATGACTGGATAGCTTCATCTTTGAAAGATAGCATTCAATTAAAAAAGCTAGGACGATATCTCTCACGTCCTCAAAATATCACACGTGGCGTCTTTCAGGGTTCAGTCATAGGACCTTTATTGTTTATTATGCATGTTAATGACATTAGCCAATGCTTTCTAGAGGATAAAGCCTTAGTGTTTGTGAACGACTTCAAGGCTGTCTATACATTCTAACCATGATATAGGTCTAAATGTTAATGATAAAATACAAAAAGATTTCAACAAACTAAGTGGATGGTGTGGTAAATGGCGTTTTTTCCCAAAACACAAAAGTCAGGGTACCTATATTTTGGAGAATCAAAACCGGAGATCAATTTGTACCTTGACACCTAAATAGTATCTGTGATTTGAAGTAAGATACTCAAAAAGCTGATCCTTTACCTAGAAAGTTTAATCACATATCTATGAAGCTCACAAACTTATGGGTTATTCATCGTAACTTTCAACTTAATGAATTTAAATTGATTCTTTACAAAACCTGTATTAGACCTCTGCATGAGTACTGTTTCAGTATATGAAGTTGCATTTATTTACATGGTCAACAGAAAACAGAGAAGGTTAAACAGCATTTCGGTAAACTACAAATCTTAAATCAACCGTATAATTATAGATGCTGTGTTTGGAAATTAGACCCTCTATGATTCAGAAGGATTAAACTTAATCTTACGATATTCTATATAATTCTTCATGAAGAAACTATGACAGATTGTAATACTTGAACATATGCTCGAAAACAGATGTATGACATACGAAACAAAAATTCTCTGGAAATTGTGCCATGAGACAAGAGTAAAATAAAATCCTCCTTCTTTGTTACACGCTATGCCAACCTCTGGAGCCGTTTACCAGAAAGCGTGCGACAACGTAGCTTTCTATTACAGTTTAGAGTCACAACAAACCTCTACTTAGACGATGCCGATATCTGCAAATTACCTAGTACAACTTAAGTAGAATGAGGTATATTCACGGAAAGATCTGGCATTTAGTCTTTCTAATCACACTCCGAAAAATCTACATGCAGGATTCTGCAGGTCTTAGAATCTTTATTCATTATAAACCGACAGACTACAAAAAATTTCCCCTCTTGGCAGATAGTGCTCTGGAATATCGTAATACCCTTACATTTCCTAGAGGTGAGACCATTTACCTTTTACTTCAAGTTACAATTTCATGAGCTGTTTATCCCAGAGTAGATCTGAAATCATTGTTATCTCCAGCACTAGTCAACATTTGTTATAATGAAAAAATAATAAATAAGCCTCATTCATTGCAATATGTACACCTTAGGTTCCACTGCAAAGTGTTATACTTGGTCATTTGTGTCCTATCGTACTGCTTCTTGTTCATTTTTCTCCTTTGTCTTTTTGGTTCCCAACTACTTAGCCCTGTTAAAATTACCACCTACAATCTACGCTGGAAAGGGAAGAGTATCTACCGTCTAATCATGATACATTGACGTGATATTTATGATCTCCATCGTCCTTTTACGAGATGCTCTCCATACAAGGTCGTGTTTGCACTTGACGCCACAATTAACTAGTATTTCGCTCAAGGAGCTCCTTACTTGAACCAGCTGCATTTATTTACAAGTGATTTTTTATCCATGCATTCCTGAACACCCATGATTACAACGTACCTTTTAGCTGGTGGCTGACATTCATTTGCTTACATGAGATCTCCTTGCACATGAATCTAGTGTATTGTGATTGATATTGCTATTTAGACATATATTCCTGATAAACTTTGTGTTCTTTTGTGTATGAGTTAACTCTCTTATTCATAATCACCATGCCCACGAACTGGTGTGAATTCTGTACTAAATTTAAAAATAAAATAATAATAATAACAAATCTAAGATCTATCAAAATTTGAAACTTTACATATATCATTAATATAAATGAGTAGAAGGATAAAAACAAAACACATTTTAAATATTGCCCGGTAAATGAAAGCTCCATATCAATTCACACTTTAACATGTACTATGTCATACACTTATGCAGGAATCTTTATATGTTACTTGTAATTACGCACTACAATCTTCTCACTGCTTGATTAACTGCTTGATGATCTATACTCTAATAGTTAAACGTTCTGCAACCTTAAACACAATTCATAAGAGTTGGTCGACCTGTTAAAAACACAACAAATATGTTCTTTAGTTCTTTCACTCGCCTTTTTTTTTTGACAGAGGCCGATGCATTACGTTAAATACCAATCAACCAATGCCTGTTACCCCACGTTGAGAATAAGCCGCCAACCAGCATTCTTTAAAAAACGCTGTAATAATAATAGTTTTATTCTCACTTTGCACATGAGAGCATGCCAGTTTACACGCATGATCACAATGATATAAGTTTACATACATGCAAATATTATTACAAATTGTCAATGTCAGGGGTTCAGCAGTGACGCTACAGAATGTGTGTGCGAATTCATTGGGAAAGAATGAGTATACTATTTTACAATCATCTGCGTATAGATAGAGTTTTCCCATGCTGGAGCATTCGCATATATCATTTACATAGGCGATAAAGAGCAGTGGGCCTATGACACTTTTTTGTATAATGCCACTTGCAACTGGTTCGGCCCTGGACAGAGTGGAATTAATTTTAACAATTTGGTTCCTATGACTGGAGAAAGAGTTCAACCATGCAAGTAATGGATTCTTAATCCCGTAAGAGGAGAGTCTGTCTATAAGAAGCCTGTGATTAACCATCTCAAAAGCCTAAGGTATGTCTAAGTATAATACTGATACTATCCTGGGCTCTCTTTCCCAGTTCTTCCCAAATGCTTTCAATTCCGCTACTGATGTCTGCCTTCAATTATCGGTTCATTGTGTTGTTGGTCTACCTCTTTCCCTTTGGCCTTGAAGATTTCAAGTTAGTGCTTGTCTTAAGATGCAGTTTAGTGATTTCTTAAATGTGAGCCCTATTCATCTCCAGTGTCTTCTTATAATTTTATTCCCGGCTAGGAATTGACTCGCTTTTTGCCACAGAAGGTTGTTACTAATGATATCTATCCAACAGAGCTGACATATCTTCCTCAAATAGCTGTTTATAAATGCCTGCATCTTTTGAATGATGCTTTCATGGTTTTTTTATTTTCAGCTCCATAAAATAGCACTGTCTTTGAATTTGTGTTGAAAATTTTGACTTTGATGTTGGCTAACAGCTGGCTTAAGATAACGTTTCACCTAAGAAATCGGACTTCATTCTGTACCTAATTTTTACATATACGTTTATACACATGGACCATGTAAGTTCAGATTATTTTCACAGCCGCCAGAACACGTATATTTTTTATCATAGACAAAACAAAACCATGGACAACTACTTAGTTCCAAATACTTTTCAAAAACTAAAAAAACGATGCGAATAATAGCATCACCCACTAAGATGAATTAAAAATATCCCTGATTAGAATACGACGTTATGTATCCGTCAGATGTCATGACTTTCACCACTTTCTGTTATGGACTCGATTATAAACGGCACTTATTCACACAGCCAACATTTTAGAACTTTTATCAGTGATTAACAGAGTATTTATTCAGCTATAAAAACCTTAACAGGCTGACAAAATGAAGGTCAACATATATGACACTATCATAATATCAAATCTTTCCAAATTACAGAGGAAACACATGCTGCGCTCCTACAGATCAAATTGTATGTTGCCTGGCTAGACCGGCACACTGACTGCTTATATTTAATAAAAATGAGTGATATTGTGTGGTCAACAAACATCTCACTCTGCCACACTTATCGTCGTCTATTCTGAATGCTCAATAACGTTATGCTATTTGAATATATATCGAGAGAAGGATGATGCTGACGATGGCACAAAAATTAACCTGCGTCATGAGACTCACTATGTGTTATTGCAACTGTAATTCATGTAATTATTTCTGTATCAAACACACCTTAGCTTCTAACTATTTTTTATTAATTAACTGTACGTATGGTAAGCAGTTGCACCAGGCGCAAACTATGTGATAAGAATTAGTTAAACAGTTAAGTCTATGATGAAAGCTGTTAAGCCTATTTCCATAATATATGTTCACAATATTCCAATCAGTAAAAGTTTAACTTTCTGACATTTCATAGCTTAGTGCAATTTAATTTTTCAGAGAATAAATAAATAACCAAAATGAATCAACCCAAGGCTTAGTAATAAAATGGAACAGATCCAATCACTTCATTTAATCAAAATACGGGTTGAATCGTGTTGTGTCAAGCCATCTGGGTCAAAGTAATTTAAAGTGTGACACAGTTGTGCATGTTACTGTAATTCGAATTGGTGTGCAAATATGTCTGAATAAAGATAAACTGTAGGTTTATTAATATGAATGAAATTTGATGCATTTTAATTATGGTTGCTTCGATGGAAAATTCACGTTGGATGGATTGTAGGGCTTTCCTTTTTGCTAAAGAGCAACTAAATTTAACAATACGCAAAGCGCTCCAGCTATTAGTCTTGCTTCTTGAAATTTATTAGTCTTTTATTTCTAACTATATATGCAATAGGAACTTTATTTAATGTCACGTTTAATACAATATGAGTTTACAGTATACAGTGTTTCAGGATATTGTTTTTTTTTCAATGTGCACATGACAAAAATACATTTACATAAAAATTTACATAATAAAACGAACAAAAATACCAAATGCAATAAATTTTCTTAAGTATAAAATGTTAATGACGGCTATATAAGTTTTTAAGTTACACAATAACCTGTATTTTAAAAGTGAGGATTTCTAATTAGTTTACATCAATAACTATTCACGAAACTTAAATTAGCACTTAGAATCACGAATCGCAAACAGGTAGTCACACAGTGAGGTCTTAAACGTATTAGTAGTAGAACTGTATTAAAATCACCAGTAATAGAACTTGCAAGCAGTCGGCAGTCAGCATTAAGCAATCCAGAGACCAGCAATCACGCAATCCAACAACCCAATAATACAGAGATACCGTTCATAAGGAATCCGACTAGCAATATATATATGCATGTAGGAATAACAGCGTCCTAAATATTGAGAGTCACAAAGGGATGAGAACTGGTCAGTCAGTCAGTCAGTCAGTTACAAAGTAGAACTTGGTACATGTGTACATCAGTTCAAGTTGCCATGCCTCAATTAGCAGATAGAGATTAAATTGTCGGACCAATTCCCAGAGGAGGGGAAGGTAGTAACAGAGTAAGTACTAATGGAAAGGCATAGAGACCAGAGATGAGATTTTAAATAAAAAGTGATTCAGTAAAGAGAAAATTATAATAAGCTCAACAACTAAAATTTGGAGGAAGACAAGGAGTGGATGCACCTGTGCCATTGCAATCGATTTTGAGCCATATCACCTACAGTCTCTAACCATTTGTTACGATCATCGTGTGGGCCCCAACCATGTAGTCTGCATCTATTAACATGGCTCAGCCCAATTGTCAACGACTTCATGGATTGGTGCCATGTTTTCGTTTGGCCACCCCTAGCTTTCTTCCAGCCTACTCCTACAACAGACAACATTGCTCGTCGAGGTAGGCGGTGGTCAGGCATACGTAACACATGTCCTAACCACCTCAGCCGGTGAAGATTCACTACTTCATCAATAGCCTTACCGTATTTACCTAGAACTCTATTCCTAACCGATGCATTGCTTACTCAGTGGTCCCAGCAAACACTAGCAATGTTTCGGAGACATCTATGATCGAATACTAGGATCCTACGAATATCCTCTATCCTTAAAGGCCATGTTTCACATCCATAAAGTGAAACGGATCTGACTGCTGCACAGTAAACGCGTCCTTTTGTCATTAAACGAATGTCTCGCCTACGCCACAAGTGACGCAGGTTGGCAAAAGCCGATCGGGCCTTATGTATACGGGCCGAGATTTCATCGGACACCAGACCGTTAGGACTGATGAGGCTCCCGAGATAAGTAAAACGGTTAACACATTCAATAGTTTCACTTCCTATCACTAACTTTGGTGCCGAATTAAGCCAGTCCTGAAGTAACATTTTACATTTGGATGGGGAGAATCGCATCCCAAACATGCTTGCGTTCAAGTTTTAGGTTGTCAAAAAATTCTGCATTTTATCAGCATCTTCACTCAGTAGAACTATATCATCGGCATATTCTGAGTCAGTAAGTTTATCTCCTGGAAGGAGGTCAACCCCAGAGAAATCAGACGATGACAATGTTAACTCTAAAAGTATGTCCATGATAAAATTAAATAAAAATGGAGATAGCGGACAACCTTGACGAACACCACTAGAAGTGGTCAATTCCGAAGACAATCTGCCATAAGCTCTAACACGACATGTGGTGTTCGAGTAGAGAGCTTGTATAAGGTTAATGTACTTCTCCGGTACGCCTTTCAATGACAGACATTCCCATATAACCTTACGAGAACTGGATAACGTATGATAAGTAAGGAATGAGAAGGTCAGACTAACATACGTCACCAAGACAATATAATATAGGGATGAGAAAGCAGACACTCACAGGAGGGGGGGGAAACGTGAATTACGAGTCGTAGTAAGGTATTTATAAAAATATCAGGCGTAAAATTACACAGAGTCACATAAATATCTGGATTCACCTGATTTAGATATAGGAGGTCACTACACTATTTATCACGTTTAACATGTGCTAGATACAAAGTAGTTAAGCTTTAATGCGTTTAATTACGTGCACAAACCATAATGTAGCAACATCATGCTCTACAAGAAACAGTACAAGGTGAGAAATGCGATTGAATAATGTGGTTCACATCTGATGGGATACTACTGGGTAGTTGTTTGTAGAACATTAGATGTATGTCTACCACCTTATTCACAATAACATCTAAGCTGTGTCTATATACTTAACAAATGGCTTTTATTACTCTACGCAACGTCTTGTAGCTTTTTCCTGAAAGTCTGAAAAGTGTAATGGTAAACAGTATAAATTTATAGATACTACACAACGAGTGACAGATTGTAATAAAAAGTATTTAGTAGTAATAAAACAAGTTAATATCCTCACATAGTATATTAGACAAAGAAGTTTCTTTGAAATTAATATAACATGCAAAAACGTAAATAGATCTAAAGTAAAAATTTGCTCCAAGATACGAGATATTCATCATATTTTTAATTACAGGATTCCCAATTTCGCAAACATTGTGGGGATTTCCAAGGGTATTAAGGTGTCCTATATGTTTAAGACTGAAACTGACTGTTTCACACTTGGAGGGATTAAACTGACATAGGGTATAACTAAAGGCCATAACATAAGCAAGCGCATCCCTTCAGTAACAAAGATTGTCCTCACACCCACAAGTCTTGAACTGCACCCTCCTAATTATCTGAGAGACAGCTAAAAAAATAGCATATGTTCTCAGCCGCTTGTAGTGTTTTGTGATAGCTAACTCACCAGTGATAGTTGCATCTGCACATGGAGTAGCACTTCTAAATAATACCCTGATCATCTAGCAAACTTAATATTTTATTCAACGCTCATAATTGATTGCGAATCATGCAGTATACTAAAAACAGGTTATTACTTAATGGATTCTAATATGCATGATTGCCAAAATTAATATGCAGCACATACGAATGTTAGCCATTTGTACATTTAAGCTTACCATGAACCAAAGTTTAAATGACTAATGAGACTAAAATTCTACTCTAATATGTTTACTTCAACCGACGCAAAATTTACGAATATAAGAAACCTAATAAATGCTTTAAAACAATAACCAAAATTTACTATTTGTGCAAACAGTTAATTCCAACAATAATAATTTATTCATGAAAACAGGTGCACGCTAATTTTATAAGCACCTCAAGAGATGAAAAATGTGTGACCATAAACGTATTAGTATATCCACAAATATATAGAAGAAAAGCAAAAGAGAAAAGGAGTATGGCTTCTGCTGGAGATATGAATGACTTATATGCTAAAGTGACCTAGAATCTGTTGCGCATAATTAAGATTCATTGTTATGAGGTGTAAGTTAAGTTTGTTACCAGAAGACAGGAATTTGTGAAGTCAGTGAAATGTAAGACGGAGCTGTAAGTCTTAATCAATCAATCTTCAATCAATAAAATGTTAACTCTTAAGGTGGTTACAAATATGCCAATTTCAATGCAAAATATATGGCTACATAGAACATAAGTAGGGCCTGACTTAATTTGAACTATATTCCAAGCCTATCTTGAATCAACAAGCCGAAATAAGCTTTAAACTAACTGGGATTACACTGGTAGCCAACAACAAATAAGAACAGGATAAGTGGACATAGAAATACATTCATATGTGCATATCCGCATACTATAAGTGAGTTAACATGTAGATAGTTACTCCTCAGAACTCAAGGCAACTTGTCACTTGCTATGTACTTTGATTATACATCAGATAAGGCGCCACATTACTTTTGAACCATGATGATTTTTTTCGTCTGCGACCACAACTCTACTGAACTAAAAAAATCATTAATCACATACCAGTAGCGTTATACAAGGAAGTATTCCAGGCCCACTGCTCTTTATAACTTGCATAAATGATACATGTAAATGCTCCAGTTTGTGTAGATCTTTTATGTGTGTTGATGATCTTAAAATTGTATATTCAACTCCTCCTCATGAATTTGTTCATACACTCAGTAGTAAGCTGAACAAGATCACTGTATGGCGCTCAAAGCGGAGAAAAGATTTTAATGTTTCTAAAAGTAGTTGAACGTCAGCTGTTGTATTATATGCTATGAGTGTAACTCAAACGGTCCTGATGCTTAGTGTTTACGACATTCTACGTTATGGAATGCCAAATTGTTTAGGGTAAGAGGCTACATGTGTGTATGAAACAATATGTTCGGTATGTTTATTTGTTTTCTTTCTATTGTAGGCTGTGAAAACGGTCGACTGAATTGCTATGATTGGGCAGTTATAGGAGTTCAAAATACGACTGTTTTTCTTCTACCGTCCAATCGCTTCTAATAAGTCAAGTATCGACCTTGGCTCACTTCAAAGAAAAAAGTTAGGTAACTTTGCTTTTGGGTTAAGGAGTGTCAAGGAAAATGAGATATTGATACTATTAAACATTGTTTAGTTAAACTGAGTTCCACAATTGGTCCTAGAATTGACTGAGCGAATCATTTGTGTTGCTGCTAAAAGTCGATATCGTTTAGAAACTTTGTATTATACTGTTGTCAGTGGTAAATCATGAATTGTATCACAACAACGTGTCTTTAATTTGTCTGGGAATAATACGGTTAATTATGGTATAAGATTCACCCTCGGTCTATGACACGACTTACATAGTGTTCGGAGGTTCCACTATCGGCTTAATCATATCAAATCACCTCATCTGACAAAGCGCCTTTTTTTGACCTTCGGGTGACATGCCGTTCTTGTTCATGCATATTTTGGCCCTGATTATTCACAGTGCGATTACGAGATTCTAGATCTACATACATACTTTCTGCTTAACTGAGCCCGGCCTATGCAAGAATTTACAATTCTCCGTGTTCCTGATTATGTAAATTAATGGTAATTTTTTTCGCTTGCAATCTATCACAAGCGTTCAATCGCCTGACACCAAGGCTACTGCTTCAGTGACCATACATCATTCTCAGACATTCAGAAAACCTTAGCAACTACATGGTGGCTTTCAGTAACTTGTGTTAACGTGCGAAATAATCAAACAACATACGAAATCACCGATATTTTACAGTTACTTGGGTTATCAGCACGTTCTACTCTAACCCCAAAATGCATCCATATATATACAGTTATTTTTCAACCTTAGATCAATTATCATCGGATCTATTGAAGAAACCTAACTATTAATCACTAGTCACGTTTACATTCATGGTGCTTCGTGAAGTAAGATAGCCCAAATCAAAGTTTGATAGCGCATATCAACGTAGGTCATTACGCTCAACTTTGGTACTCTATTAGCTAAGGATCATACGTGTCTAGTAGATTCTTCACTCAGGTAACATATTACTGTTATAAAATTAAGTGAAACTATTGTTTTATCTTCAACAAAAATCAGGCTGTCCTTGGATTGCTACAGATTTTTACTAAACTATAAACATAGAATTGTGACACATTTTGAGTGCCGCTTGTACTCATTTAAACTAACAATTTTACTTTTGTTAAACAAACTGTTTTAGATGAAACATATATGATTGTTTTGCATTTAGCTTAAAACACACGGTAGAACATATATAAATCGGCTTTCTGATAATTCTTCTTTAGCTTCAGTGGACGAGTAATCGATATTCAAATTTTTTAACTAAGACGACGCCCTAACTTTAACCGTTGATTAACCAGAGCACTGTCAGTAGTGCTGTCGGAATCCAACCTATCTTTCTACGTCTTCTGAAAAATCAAATTAGCACAAAGCCTAAAGGACAAAGATAAACCTGTGAGATCATGTAGTGGAAAAGATTAGGATAACATTATTTCGTGCGCATTTTGTAGTTGGCATTATACTCTCTGCTAGTAATCATACTTCATTTTAGCCCTAAAGGTCACTTATCATGTGTCACTTTAATTGTTAGACCTCATATGCTATGCAATTGATCCTGTGGTTTAATATTTCTCATCCTCTTGTAATAATAATAATAGTTTATTTCCAGGTAGCATTTTGTACATGAGAGCATACCAGTTTACAGGCATGATCAGAATGATATGAATTGTTTTTAATAGAATTTTTATAAAGAGTCATTGTTATGGAAATCACGCTATTTGAAGCTATTAATTATTTACAAAGCCGACTGTAACAAGGGTCAGAGTTTGCAGCGCTAAGGTATTAGAGATGTGCTACGTATTTTAGAACACTTCCAGCAAGCAACCGCGCGTTTTTTGACTGTGGCGCTGTAATCGCAAAAAATGACTGTGGGTAAGCAGAATGGATCATAGAGACTATCCAGAAACGGGAAAAGGCTAAATATTTGAAATTTGGTTAAAAGAGTCAATTTATGTGGGTTGGTCTTGTATGTTGAGTTATTGATGCATTAATTACGTTCCTAGCCAGAGTTTGAAGTAAGTTGTCTAAAGGAGACCAATCCCATACGAGAGCAGATCACAAACTCGGAGAGACAGTGATATAGAATATATGAAATAGAAAAAAAGAAATTTTAATTAGTGAGGGCAAAATAATCAGTTTTAAACCAGAATTTTCTTTACATGGCATTTTTGCCACTACGTAATGTTTGTAGTCTTAGAGCCCTAATGAGCGATTGCTGGTGGATTCAAGGTTAAATGGCAAGTTGCCAACGATTTTGTATATGTCTATAGGTTCTAGGTATGTGGTGATCAGTCATTTGAACCTTAGGATAGAGTTAGTAGTGAGAATATTTTGTGGTGGCTTATTTTAGAGTTTGCTGTAGAGTACGATAAAGAACTTACAGCGACCTTGTGTTTGGTATTTAATGATAAATAATGTTGCCTCGTTGTTTCGAACATCGTATATAGGCGTTTGATTCCATTGGGAAGAGAAGGCTAAGAATGTTATTCCATTAATAATTTTACAGAAAAGTATTAAGTTATGTCGTAGTCGGCGATGACACAGGGGTTTTAAGAAGAGTGTTTTACATCTAGCCGTGTGGTTCATGTTGCTGTTAGTTCCTAGAATTCGACGTGTGAAACTTCTTTGTACTATTTTTTACACGTGTCCTTTATATGTTATTCGATTAAACACGAATTTATTCAGCTTATATCCTGTATTCGAAGACGCATCAGGAATTTTAATTTAAACACGCCGTACAGCGGCTTCTTTTTCAGATGATACAAAGTTATCGTCCAGATAAAAATATATTGTCTTTGACACATCTTGCACCACACATGCGTGCATTAAACACAGGCATCACTAGATCCAAAACTTAACTCCTACAAACTAGTATAAAGGTTAAGCCGAAATGGATGGACAGTTGTTTTACATTCGAAGACGTTTCCCTTGCACTTTCCTACCAGTTAGATAAACCCCAAATAGTCTCTTTTTTCTTCAATATCTATTCCAATCAATCTATTAAACCGATGGAATCCGATCAGCACACATGCCTTACAGAACAATTAAACACAGCTCGAACGAATACTAGTGTTCATATGTTAGCAACTAAAAGAATGGACATATACCACTTACCCAACACCATGCGGTTGGTTACATCTGCATGCCATTTATGTCACGTTCCTTGAAGTAAGGGTTTTTTTAACTACAGAACAATATGGGTATCAAACTATACATTCATACAGTGTAACTGCAGAGGTCGTAGGTCCTCGTCTCGACTCGACTGTTTTTTATCACTCTTCCAAGGCAGGTTTATAGATAAACAGCTATGTTTATGCCTACAGAACTATTCAACAAACGCTGACATGACACTACTTTTCTTAAATTTCGTCCCTCATATCTTCATCATATATACTAGGATTTCAAAGCTGAGGCACTTTGAAATGATTAATAACTGCCGAGGTTAGTTTGGATACACGTGCTCTTGCCTAGCTAAAATTCGGAACACATGGTTGTGTGAAGAGCGGTTCTCAATAAAGTTCTATGTATGGATGTACATTATTACCTAGAGCAACATAACCAAAAAGGAGGCCAGATCAGTATGGCAGCCACCAAAGTAAAACAAAATAGATGCACCTCATAAAAATCATAAAAAATTAGTGTAAACGTAAAATAAAGTAAATTCTACGATAAAAATAAATAGTAGTTATCCCGTTTAGAATTTAAAAACCGACGGAATGTACAAATGAAATAATTAAGAAGGATAAGTTCACTTCTGAACGTACGGCAATAAATTACGACAGAAAGTGTATAATAGCAATAATTTACTCCTCACAACAGACACACACTAGTCTTACAAGCGTATAATTACATCTCAGGTATTTTAACGGATAAAATTTTGAAAGGACAACAAACGCGTACCAAATTCGGTAAGCGATTAAGTGTAAGGTTGCAGTAGGAGTTACATATAACAGAACAGTCATATTATAGAGATATAATAATAATATTAATTCATTTCTGATAACGGGTATTCCCTGGTTTTACAGGTGTCATCAACCAAATACAAGTCATGGTGTAATGGCAGCTAAGAAACTTCATCAGGAAAAATTCTACGGATTGTAACAGACACGTGTTAAATTTGGTAAGAGGTTGGGCGTAAATATTATGTTTACAACTGTAGCTACATATAACGGGACAGTTACACACGAAAACATGAAGTAAACTGATAAATTTTGACGATAGTGACAGCATTTCAAGCGAGAGAAATGATAAATTCACAGACCATTAGTTAAGCAATCAGACTACATACATGAGGACTAGTAATAAGTCTTAGAAGATACTGGTGCAAGCAGCTTTTACATACCTAATTTTATGAAAATAATTATAACAGCAATTTGTTTTTTGATGCCAGAAGCAAACCATTATTACAGACAAGATTAACGAAAACAGTAGATGATAACAATATTTGTTAGTTATACATGTGGAACAGACTGAGATAAATAGACCTGGATGGGTTTCTACATGAAATCTTTAAAAAGGATCTTGCATATATCTTGTGTCATTATTTCCTCCTATGGCAGGCCATTAAAAAATTGCGTCTTAGGTATAGAAGTACTAGTAGTGACAAAACTAATGGCGTTTTCATGGCACGTATCTTTGTCTTGCTTCAAAATCTTTAGCTGATATATTTATAATCGTTGGGCACACAACAACCGATCACCGTTACTATTTCATTCGACAGTTTAAGAATGCATAGGTCGATTAGGTGGTTATGGCATGAAGGATATTGTCGTTGAGTGACACGATGTGCTTCTACTTTGTCACATGGTGTGTGCATTCGATTCCCATACTGTAACACAGATAATTATCAACTCGATAGTAATTGATAATTTTTTCTGTCCAGCCTACTATATTAATAGACTAAATGCCAGGTAGCCAAAATATTTATTTATCAGACACTCTAGGCACAAATTTGGCCTCTTTGTGAATTCTGTGTACCATGACGTGGCTAAAGTAACAAAGTAATAATATCTAATCTATCCTTTATTTCCAACAAATTATGGTAATCTCTTACTTCACGGTCGTTGCTCACGATAACAAACAACCAATGATAGACGAGCCTATCAGACCGAGGAGCAGATAGCACTTATACTCCGAATTTATTCACCAATATATTTCATAGACCAATTCAAGAATATTCCGGAAACCCATTTTCGTCTCCATGTCTTTTAAAAGGGCACTCAGTTTTACCCACTTACTTTATAATCTAGTGAAAAGACGTCTAAATATAGTTTTATTACCTGAACTGAATTTAGTTCGTTTAGCATATTTGAGGAAGCTGCGTTTTTTCATACATTAACAAACCACTAAGGGAGAAGACGACTTATTTCAAAATTATTACTGACTCACATACTTTTCTAAAGCTCAAAAATGCCTACCTAACTGCTCTTTAAGTATTTACTTGGTCTCATCGTCATCTGGTAAGAGTAAGAGTCTACGAAATAAATAAATACATTTTGAAGCTGAACAGATTACATTAATGTTTACAGGCATGGTCATAATAAAATAAAAGTGGTAGTACTTAGAAGAGCAAGCATACCATACGGACATTCGTTTAATATATAAAAGTAGTAGCAATGTTAAATATACAAGTTTCAAGCGTTTATAGTTCAAATGGTAATGACAGCAATTGTTCGAAAGTTTTATATGTGGCGCATGCTACAAAGTATGACCATATGGTATTTGTCAAGCTGTCGAAGTATGGTACAAAAAATGGTTTCTTAGTATTGAATTTAGACGCCAAATATACTTTTCGCAACTTGGCGTTATACTCAGTGCATCCTAACAGCGTTTGCTAAAGGTGGCTTAGCAAAAGAAAAACGAGCAGCAGGACGAAGCGTTAATGATTGATATCATATAAATGTTTCAGTTTAAATAAATAAGGTGTGTCAGTTTTATTGCCTAGGGTTATTATTTTTGTTTTTTAACAGGTCGATTAACGCTGAGGATCATTAAGAGAGATCTAAGTATGACTAACAGTGAAAAGTAAAAAGAAAAATTTGGAGGTTTTATTAAATGGTAGAGAAATTGTGGTACGAAATTAAGAAAATTACAAAACTCCTAGTAGCGAATACAGTGTAGTAAATTTTCACATATAGATAGACTTCATTGTTATTTATTAGATACTAACGTCGTAGAAATGGAATACCTAAATATTACCATCATATTGTTATGGGAAGTATGTAGTGATAAGGTATAAGAAGAAGGATATGTGAAATAATAAAATCAAGTAAATGGCTGTCAAAATGATAAAATGACACTTGTGCTGTAAGTTGTAGAGGGCAAGCAAGCAGTGGAGTAAGTTGCATAAATGAAATGAAAAGTTAATTAACGGTGATACTACAGCAACTCAATAGCTGGATATACATGAAGAATAAACAAACCCACGTTAAACTGGGTGTGCCATTTACCTTAGGGAAAGCCCTGCTAGGCGGATCATGTATACATTTGCAGTAGACACACATGATAAGGCACTGAGGTATAACCATAGTCTCCAGGATTCGTCTGTATGAGGTAGGAATGATGATGGTTAAGCCTAGTTGAAAATATATCTGTTTATACTGAAAGAAAAATAGGGCAAGTTTAATTCTGGAGAAACAGTGTTATTTCCGAATGAGGAGGTTGTGACCATTCAAGAGGCTAATGCTAGTTAGTTTTTTAGGATGCTACTTTTTATTATCCTCTCCATGATTCGTGAAGGAATGGAAGTAATTTTTATAGGCCTGTATATACTTGTGCATGCCCTATCGCCGACTTTGTATTTAGAGGTGATGTAATTTTTTCCAAATGTTTGGGAACTTTTTTGTGTCTAGCGACTAAGGGAACAATTTAAGGTGTATAAGTGGAATGTTTTCACAACATCCTTTAAGAAATATTGATGAGAGCCCATTGATACCTAAATCTTCTGTAGACCTTTGGTTGCCGAAAGCTTCAGCTATGCATTTAGCGCTGAAAAGTATTTTGGACAATGGTCTGTCTACAAGTACCGTGCGCACATAGTTTATGGGTAGTTTGGTTTTAAAGTAGCTAAAATGGTTACTTAAATTTTCGCGAATTGCTCTGGGGTTGCTGCATAACCTGTCATCTTGGATTAAAAACGAGATTTTTGTTGGGATGCGTGTACGTTTTTTCAGGAGTGCTGTCATACTATTTGTTTTAGTATTGCTTCTAAGTACATCAAGCTCTTCGTTCCCTTTATCTCGATCAAGTGATATTCTAACATATTCTAATGTTCCTTAGATTGAATGTAGACATGAAATATCATATGAAGAGAAATAACGGATTGGAAGTTTTTTGAGTTTAGCTCGGTGTTTACGTGGGAGAAGTAAAGAATAATTCCTAGAAGGCATATTGTTTTAGGGGCTATGGTATCAAATCATGATAGAAGTGTCATGTAAAAAATAGTTATGGAGCCTTGAAGTAAGTCATTAGTAAATAAGCTGTTCCATTTAAAGCATCTTATGAGTCTCACCGAAAGATCCCAGTTTGTATTTCTAAAGCTCTGAGTGTCTGTGTCACATCGATGCTTTTCGTGTGCTTTTTTTGGTGAGGGAATAGGGAAAGAACAGAAAACCATTTTGTTGTCGCTAGTGAACTATTATTTACCGGTTCGCGTTGTGATGGATACGACACTGTGGCAAAATATAAGATCTAGGATACTGTTACCACATTAAGGTTCTGTGATATACTGCTTACATCCTTATAAATCTATGACGGTAATTATGTCGTCGTGTTGTTGTCGGCCACTGCTTGTTTTCCAGTCAATGTGTGGCAGATTAAAATCTTCCACAGTTGCTTTATAATCAGCGTTTAAGGTTGAGGCACGTACAAGTAGACTACAAAGTGCTGCGTCTATTTCCGGTAGTAGGCAGGTTGCTCTGTACATATAGCCTACAAGCATCTTATAATTAATGCCACATACCATGAGGCAAAGTGAGTCATAGATTGTGCTTAGTGTTAGTTCTTCTACTTTTGTCACAATGGTATGTCTGTGAATGTATATTATGCACTTTCCCCCCCTTTGGTTATTCCGGCTAGTACGATGCAAAGAATATCCATCTAGGTTCATGTCATCATCCAGTACCGGATTCGAGGACCATATTTATGTTACTAATATGGCTGATGGCCAAGTGATAAGAACTGTTGTTCTGAGGTCTGACATTTTTTCAAGTATCAAACGGACATTGACCAGTACACTCTTAAAAGAGGTCTGTGTTTAAATAGGTTAAGATGTCTTTGTTAAAGGGGTTGAGATTATAATTATGAATATAACTTAGACTGAATGTCAAGGGTTTCTGGTATTTACTTGGCTGAGATGTTAGTGGATGTATACTCGGTGTTTGTTTTATGAAATCCGTGTTCTGAGCGTTACCTTTATCTTTGTGGTAATCACTTAAGACGCCTTTGTTGACCAGACATGAAATGGCAGCAACGTTTTTCCTCAGTGGTGATATGGGTTGAGGGGCATTTACTATTGGTACGAGTTGTTGGTTTAATAAGGGTGGCAGTGGTAGTGGACAGGAGTGAAAAGGGTTTTGAGGTGTCAAATAAGGGTACACTACAAAGAAATATAAGTGAGCATATGTAACATTTGGTCCACAATATTTGGAAAATATGTTATGAGTTGTAGGCATATAGTCTTGAGCAGAAACTTTTGCCATAGGAAATTGTCACCGTAGCAAATTCACATATCTAAATAGCCATCTATATTGGTGGTACGGATAGTTTTCATAGATGCAGTGAGTCATGCTACTATTCGGTTGAGATTGGGATTATACAAACTGTAAAGGCATTGTCCGTTTGAGGCAATAGTATTTGGTACTCTGGTGCAGCAGAGTGTGTAGCACCATTTTTAAAAGTATTCATGTGAGATATCACGAGAATGGGAGGAAAAAAATCGTTTATTATCTCATTGAGTATTGGCTTTTAGTTAAGATGGAAGAGGTTTAGCTTGTTTCGTTTTTTGGGGTTTATCGTTAATTTTATTGTCTACTTTACTAAGGTTCCGACTTTTTTTTAATCTTGGTGGTGTAAGTAGTATAAGGTGTGTTACCTGATGCTAAGGGTAGAAGTTTAATGCTGGTGCTTGTAACTATCGCTAGACCAGTGGTTGAGTTCCTTTTCCGTTTTTACATTGTGGAAATGCATTGTAATGTATGACTTTTTCCGTGCATCGCATTAATTCGAAAATCACTCGTACTCCTTAGGAGGAGTAATGTCTAAATCTCTAAGGTCAGCAGCGATTTCTGTTGCTAGTACCGTAGTCTGCGTTGTTATACCAAGTGAAGTAATCGGGTCATTGAAATCAGGTGGTCCCACATTTTTAAGTTTAGTTGGCTGGGTTGTTGGTTCCGGTGGCCTGTCGCCACTACCACCTCGGCCTACCGTAAAATTGCTTTCCCGAGGTAGTGTTGATATACTGGTTCATGCTAGAGTTTCTTTATATTAGGAGTTGTGGCATTATATTTATTGCGGGCTTCGCGTTGTAGTGGTGTTTCGTCAACAACAACTAGCATATTCTTGTTCTCACTGCTGTTTATTTTACGATTAACTGACTTGGTAGATTACATACAACACTGTGTATATTTAAAACAAAAAAGGACTGAGTAGCTAGTTTACCAGTCTTTTTAATTAGGCTTCTTGCATCCATGAATGACTTGGGACATATCACAAGACTTTAGTAAAATTATCTTTACCTTATTTGGAGGAATTTTCTCGGAGGTATTGCAAACTATTGCTTTGTGGAGCGAATTAATACGGTTCACAACTTCAGTTGAAAAGAAATCGGGAAATTTTGAGCTTGCTCAATGTCACTATGTTTACCATACCAGTATAATATCGTGGCTAGTTTTCATAGGACATACCTCATATTGGTAAGCTTCGATTTAATAGTATCAACTTCCACATTGTAAATGACAACGAGACTTTACTAGTAGTGGTTCCTGTACATCATCTGGTCAGATAAATTAATTTTGTCTGATCAGTGGGGATGACGTGTGATAGAAACATATGCAAATATTTTAGGAAACTGAAGAGTTTAACCGGGTTTCCAATGAAGCACTTGAATGCGTGTTTGTGTAATTGAAACAGGAACCTACCTGTACTAACTATTCGGTTCTGTGGCATACCCACATCATATTTATCAATCACATCGACACGAAGATCAGCATCAAAATTATCGACATTTTCGCAATTCACGCAGTCTCTGTCATTAAGCAGATGCAGATAAGTAACTTTTACCTGTAAAAAGTTAATCGTCGTTAGCCAAAGAGTCTGTCCAGAACAAAGACCTGACGTTAGTGACCAAGTACTGTATAGGATTTTATGTAATGTCTTCTGTCATTAATATAACTAGCCTAATTGAATATTTGTCTAGTAACCTAGGACATATCGGACCACAAGTGGATTGGTGTAACTGCTAAACACACATAGTCTTCCGTGTAAGCTATGTAATCAAGCAGCCTCTATATCCTGATCCTACTCAACCAAGGCTACCGGGCTTATTGATTAGTGGTTGATGTCTATATCGTGTTAAGAATGACAGTCGGAATATACAATGTCGCTGACCAAACTTTTTCCAACGAAGCAGATTACCCATTGAGCTTTCATCCTCACAGCCCTTCAAATCCCGTTCTCACACTAAGTAATTTTTACTGAGCATTCAAGATGAACGAGGACAGGTATGGTAGGATTTGGCATTTTACAGATCCTACGTTGTGGCCTTTACGTGACTAAGTTGACCAAATTATCTGTCCCATTTAACATACCATACGAACCGGGTAACTTAAATATGTATATAGGTGAGCTCACTAAATCTGTTATCTGGACACAATCTTATGTGTATAATGGCAAGTCCACCCACATGGTAAATAACATTTTTACTATCACTCATTAGTTGTCAAGCATATCTGTCCATCTTTTTTACATTTGCTGATGAATAAACACATAAATACGTGCATGGATCATATGGACCACCATCCATTTCTTGGCTTGGGTTATATTCAACGTCCTTACGTAAACTAAGCGTGTTGTTCACACCTCTTTCACATTTTCCGCTTATTTGACACACAAGTACTGAATATTAAAATGAAACGCTTAATTGTTTTCTTGTTTATTCAGCTTTTACTTGGAGTCCAAATTTCTCTTCAAGTTTGTCTATCTGCGCTATAGTTAGCCTTTCATGCTGAGACTTCACTGGTAAACCACTTTACTGAAGCCATATGCATCTGATCAATTGTTACGATTTTTAAGTGAGAACCAAGTGGCAGTTGAATACAACCCCACCCCGTCCTCCTTTAGAGTGGTATCTCCATCAATAACGTGGCATTTTCTACAAACAGCAGAACACCCGAAAAATCAACCCCTTCTTAGGTTATTTTCCCTCTAAATTTGTATCTGCGTACTGAAGCTCTGCCTCTCCCTACTGCAGCCGAATCTGCCTCAACCTTAACTAAACAAATGCTCAAGGGTAATACCTGATCTTATCCACCGCCAGTATTACCACTACTGAGAATAAACTCTAGTACCACTTTTATCACCCGTAGTATAAGTACTTATAATATTATAACCGTTAAACAGACAACTGCATATGGCTTATTTGTATCCCAATATTAGCCCTACCCAACTCTGATGCTAGTCAACGCCAGATCAATATTAAGAAAAATAATGCCTTTGTGAATCCACGTCCTCCTATAAAACCCCACGCTCCTCGTATTTTCCCCTATTTTTCATTTAGTATCCGTGAACAAGAAAATGACTACAAACTCTAGAGTAGATCCATGTTTCAAGAGAAGTGAATTAAAAGATGATGTCCTGAACGTATGTACAAAACGCATATATGGTCAGTGTTCACTTCGCACAAAGCGAGTTCATTGGTCATTACCTTACCCCTCCCAAACATTCTGTAACTTTATCAGCAGTCATATCTTCGCAATTTATGCAACAGTCATTGAAACTATTTCTTTGCCCCATATAATATGGAACTAAAAAGTTCGCAACACTAAATACTTAATTCGAAGCATATAGCCCACTGTTTATTTCATGCTACTATAAATAGCTGGAGACTTTTGGAGACATGGCTCAAAATCGGTCACAGAACCGTAAGTGTATTCACTCCTTAACTTCATCTAAATCTCGAATCCTATTATTAGTTTCTGCACACGTTTACTTCACTACCCTCTCTTGTATTCTGTTATTATGTTGCCTTTGTTACCTTGTAGTGCTGTGGTATGGCAACTTGAACCCATGAGTGTATGTGGCCGATTCAACGATGTTGATGATGACTTCATATTACTACTATCCATTTTCATGTCTTACCATATTACTGTGGGCTGAAAACCTTAAAATATCTGCTATTCATCTTAGTCAGAGTGTTTTTATGATAGCCAAACATTGTGGTGGCAATAATGACCCAATATATGTTTAAATAAATCCTAGTTAGGCAACATTTTGTCTTGTTTATTGATAGTGAAATTAGCTATGATGTACACAACGAAAAAATTTATTTTAATTTGCCGTTTGTCCCTATTTAGTACCGTTAAATGAAACAGTTTTACTGTACAAGCAATTAAGTTAGGTAGCTAAACCACAAAATTACAACATTTCTTTTTTGCAATTTGTAAGATAGAATTATTCCCGGATTATATGAACAACTTGAATTTTCTTCTAATACTAAATATATTGCTCAGCTAGTGCACATAAAACATCAGCAACTAACCTATAGGTGAAATGAGATATAACGTAACTGGTCATGTGAGAATTCGTCTTTCAGAATAGATTAACTATATGGATTAATTTGTGGATGAATGGGCCAACTTAGTATTATGTACAATAATATATCCGCAGCAGTATAATTCGAATTACTTGCCAATGGCGAAAACAACATATCGTCCCATTTAGAAGGCCTGTATTCGTAGTGTCTAAATGACACTACCTAACACGGATAAGCATTGATCAAGTTCATTAGGCAGAATAACCCTTTGTCAAGCTGTTTGCTGTTTGTGATTGATGTGAAATTGAAGAGTAAGTGATATAATTCCTAATGTTTGACAACCTAAATATGCTAAATGGCTGATAAACAACAGACAGAAAAATTCAGGGATAAAACTAATAAAATAGGTCAGATGAACACTAAATTCCTGCTTTGAAAGGGAATGAAGTTATATATGACTAGTCATTAAACGTAAATTTGGGAAGTGTCATCTGGATCAAATAAGTTTTTACTTTTCGCTAGTTACATGTGTTGTGCTACACGATTTGGTTTTGTATTTTGACGAAACACAGTGAATTAGTATCACACACTTTAAGGTATGATGGCTGTTACCTCTAGGACTTATACGTGTATGTTTATACCAATCGAATGAGAACTTTAGACACGTGGTAATTAGGTCACACAGAATTTTATTTGCCTATTCTGATTCTAAATTAAAATATTTAGTGCCAGGAACGATGAAATCAAAATAGATATGAGTCCTCCTTATCGAAGTTTGTTATGAGCTGTTGAAACGGTTTGAAGTTTACAGTTGGTTCCCTTGCTGTTTACTAACCTGTCATCTGTGATAAAAAGGATGATCCGGACCAATATATCAAACGATTCCAAACAATCTAAACTTATGAAAGCGTTTAAATTAAGACAGAGCACAATTCAGTTTGTACGAGATCTTACCAATAGCTGCTATGATATTTAATGCCAAAGGCAAATTTAATGACGCATTTTACAAATTCTTCCAAAAAAAGATTCGATAGTTACCCTAATTCGATTCATATACATGGCGACTGCTGTAAACGTAACTGCACAATCACTTGTCCCATGGTTACAACTTATTTGGTTTTTCAGATTCAAAGGGAAAGTGACGGGAATCACATGTCACCGTAACAAAAGACAGCTCTGATATTACTAACACTTTTATCACAAAGAACAAAAGTCCTCTAGTATTGTTAAATAAAATTTCTGGAGATCCCGACACGATTGAAAGATAGTATCGTCAATGTTTGCAGATATTTAGTGAGAAAATGAAGCAAGGAATAATAAGACTAGGATTGAACAGTTTAGTGGAAAATATAATATATCAAGGCTTTATAAGATAGTCCAAAACTACTTATTCAAAAGTTCTATGATGGCAACTGACTGCGTAGAGCATGCCTTTTACTGTATCTTCTGTTGGAAAATCTCTTTTCTAAACATAACCGGATAACATATGGTCATGTCGAGAGTAGCATATTGCAGACTACAAGACAGTGTGGCCTCAGAATTTTAATGAATGAACGTTGCATGATACGCCCGTTGCATTAGAGGTAGTTCTGGATAAAAACAAGGTCCCTTGAGGAGTAAAACAATTGATTTCCTTAGAGGGTGACTTTGATAAACTTGTAATTTTGTAGAATGATAAGCTCTATAAACGTAGGTAATCAGTCAGCAACCATAGAATGCGATCTTAGGGCTTAAAGTGAACAGTTTGAAAGACAGGATACATGACCAATACAACCTGGTGAGAATGAACCAAAATCACTTGTTTTCAGATTTTATATTGAATTGCATCTGCACCAGTCCCTCCTTTATACCCTATAAGAACTCACAGTATGCAAGGACTAGTAGAACACGAAGTGCTTCACTTGAAAAACATACTTTAAGTGAACAAAACTACGTCAACATGGACGAAACGTAGTATGATACTAAAGGCATCCGGATTCAGTCTATTGATAGTTGTGCCCCTCTGTAGGATGCGATGATAAGCTATTACAAGGCCACTTGAGGAGGAGGCGCAACCTAACCCTTAGTTATATAGGAACGTAATGATAGTACACAGACCCCACCACAAGATTGCATAGCTACTAGCCAAGAAATTCCGATCACACTTACTTTTAATTTATACCCTAACGCCATTTGTTGACTTCCAGATCCTTATCATCTTCGGCCGAAATATTATGAAGCTGGAGTTTCATACAATCATAGGAATACTAGGGGGTTGCATTCAAGTAAGATTCCTGGCCTGGATGGAATTCTTTCCTAGGTAATCGAACAATGCAAAGATCTACTCTGTCTCCCCCTTGATAACTTTTTTAACTACTCTCTAGCTGTGAGAAAGCTACCCTCTGAGTGGAAGAAAGGTGTCATAATACTTGTTCATACAGGAAGCTAACAAAGTTGAACCTTCCAACTATTGTTGAATTTTCTTGTACGACGTAATTGCGAAGATCATAGGAAAAATTACCAACGATCGTCTCCGTAACTTCTTTCTTAACGATTTTGTGCGATTCACACCTCAGCACACTCTTCCCTTAGGCAGGCCTTGTAACAGCAACCTTTTGAATACATGGAATAGTTGGATTCTATCGATAAAGTACAACCATCCCGTGCATATCGCACTCTAAATATCCCCAAAGAATTCAGTGAAGTAGACCATCGAATTTTTCTTAAGAAATTGCAATCGATGAGCACTAATGGGTGTTTACTGGAATGACTAAGTGGTTACTTAAGATGGAAGTTTTAGGCAGTCAGTGTTCGCTCTACTTTGTCTAACTAGCTTACAGTGACTAGCGGAGCACCACAAGGTTCAATCTTTGGACCACTTATTTTCTTGTTGTTTATAAATTATCTTTCCGCTAACCTTGGATCACAACCCTTCTATGTGCTGATGATCTCAACATCTGGAGGGATATTCAAGGTTCTCATGACTACTCGAATAGGATGCACGAGTGGTTTTTCGGCCACCATCTCCCTCTTAATGCTAGTAAGTAGAAATTGCCGATAGTTAACGGTGGGAGAAACATTATTTTATTGCACACTTTTTGGACCCGGTATCGACCTTTCTACCTTAGAAAATAAATAAATAGCTTTTATTCTCAAGTATCATTTTGTGCATGAGAGAATATGGGCATCACCGTCTGCGATACTCTATAAGTATCTTCTCAATGAAATACTGTGATCAATAAAGCCAACTCAGTCTTGTGGTTTCTGCAAAAAACAATAGATTGTTTGACTACTAAACTCTCCACCTATATCTACAGTACTTAACTAAGACCTCATCTTAAAAACCCATGCATCATGTCCTCCCTGTCTTAAGACGGATATTGCCATCAAGAGAAAGCCCGGCGCAAAACAACCAAAAGATGGTGGCACTGAAAAATAAATCCTACTCAACTCGACTTAAAATATTAAAATTGCATCCTGTAACCTACATGTGGGTCAGGGGAGATATGATTTTGATTTATCATGTAGCTTATTGCCTTCACCCTAACAGACTACTTCAAAGATTTAGTCCCAAATAAAACGTAAGAGGGTACACCTAAAAAGTAGAACATATAAGAGCTTGCGAAAAATTCGTGCAAACGTTTTAGTAGTCAATGTATGGAAACTATGGAACGCCCTACCTAATAGAATTACCGGCACACCCTACCAAGTCTTTTTCAAGGAATCTCGATTCACGTCTCGACTCTATGGCCACTGGGAGACATTACTGTAGGAGCAAGACCGTGGTTATTTCTATTACTAATGCCTTATTTAACCCGTTTTACCTCAGCTTTAAAAGTATTATTGCCAGTCGCAGATCTCAAGTAACGACAGTCCGCCAGTTCTGTCAAGTAAAGTTGACGTTGAAACATGATCAGCGGAAAAAGATAACAGTTGGTGATCTTGCTCATTACAAACGTTTCGATTATCTCATGTTTACTTCCAGTTTTGAAATTGTTAGAGTAGTGGCCACCTTTTGACATTTCCGATGTGAATGAGCTTGTTTTCTCATATCATTTTTCGACCTTACTCTCTTTCATGTACTTGACATTGTGCCGCGTTATTTAGATGTAACTGATGAACATCGCGACTGGCTGTTTAAGTGGTTAGTTTTTTAGTATTATTTGTAAATCACAGTTTTGTCCTTAAAGTTTTGGATGGTCGTTTTATTACCGATGGCTTATGCATATTATTCTTTCTTTCTTTGATGCTAACTCAGTATCTTCTATTGTTTTTTCTTTCCTTCAGATTCTTGTGTTAATTATTTATATTAATACCGCCAATATAAACTACTGTAGTCTATTACATACAGTCTGCCGATAGAGCTCTAAATTAAATGGATTGGCTCATGGGGAAAGCTAGAGGGGTAAGTCGAGGCTTCATGCATGCTCCTACCACCATCGTATCTTCACCCATAACGGAACCTATCACTATCACTCATCATAGTCCATGCATTTCTCCAAATGGCACACCACCGGTAAATACTAGCAGTATGGGTACTGAAATGGACAGCAGACGATCTCCCGTTCACTCAAAAGAATGTACTGAAAGCAAATCTCGCAACAGCGTAGCAGTGCGATTACGCGCTCCTTCCCCTCTATCCTTTAACGTCCAGACTTCTTTTCGGTTAACGAGTAAGTGTTCTCAATCACCAGAAGTGTCTTCACAAACAGAAAATTACGTAGATTCTAAAACTCCAATGTACATGAAAAATGCATATGTTTCACAGTTACTACCCATATTTTTAGACTCATCATATCCTAAATTCTGTGATGTAGTGGAGCCGTTTCCTGCAATGGATGCTAACGAATGGCTTGCTGCACATACTATTGCTTTATTCGATAATATTAGCACTATATATGATGCCATTTATGAACTCTGCGATTGCCGGAGTT
Source organism: Schistosoma japonicum (assembly GCA_025215515.1). Classification (NCBI taxonomy): domain Eukaryota; kingdom Metazoa; phylum Platyhelminthes; class Trematoda; order Strigeidida; family Schistosomatidae; genus Schistosoma; species Schistosoma japonicum. The sequence continues at coordinate 58,741,135 of CM046069.1, forward strand.
TGTGGGAGTCTATGGAAGATTTAGGCATCCAAAACATTGTCTCTTCACTGTTAATCGAAATTTCAAATAGCCCATTTGGTCTGCAGAGCGAAGATGATCGCAGCAAAAAGAATAAGAGTCTTGTTTTAGGTTCAACATCACATTATAATCGAATTTCAGCTCGCCAAGCTATTGATGGTACCCTCTCCTCTTGTCATGATCTTATTCATTGCCCTCGTTTATTTCCTATACGAAATGGAGAACAATTTCCTCCTGATTTGCCGCAATATGTCTCCATTATATGTAAAAACATACTTGTCTGCATAGTTCATATATATGTTGCCCATTTTAATCATCTGGATCAACTTGAATTAATACCTCATATGAATACTTTGGCCAGACATTTTTTCGCATTCACTAAGAGATTTTCTCTTGTTGATGATAAACAGTTGGATGCACTAGCGTGCTTTAGTCATACTGCATTTAATTCAAGTAGTTAAACATCGTTGTATATTTCGTAAAAGTGCATTTCAAATAGAGCTTCTATGTCTTCAGGCTGTCGTCTTTCATTTACCTCTGATATTGACATTTGCAAGTTATAATGAAGCTGTGTTGTGCAAAGCAAATTTCAAATTTTTGTTTAGAACACTGACATATTTGTTTTATAACTGTACTGTCATGTAGTAACTCTATTGTATCCAGGAATGTCATTCTTTGTTTTATTTACTCGTCATTTATCCTAGTTTGCGGCTTATTAATTTCTTGATTGCTGCTCATTTCGATAATTTAAATAAGTTTTCAGTTTAATTTAATGAATTAAAAGTACCAGTTAACATAAACTGGTTCGTTTAACTACTTTTACTTAAGCGTAACGTTATCAAATAGCTTATGTGGCCCTAATGGTTTCTCATTTAAAACTCGGTTTCGTTTTATTTCTTATAACGCATTTATACTCAACTGAATCCCACTCTATACAGCTTCATTTATGGTCGTAAATAGGAACTGTAGGTGAATGAATCCGTGTAAATTTAGAATTCATGTTTCCATATTTGACTTTTGAAATTCTCCATAATCGAGTGGATTATTAAGCTAACCGCTGCATCTTAATTATGATGTTTGTCACTCTTTTTGAGTTCTGTAAAGACTAAAACGAAAACAATGGTATTTTAATCAGTTAGTGACCAATGGTAAACTACTTGATTTGCAAACATTGTTTAATTTTCGTTCGTATTGTGTTAATGGTAATTTTTACTTTGCCTTAACTTGCGACATATTAGTGTATAATTATCACCTGTGGTCACTACTTGTTATATTTACACTTCTTAGGAGAAATTGTGCACACATGTGCTGGGCTCCATGTCGTCTGTGACCAACTGACTGACCGTAATGAACAGTGCAGCATCGCCTGTACTTTTGTGAGACTAACTTCTGTTTTGTGCAATCTATACTGTACAAACAGCAGTGTTAACTAATAATTAATTACGAAAATGACAAAGATATTTCAGCTAAATGTTATATTCTATTACAGAAGTTGCACATTAATACCTGTATTGACTTTGGGAAATATTAGTTCAATGGAAAACAACGATTATATCATAAAAGTATTGCGAAATTTCAATAGCGAAAGAAGTTCACGTAATTGCCCATGTGTTAAATTAAAATTTTGAGTCGTAAATAATTTTCTGATCAAAGAAATAAGAGATTGTTATCAGCTTGACAGATACGAAGAAAAAAAGAAACACGTGCAGGGGATAGACAAATAATTATTATGAAAATTGATTACTAGATATGAAAACAAATAAACTAGGAAAGGAGTTGCGGCTATGGTAAAATGATAGACTTTACGTGTTAGTTTTGCTCATCAATCAATTAATCAGTGCCTGTTACCCCATGTGGAGCGCTGGCCGCCGACTATCATTCTCCAACCAACTCTGTCTTGGGCTCTCCTTTTTCCAACTCTTCCCAAGTCCCCTTCATGTCTGTCTCCAATTCCTGACGCAGTGTGTTCTTGGGTCTTTCTCTTTTCCTTTGGCTTTCACGATTCCAAGTTAGTGCTTGTCTTGTGACACAGTTTGGTGATTTCCTCAATGTGTGTCCTATTCACCTCCAGCATCCTTTTCTAATTTCTTCCTCAGTTGGGAGTTGATTAGTTCTCTGCCATAGAAGGTTATTATTTATGGTATCTGGCCAATCGATCCCTAGTATCTTACGCAGTCATTTGTCTATAAATACTTGTATCATTTTGAAGGATGCTTTTCGTAGTTCTCCAAGCTTCAACTCCATACAACAGAACTGTCTTCACATTTGTATCGAAAATTTTGACTTTAATGTTGACCGACAGTTAGTTTGAATCCAGATGTTTTTCAGTTGTAGAAATGCTTCCCTTGCATTTCCAACCCGCGCCTTCACATCTGCCATAAATCAGACCCTTCTTGTTTATTGATGATGTTGCCCAAGTATGTAAAGGTTTCTACATCTAGAATTTCTCCGTCAAGTGAAATTGGGTTAGTGTTCGTTGTTTTGTATCGAAGGATCTTGCTTTTCCCTTTGTGTGTGTTTAGGCTTATTGCTGCAGAGGATGCTGCTAAATTGTTTGTCTTCATCTGCATTCGATGCTGTGTATGGGATAGATGAGCTAGGTCATCTGCAAAGTCCAAGTCACCTAGTCTCAACGATGACCACTATATTCCGAGATTGTTTCGAGATGTTGTAGTCTTCATGATCCAGTCAACCACCAGCAGAAAGAAGAAGGGTGAGAGTAAACAGCCTTGTCTAACACCGGTCTTCACTTCGAAGAGTCTGTGAGCTGACCTACATGCACAATTTTACAATGTAGTCCGTCATAAGAATCCCGTATGGTGTTGACTGTCTGTTAGGGTACGCCATAACGTCGTAGAAGGCTCCATAATATTCTCCTATCCACACTGTCGAATGTTTCTTCGTAGTCGAGGAGGTTGATGTAAATTGGTGAATACCATTCGGTTGATTGTTAAACAATGAACCGTAGAGTGGTGATTTGATCGGTACACGATCGACCTTCATGGAATCCGGTCTGTTGATCTCGAGGTTTGGCGTCGACTGGATCATTCATTCGGTTAAATAACTCTCTGGTGAAGACTTCCTGGTATCGAAAGAAGAGTGATGCCTCTGAATTTTTCGAAATTGCTAAGGTCTCCTTTTTTTGGTATCTGGGTGAGATACTCTTCTTTCTAGTCTTCTGGCACTTGTTCTTCCTCCCAAATCTTTCTGAAGAGAATGTAGAGTATCGTTGAAGTTACTTCTATATCTGTCTTCAGTTCCTCAGCTGGTATGTAGTCTGGCCCCGCTGACTTGCCATTTTTGATTTGTCGGATGGCCATTTTGATTTTTTCGACTGTTGGTGGGTCGGTGTTTATGGGGAAATCCATGGCTGCTGCTTCGATGACTGGTGAGTTCAGTGGGGCTGGTCTATTCAAGAGTTCTTCGAAGTGTTCTACCCGTCTGTTTTGTTGTTCATGCACTTGAGTTATTGGTTTGCCGGCCTTGTTCTTAATTGGCCGTTCTGGCTTACTGAATTTCCTTGCCAAAAAAACGCTAACCAGTTTTGATTATAAACCAAGTTTAAACTACAGAATTACTAAAGCTTCGGCATCGCGCAAAATTTGATGCGTTTTTCTTCTGAGCCCGGTTGCTTGACTACATGATGTTGAAATCTGATTCTGGTTGAACAGTGTGACGGAAATTGACTAGACATCTCTGGATCGAAATATTGGTAGTTCTAATTTCTCTTAGAATCTACAATAAGAAGTGTCCTGAAATGCGTTTGGGACATATCCACTTTATGCTAGCAACTTGACACTCCACGTTAGCGAGCAAACCAAAATGTGACAAGAAGCGGAAATTTATCCTTAACACATTAATTATAGGCTTTCCAAAGAAAACAATACAATGGCACTCAGAAATTCTGAAATTCGGTGTTCATGAAAAATCTTCGGTATAGTTGACAGCTCTTTAGGTTGATCTCAGTGTACTTGATAGGATAAACGGTTCCGACTGGTGGTAGTCTGTGTAAAGGTAATTCGTCATCTGGCCTGTGATGGAGTATGATTTTTTTTACATTCAGTGGGCCCCAGTTGTGGAAATTCTTGTGTTGCCCATCTAAAGTGGGTTCTCTGTATGTAAGGAACCATTTTTCTTTTGTATCACCACGCGAATAAAGTTTTGTGGTTCTATTGTGGAAATAAGTAACTGTTAGTTGCTAATTTATCGCAAGATATTTATGATGTTCAGATTGTCATTGCAAATCAATAAAACTATCACTTGTCACTTACACAAATAGAAACTGACAATTGTAGATCGGAACAGTGTATTCTTTAGATTCGTCATGAGATTATCTAGGTGAGGGTTTAGTGGTGACCCATGATTTCGTTTATGGAAACTGTTAAATTTAAACTTTAAATTGAGACTACATAGTAAAGACAGTTTATTTAGATACTGTTTAAGGATATCGATATCAAGGTATCTCCGTAAGAGAAATTTTTAGAAGTTGTGAAGTAGGATCTGTTAGAAACAGCTTTGCCGTTACATAGGAAGTACAGGGTTTCAAAACTCTTGTCAAGTTTACGCTGTTATACCTTTCCGAGTGGTTCATTCATAAAATTTGTTATCTGGAATTATAGTAAATACTTTGGTAATGTAATCTTGTGGGGGGGGGGTCCATGAAAATAATATCGTCATCTGTATCTTGACTGCTCATCACTGTATCTCTAGGGCTTGATAAGTCACAATTCATGTTTCCGTGAAAGCAGTTGTCTGAATGTTGGCTTAATGTTTGCGTCCTGATCACAACGATTTTACTATTGTTTTTGATATGATGGTGAAGTCGTTTATCTGACGAATTTTGCTACTTGAGTCATTACCGTTTGCTGACTTCACTGATGTACGTACGTAGGAAGTTCTGCGTTGTATTTGTCTGTCTGTCTGACTTCACGAAATTTATGACCTCATTCTAATTATTTTGACTAAATGGTGGATATTGAGGTGCTGCATATCGGTTTATATTCGTGACTAGATTTATTATAGTAACTCGACTGAAATCAGTCTGTGGTAGATGCAACCTACAAATTAGATTAATCACGACTAAGCCCCTTTAACTAGATCCTAAAATATCTAGATTTATACTAGAATTGGTTGAATTTCGTTAGGAGAGTAACTATCGATCTTTCTAACAGACAACCATTTTCGCGATGTCAAATGAAGCATCATATATATATATATATATATCTTGCATATTGCTGATTTATTGTTGTTGTAATACATGCGTGTGAATGACTACTTGGCTTCTTGACAAATCAGTCGGATGTTTGTGCCTGAGCAATAGATTAAGGCAAGGCTGGGTGCTAGCTGTAAGACTTGGCACTGCGAACAACAGAATTGATAATATCGGCCATCCTTGCTCAGATACATCACATTCGACTAGTATGTAATGGAACACACTCCCAATTTTGATGCTTATTTGATCAACCTTTCATTCAGATTACCTTAAATGTAAACTTTCCCCGCTAACACGATGCCAATAATGATAATTATGTTGCAGTGTATACATAAGTTTTTCTTTATTTAAATTCTATTTTTTATCCCACTGTTACAAATTCCAGAGTTTTTCCTCAAGAACACACAGTAACCACTTTTTATTTTTTAAAAATAGAACTAAATATTTTTGAAATGAACATGTATATCTAATGAGTGAAAGTTTTATTAGTTATTTTACATATTCCCTTACTTGGTGGTCGTTAAGACGATTTACGACGGAAATCACCGTCTTGCATACTCATTGAACATAGAAAGCCGTAACCAACTACAAAAATAATCGCATTTAAGTAGGTACTTATTGGTTTCTGTGATCTAATGCAGTTACTCATATACTTTTCTACTCTTGGCCAACTCATGGCAAATACAAGGGCCTTGTAAGAAGCTTTAATGCCACCTGAACGATGACCTAGGCTGGGAGGATAACTCAGCTTAAATCTCTTAGACATTTCTCTTGCTTATCATATGGCATAGCAACGACATATAATCTAACCCTCTTTTTCTGAAACGTAACTTGTCCTTCTTTAAGAGTAATCCGTGTACATTGGATTCATCTGTTTAGACTGGATACTTGGGGGGGGGGCGGAAATCAATATTTATGCTGATTTAACTATATTAATAGTCATTTGTTTGTGTGCTGAGCTAACTCCTGTAACATTTGTTATTTCCAGTACAATTCAAACCACTTCATTTATGTAGACTTAACACTGTATGTTGACATTATCGCTATGTGAAATAAAACATTTGATGGTAAACAAAACGATGTAGGATGAATCGTTGTCAATTTTTTCATTGTCATTTTATCGATGAATATACATATTACTAGCGTGATGTAAAGTAAGAACCTTGTTATATATATATATATATATATATATATATATATATATATATATATATATATATATATATATATATATATACCAATCTACGGAATCGACAATTATTAACTTTATAATTTACTTTACGGACAAACCTTAGTTATTCAGTAAGACCTAAAAAGCATTAAATACCTATTTTTCCTAACTTGGAACTCCTCATCAGTGTGTATCCATAACCCTTTCGGTGATCATACTCGGGACTTGTAGACATCATAGAATGACCATACCCTTGAATCCACATTTCTGAGTTCTCTGTTGTGGCGAAACGACTGGTTATTCCCTCTTGATTTTTAACGACCTTGCAACTAATGTCAGTTCTTAATGTAAAACTTCACAGACCACATTCTCCACAACTTTTTAAATTTAGTTAAACACAAACCGTTTAGAATTATGATAGAGATAGCTAACAAGCAGATGTTTAAAATTAACATATTATTTAAGTTTTATTTTCAAAGTGATCCAATAAATAAAGGTAAGTGTAGGTTATGACAATAGTCACAGTGATTAAATCAATTAATGTATGTAAATACTAATCAAAAATAGGACGTATCATCCCTATTTAGAATGTCCTAGTTGATTCTGTTATTTTGGATTTTTTGTTGAATATGAAATCAAAACTGTTATACTTTGTAATATTCATCAGTGACCAAAATGAATAGTATTGTCAAATCTAAAAAGGGTCATTCCTCGAAAATCAACTCCATCGTGCATTATTTTTGCACAAATCCTCCAAACAAAATATTTTCGAAAATGTAATTAATTTTATTGTTATGTAAAGATGTTTATCTAATCTAATTGGTTGGAAAATTAACTGATATCCAAATGTTATACCTGACGTGTTGAAGGCCAATATTATCGACTCTGATTATCCTCAACCCAATATCTTACAGCTAGCACCCAGCTTTGCCTTAATTTATTATTCAGGCACTAGGATCCGACTGATTTATCAAAAAGCCGATTAATTACACACATACGTGGGAATTATTCTAATAATAACCAATAATGTACAAGATATATATATATATATATATATATATATATATATATATATATATATATATATATATATATATATATATATATATATATATATAAAGGTCTAGCCTTTTGTTATGTTTTTGTGTAATATATACAATGACCTTGATAATCGCTAATCACTGCACAGACACGTCAGCCCCTCGACTACCAGTCCCAAACGGAATAGAGGAAAAACAACGACTTATGAGTCAAACAGACAGATCAGATCTTTATTTCAAACATGCCTTTATATACATGCAAAATCAGACCGCATCATAAACCAATTAGAAAACTGACATTAATACAAAATAGTGAGTGTGAACTGGGGTAACGTATATGCAGTCAATTAACTATAGCTCATAAATGAGAAATGATATAACAACAGTTAGTGCCTTAAACAGTAGTATAGGATAAGAGCGACGTCACAATAATAATAATAAAATGCTTACTTTGTATACAACCAAAAATAATGAATCGTTAACAGAAAAAACAGTTCTAGAAGATAATCAATCTTCTTTAAGTGCCCGCCATAACACCTTTGACTCATGTCTGTCACACGCTACTGACCAATCACTCGTCTTCTTCCAGACTTGTCACCGAAATTCCGATTTTATCGAATGCACACTAATCTACATAATTTCTTTGCCGCATTCATTTAGCTAAGAAACATTGTCCGCTCTGTAAAACATCCTTGCTGGGGTTATCGTCAACATTTCAAATACTAACTAAGTATACTTCACCCAACACTATTAGTCAAATTTCAGCCCGCACAATGGATCAGTATTGCATATTAGAGTATGTTTCAAAGTTTCCATTCTAAGCGATCTCTGTAGTCACCTAAGAACAAATAAGTGTAGTGCAGCACGACAAGTCGGATAAAAAACAGTGGAAGGAAGAACTTGAAATGAAATCACGTTTTCACATTTATCACTCATCCACTGAGAAAACGAGAAAATTACAAAAAGTGAACACAACCCGTATGGCGAACATCGAGAAGATGCCGATAACCATAATCGTTGCACTTAGTAGATTGTCACTCAATGAAATATCAGATATTCGCTATATCGACATATTTGATTTTGTTCTTCACGAACAACCAGTCCCTTCAATCTTGTTGATTTCCTCTATCGTTATGATGACGCGAAGTGTAGTAACTTGTAAAGATTCCTGTTTGTGGATTGGTTAACTAATATATGAATCCTCAAACTTTAGTATATATAGTCTAGAAAGATCACTCCATCATAAGCTTAATCTTACTAGCTTGTCAATAGATTAAATATAAATACTATCTCAGCCAACAAAGACATTTTCTCTGGTTTCCACATTTTTTATGCTTTTTGATAGTTCTTCAAGTATTATTAGTTTTTGGAGTCCACCTCCAAAACCATAGAAAAATAATCTATGAATAATAATACATTTTCACACTTGCTAATTCAGTTACCATAAAATCAATGGAATAATTTTCACACCCGACGAATCCTCATTGGATCTGGGTTTAGTGTTCAGTCAACATAAATCTTTCACAGCCACAAATGTGGTAAATAGCGGCTCGAATAGCTCACTGACGAGGTCTCAGACTGAGACAAGGATTAGTATCCCGAAACGAGCATCAGATTCCCTCGAAACTACAGATACATCTTGTGGACGAGAGCCAATCAACACGGAACCTAGGTAAAGTTTCCTTTCAACATATTCCAACCACGTAACGGCAAAACAACGCACACGATGGTAAGCCACTCGGACCATCAGGATCAGATCAAAAATGGTCAACAGATAAGCGTAACAATCGTTGTTACTTAGCAATAAATGTAACTAGCTATAAACTTAAAATAGCATGCGTAGAACTGTAAAGGTAGGATTAACAGACGAGCAATAATAGTAAGTAACTGAAGCACTTATCAATTCATTAAAATAAATACGAGGAGAATAACAGTAACAAAAAACAACTCTCTAGAGATACCGTAAACATTTATTTTGTACAGAAAAAATATCCCTCAATAACATTACTAGATAAAATGTCGGAAATTTGATATTATTTCTCATTCAAAATTAACCGCGATTAATCTATATTTCAAAATAAAATCTCTGTATTTAGACAAATATACACTGAACTTCGTAATATGTAAATAGAGACGGTTATGTGACGAGCTGTACGAATGATTCTTATGCACAAGAAAAACTTCATTCAGAAAGAAGGGAATTAAACAACTGTGTTTTTCTCTCACTTCAGATGCATGCATGCGGTTAAAGAAGTATTCACACATACGTTAAAAAGAAATGACCTTATTGATTGTCGAGTTGTGTGGAGATCGTAGAACGACGATGAAAGCTACAGTAATAATGACTAATCATTATGCGATTAAGTTTCTGTAGTGGAGTAGATGAAGGAAAATCGATTGAAAGGTGCAAAAAGAAAGAAAGTAACAGGAAACAGAAGAGATAAGACTATTAATCAACGACAAGGAAAGGTTATACCTCAGACGGTGAGAATAATGAAATAATAGACTACATTATATATATATATATATATATATATATATATATATATATATATATATATATATATATATATATATATATATATAATGGTAATAATGACACCATCTAACTGAAATAAGTAAAAGATAAAGTTCACGGGGAAATATGAAACTTACAGTCAACTCTTAATGTTGATATAAAATGTGTTATGTGGTTAAGTGATGAAGGAAAAAAACAATAAGCAAACACACTTACGCTATAGGAAGCTACTTTTCTTTTTTTTAAAAAAAAAGCAGAATTTAAAAGCATAAGATGTGAAAGACCAAACAAATATATATATAACGTCTACACAAGACTAATACACAATATAATTTTATAAAAAGACAGGAATATGGAATGTCATATACAAGAGTAATATTTACTAATGTGAATAAGTGTTTGGATCATATCTTATATCATAACGGTGACAATGACGACAGGGATTTATCAATATCCAGTAATGTATATGGGAAATGTGTGTGTAAGCCTATACAAAATCATCCATTTCATTTAAAATGAACTCCATAGCTGTACAACGAAATTCTGTAGTTTGCCAACATTCTAATAATTTTTTACACTCCGTATTAATCACATATTCAATACGTTCCCGATGTTGCATTTTCATCATACATTTAGTAATTTCCAATGACTAAAAATAATTGATAGAAGACAGTTACAATTAAATTGAATTTCTAGTTACAAGTATTAAATAAATAGTAAATACTTTACTAATTCTTAGGAAAATAGAAAACGATTATGTCTGGTGGTTATATCTTGATTTGTGCATGAGTATGAACGACAAAATTCATATGATCCAATGACTTGTAATTTCAATGACATTCAATCATACACGCATTTCGTGATTTGACAGTAGACGAATCACATATAGAATTCAAAGACTGCCTTCTTAAAACAACCATTTGTCGACTTAAAGCTATTCAAAAGGGTCAGAACGCCTGACAGCATTAAGTTCTCGATTTAGATAAAGTTTTCAATTAAATATAAAACCATTATAAGCTAAATTAGAGGGGCATGCAAAGGTTATATTGACAGTAATATGGAAAATTTGTTTGTTTTCCAAACATGTTATTTGTATCCTATATTTCCAGACGTACATGAAAATTATGATATTGCCTACGTGCGATGACCACCTTCAAACCTCACATTTTGTAAAAATACACTACTTCACAAAGGAGTTTACGAGAAAATCCCTGTTAAAAGCTATCGATGTATGATAATAGGACAGCATTTAGAGAGAGTACAAGGTATTTGATACTTGATAACACACGCGAAATTCAATAGCTGAAAGTATCTATGATGTACGTTATATGGAAGTGAAGAAGGATCCCCCTGGAAGGAGATTTAGTGGCCAAGGAGTTCGACTTTCAGCCACTACTTCACAGGTTCGAAACTGACCCCAACTACTTCCATTTCGTCAGCCGGATAGTATCACTAGTCCTCACGGTTAACATGTAGCTCGAAGAACAGTACACGAATTTGTATATGGAAGGTGAGTTTATATATATATATATATATATATATATATATATATATATATATATATATAAGGCAACAAAGCTCAAAAGTTAGAAACAGGAATAAAGATCAGTGCATTGAATAAATGATGATCAGATAATGTAGGATAAGTCACTAAGAAAAGCGAATCATCTTGATGATGCTTGACGAACAGAAATCGTAAAATGAGACTGATAAGGAAGTATTAACTTGTAATGCAAAATAAACAATACTCAATAATATTACAACAAAAGATAGAAAATAAGCATTGTCACAGAAAACACGCAGATATGTAAAGTAGGATATCTACACAACTTATTTATTTCACCTACTGTAATGGTAGATTTTTCATTGTTATTCTATTAACAAACATAGCAAGAATTAAAGAGTACACTGAAGCAATACAAGGTATAACACTACTAGGACATAGATTTTTACCAAATAATTTGATTTAGCCGAAAAGTTTTTTAGTAGTTCCCATTCTGAATCGTTAAAGAAGGCGAAAACCGTTAAAATAGGTGCTATGAAACTCGGATCTTGAGTTTAAGATTTTTAAGGAGGCCTTAAAATTGTATAAATACCCGCTTTTTCCCGTATTACTGTCAGTTAGGGAGGGAAAAGCTTTGATTTTATTTTTAGAGTTGAAACAAGAGTCATTGAAAGCATAGTACAAGTGATGGTCGCGCAAAGTCGAGTTGCATTCACTATTGCGTTGGTGTTTCAATTTATGTAACTGGAGACGATTAAAAACAGATAATAATTGAAACGTTAAATTAAGCGCTATGTTTTCGTAATAGGTATATGAATAAGAGAATTATTAAATTTCATAATCGGAAGCTAATGTAGGCCACGCGTTCGCATTTATGTCAATAACTATGCCTCTTTATATTATTCTCTTATTCTACATACGAAAATCCAACAAATCACTATTTCATCAGTGTTTATGTCATCCATCGATTCAATATAGGAAAAAGTAACTAAATGTTACAAAATTCAACAAGGGATAAAACATAACAATCTTATGATGAATAATTAAGAAAAGAACCTAAAACGAAAATGGGGATATCAGCACACGACTTCTACGTTTTAACAGTGTGATGAGAAGATGGAGCCATTTTGAAGAATGTGGTACAGTTGAGTAATACATTTCAAACAAGTAGGTCACACTCGTCAAGGCATTTACATATAAAAATAGAAAACTAATTAAGGTAAAATTAAATACAAAGTCGAACGACTATAATGTGATAATTTAAAAATATAGAGATATGAAATAGAGAGTATAGAAAATCATCACAATAACATGGATAAAGACTACTAAAGCAGATTAAAGGTTATAGAAAGCTGGTTTTACACACGTAAAAAGCTCGAATTCTCTGACGGCACCAAAGAATGTTTTGGTTACTTCTAAGTAGTAGCATTTAAAGATATGTATAAGAGTAACCAAAAGCACATTTTTAAGTTTGTGGAAGCCCTGGACATCTCAATCTTTAATTACCTTTGGTAGTTGATAATTATTATTTATCATCTCCATCACATATCTCCCGATAATTTTCACTTATTGCATTTCAGTTATTCGACTCAGTATTAAACTTCGTCTTTACTAGTTCATGTATAAATATCTTGAAAAATATACGTGTGATCAGATTATTACGCGTGTATAGTGTAAATACATTATATTTTTAAACCGACTCCATCTTCAAATCATTATGTCGAAATTTATAAAAGAAACTAACTAAATCAGTTTTAAGGTAGTGAATTTTAAAACATCTGGAAATCAAACAGTAAACAAATAAACACGTAAAAATAAGTACAAGGATGCATACCATACACGAATTTTCTGCCAATTTACGACAACGGAGAAGTAGCTCTTGTTTAAAACTCTTAGGAAATATGAGATCAGAGGCTAAACCTCGTTGCAATGCTTCACGTGCAGATAACTTACGACCAGCCAATAGTAGCTCGTTAGCCTGAAAATATTTTTCATCAAACGTTCAGTTTAATTCAACAAAATATATATGCATCTAAAGTTCAAATCTTTATAATTAAAACAACTTCGGAACGCAAACGGAAAAATGATAAAACCATTTACTGAAGGACTAAAGTAAAAAGAATTTTGAAAATAAAATATGTGGTTATCTTGAATATTGCTCGCTCTTATTACATGATCAGTTTAGTGGACAAAGCACTCCACTTTCAAAAACAAGTGAGCATTAGTTCCAGAAACTGCTCCATTTACCCCACAGTAGGCCGATATTACAACAAACTTGTTTAGTAAACTGGGTTGCATTAAAATGTTCATAATGTAATGAGAGTCCTTTTAATTTAGTAAGGTCCAGGAAATATTTATACAAAGTTAGTTTAGACTGTTGAAGATAGACATACGTATTTAGTGACAGGCATTTTCAAATCTCGAGAATGAATTTACGGAATAAAATGCTTAAAAAAAATCGAAACTCAGGATCTAATGGAAATCAAACAGTGAATGAATATGGATAATTCCAATCGGTCCCAAACTCAACCATCCAACATGTCAAGATAATAGTCTGATAATCGCGATGAACTCAATCCGACAGCATGCACCAACCATTACGAATCATAATAATTATTAATGATTCTAAAGATCGGTGCGACGTCCTTGCTTAGCTATTCCAATTTTTTTCCAAATTACTCCTACGTTAACCAATAGTATGCCCATGGAGGCAGTGGTTACGTATACACACTACACGTCGCAACCATCTCAGTCAGTCAAGATCTCTAAATATTATCAACCTACTTGCCAATATCTTAGAGCTCTGTATCCAACAACGAAAATTGCTTACACACGTTGAGATAAGGAACTGCAGACATTTGGCTGAGTAATCACAAACTATCATACCTGACTCAAGAACAGAAAGCCTCACAGATGATTTCGTGTATGATCGTGAATGTGAACAACATATGAGTCTCGAATTATGACAAAGAAACCGCCTAATATCGTTTGTTGTTTAATAACTCTATAATTGATGTCAGTCCGTGATGGTAACTAACTTCAGGAGATTCACTAAAGCTGTTGCATTTGAATATAATGAAAAAAGAAACAATTTAAATGCCTGGCTTTGTTCATGTTTTTTTTTCATTACAATGCAATAAATAATTCCATACTCATTGTATAAAATAATGTCCACTTGATAGAATGAATAGTAAGATCATAAAAACAATGCACCTTGAGTAATAAATACATAAAATAGCTTACCAAAGGCATACCAACAAGACTGGTTAAAGTATAGGTTGAAGCTCCTTCAGGAATTTGACCAAGTCGAGTATATGGCATATAAAACGTAGCTGAGTCACTTATGTAAATAAGGTCACACAAAGGCAAGATAGCAACAGCTAATCCTAATGCTGGACCATTTACACCAACTACAACGGGTTTAGGAAATGAAACCAATGCCAAGAGAAATGACCTTAGGGCTGAAACGAGACGTCCAACATTTGAAGGATTTGGTGGGCAGAAAAATGAATGGACTCTATTTGCATTTTTCTGAGATGAAGAATGTAAATTTGATTCACAGTTGCAATGAGAAGACAAACAGTTTGACTGATCAGGATGATGTGATTTGGAGTTATCAGTTGCAGTTTTACGCTGTTGATTTAAACTACGTGAACTGCATGCATTGCCTGAACTTGAGGAAGAACTGTGAGATGAATCACATGAAGAGGGACCAATAAATGCACTTCTTGAAAGATCACCTGTAATGACAGTTAAATCAATTCCGGAGCTAAACACGGTTCCTGCTCCAGAAATCACGATAAGACGACTTGCGTCACATGTTGCTCGGTTTAAAACAACAGTTAATTCTTCAAGGACCTTTACAATTGCAAATTCATGAAAAATACTCATTTTCAAAGAAACATAAATGACGAAACTGAGGACTGAAGAGAAATCAAGATTGGTATTACCAATATGAAGATAAAATTTAGGACAAACAGAAAATTTGATTTATAAACGAGTATAAACCACATACTTAAACATTAGAGTCAATGGGCTTAAACGAAACTACAGAAGAAACATATATACTAAGTATTTATATCTATCTAGTTAGAGAAGACCGTATATGGATTGTATGTGAAAGAGAAATATAACTACTTGATGGTCAAAATCATATTGCTTATGTATTCTGCCTAAACAGCACTACAAAAGAATAGCTGACAGCGATGGTGGTCAACAGACTTGATTTATTAAATAAAAAGTGGGAATTATGAGACTGATGCACATTTTTTTAGTCTCAAATATAAGGATACTACCCTCACCGCAAACAACATCAGGCAAAACACGACAACTAACTCGAAAAATTGCTTTCAACGTATTACATGATAATTCTTATGCAAATCAATAATTTAATACTAACAGCTAATCAATTTTTATGATTAACAGACAATGAGTTTGTGGTAATACATTATCTCCACAACATCGAAGATAACGTAATTACCAACATTACTCGTAGAAATGTAAAATCACATAGCTTTGGTCAACTCAGAGTTCTTAAAGGTCCTGTTATTAATTAAGAAAAAACTATCAATTAAAAAACGGCGTTTGTGAATTTAAGTGATAGCCTATTAGAATATGATGTAGATATTGTAACATGTTGACTAAGTAAATAACAAAGTAAGTTTCGGCATAACAAACAGATGATAAAACTGTTTTTAGTGCTATTCTATAAGAAGTGATATTCAACTATTGTGAAAAATATTTTGACACTGAAATGTATTACTTGATAAAATTAAGTAGTAAAGGATTAAAACATGGAAAGTTACAAAAGATATTAGTTGATATCCAAAAAACGAAAGGATTCATCAAGTGATGACTATAGAATAAGTACATTAACTACAGAGTCATAACATAATGCTGTTTTCTGCTTTATTACAGAATGTTCATGGAGAAGTCCTGAATGACTGGCGGGTACATAGTTTAAGAATTCCCTTTACAAGATTGCCAAAATACCCTTTTATGCATATGCATCAGAAAGGAGCTTAATAGATTGTTTTCAAAGTCATTTGACGAAAGCAATCGAAAATATACAACTTTTTGTAGTTAACTTTAAAGGCGTAATTGTTTCCACAGCAAATAAACAGTATATAAATAATGCATATGTTTTAACAAATGTGCAGACATTCCGCTGGCTTAATAGATGGGTTGATAAAAGCAGGACATATGTCAATTACTAAATGGGCCTGTAAATAACCCCAAGATAAAAGAAGTGGGTGATATGTTAGATTACTTTACTCTCTGCCATAAAGTTAAGTATTGGGATAGACCACTAGTCGAGCATCATCATAGTATTCGACAAGTATGGAATAAAAACCCAACTTTTTAGATTTTCAGTGAATCTTATCGCCATATTCTTTCTGTTGTCTGTTAATTTACGGCCGATCAAAGGAGCGTCTGGTAACAGGTCATTTCATAGTATAAAGAAAAAAATGAGATTCCATCAAAGCATATTAATTAGGAGAACAAATAAAAGCTGGAAAGATGGACTGTCCTTACGAAGAGTACGATTGCACAATTCATTCTGATAGTACTATACTGAGGGCATTGATATGAACACCTGAGTTCGAGTAAGTAAACTTGAAGTACTTCTTTAGTGCAGATAAATGGCTAATCACACAACAATAGAAAAATATTCACACAGGGTGGCACATACGCCTCCAGATCACTTAAAAAATGAGACCAAAAATTATAAAAAAAGCTTTATATAGAAAAAACTGGATGTAAGATAATATTAGTCATTATCAGGGACATTATTTTTATCTGTTGAAATTATATATGTCTAAATCAACAAAATCACCAAAACAAGTGGTGAGATTCAGTTCATGTCCTGACTATATATTGAGATTATCATAGGGAAGCAAGATTACGAAATCAAAGTGCGATTTACTGAATAAAAAATGGTTTGCATAAAGTTCATATCAACCGGTTATGGTGTTCAACAGAAACATGAGGCATTTAATAAATGCAGCAATATATATATATATATATATATATATATATATATATATATATAAGTATTCCAATAATCTATACATACATATGACTAGCTAAGCTTTTACCGAACTTCATAGCGTGACGGCAATAACACCAACTAATGAAATGTACACTAGTAATTGTGAAGAGTGGAAAATGACGGGGGATTTTAAAATAAAAATAGTGAGCTACCTGAATTGTAAATGCATTTTTTATTGACGAAGCAGGCGACTGTAAGCATACTTCTGTAAATCCACCTTGTAAATTTTTCTTTACCCAAATTGATTTAAATCTATAGACATCCATTTGCCGATTACTGCGTCTTGAGTTTGTTGCATGTGAAACATTTGAATTATGAACATTAAGTCCGGATGTGAAATTGTGTATGTTACATGAACTTTGAGTAGCCTAAATAATCGAAAAATCATAAGCAATTAAGCTGAAATTTAATTAGATACTTTTTCCCAGAAAATGAAAGGGTATTGTAAATACTAGTATCTGTCAATCTTCTTAGTTACCGCAACTATTTACGGGTGTTAAACCACTGACACCATTTACTAACTACCGATCTTTAGAAGAACTGAATAATCACAAAGACTGAACAGTTGATTATGCGATGATAGCCAGATTGTTTTTCTGAAAACTAGTGAAATTAAACAGAAAACGTGTAAAGTAAAACAAACACGTTAAGCGATTACACCATATGGGGTCAGTCGGAATGAATATGTAGCGACTGCAGACCAGTCATAAGCAACGCAGAGCGAAGAACGGATGTGCACTTAATCAAGTTGTCACACCACCTTAGTATAATGGAAAGATTTATACCAGGGCAGTAGCGGTATCAATGAACAGAGAACAAGGAATTAGTCCGTTAAGACACAATAATTTCAAAATCCTTGATCTAAGGAAAGATGTGGAAGCACCTGTGCCATTTGTACCAATTATGGATCATCACCAGACATCCACAATTAAGCAGACTGTGCCTACCAACGTGATCAATAGCCAACGACTTTACAGATTGTCATGTTTTGGTGTGATATCTCCTGGTGTCTTTTTTAACTCATTTCTGTTCAAGAAAAGATAAGCCATTGAAGTATATGGTAGTTAGACATAAGCAATACATGTCCCAAAAACCCAAGCTAGTTAAGATTCATAATCTTATCAAATAGTTCATTGTCTTTGCCTGGTACCGTGCGTCTCACCATAGCATTACTTACTCTGTTGTTCCGCGATAACGTAGCAATGCTATAACAATATGTACTATCGAAAACTTGTAGTCTATACATGTATTCTACTTTCACAGCATATATTTTACATGCATAGAGTAAATTACCCCATGGTTGGTACATGAAAGCCACGACTATGCCAAAAGTGGTCCAAGTTGACAAAAAAACCAATTGAGTACTTTTAATTCGTGTCGAGAATTGGTCAGACATCAACCAATCATGGCTGAAAATAAATGGTTAACATACTCTACAACTTTACTCCCGATGTTCAACCTAATTGATAATATAAATCATTCCAAAAGCAACATTCCGTATTTAGAGTAACATGAAAAAACCAAACATACTCCTGATGAGAGATCGATCCCCACCCTAGTTTCCCCTATTTCGCAAATCACGAGCCTTAGTTAGGTATCCGATAGATTAGTGGAACTAATATTTCAGACACCATATTAATGTAACTGGTTCCTCTGTGATTATTACAAGATTCCGATCTTTTCGCTTAAATTAAGATGATCAGAGATTGAATTCAGTTAGGTGAGATCACGCCCAGATGTCAGACGTTAGATAACATTAATCAGTTTAATTATTAAGACTGGACTACCATCCTTAAAAATTTCGAGAGATAATCAATCTGACTCCGCTATTTTTCGTCGCTTCAGATTTAAAAGAGCGTTTTTAACTTCCGCAAGCATCAAAAAGCCTATGCATACATACATAAATACGTGGGAATGTGCTGCTTTTAATTGTGAAGGATATGTACATTAAAAATAACATTAAGCTTCGAAAGCAATGTTTGTGTGTGGTGTGGCATGAATGATATTTAAAAAACACAACGTTACTATTATGTCGTTGTTGTATTTTGTTTCGTTTTTAAAATGGGAATCATGGAGGTGACAAAACTATTTTGACAGATAGAAGTCACAATTTACAACAACCACTAGATAAATGTCAATCATAGCAATACGTGTACGTTCACTAACTTGCTCAGATCTATGATACGGCAAATTGTTCATCTGACTTTCAAAGGTTGTTTCATTCAAAGGACTGGCTGGAGGTACAACAAATATTTTAGTGCCTTGCTGAAGATTATCTGGGTACATTGTAAAAAAATTGAAGACTTTAAAATAAAAAAAAGCAAAGGAAAGAGTACATATCTTAACAAACACAAAATAATAGACTTGAGTCAGTTGTGAAATACAGATTTGCATACTCAATTTGGAGTTAACTTAATGTACTGACATCTAGCGACAATGTTCAGCAGAACATCGTTTGAACTTAAAACCCGAATGTTTTGATAAAATCACAAAGCTACTACCTCATTTTGGAATATTAACAACTAAGAATATGCATTTATGGATGAAAAATGAATTACAATAAAGTTTAAATAAGATATCTGTATTCTATCAGTCTATAAACCTGTATAAATTGATCATGTTACTGACAAGTACTTAAATGTTGGGTGTTTAGTGTGTTTTTTTACCAAAGGAAACACATAAACACCTTTATTGAGCAAAAAGTCTACAGACTTGAAGTTTAAAATGTGAATCATGTAAGAAGGGTAAACTAAACAGAGATCTGGCCGTAATTTCCGTAGAAAAGGATGTAAAACCTCACCAACTAATTGAAACCTGTTAGATATATCAGCGTGTTATGTTAGGCTGTAGCAGGCATAGTAGAGCTTCTAGGGTTACTGCCGGTCCTAAGCCCGGGTAAAGGAGGAGGGTTGGGCATGGGGCGAGCATTCCCATCTCGAAAAACAAAAGCTTGGTAAAAGGACGCTAACCAGCTTAAACAGGAATAGTATAAACGTAATGTGGTAAGGTTTATGGTTTGAGCTAGTCATATTAGTTTTCAGTCGCAATTCAATCACAGCAACACATGAATTTTTTTTATCGACCTCTAAAACTTGAAATTTTGATCATGTTATGCATTTTGCTACTAATCTGAACTCATTATTCAATTTCCATACAGTTCATATTATCGACTTATCAAATTTACATAATACTTTTCTGCTAATGTCTTCTCGTTTTTTGGTGATGCGAGTAGTGGCAACTCCAACACATACTAAACCATTACTCGATATATGTTAGTCAGTCTGTTTTTCCTGTTGAATATTGAGACGTTGGAATCAGTGATTAATTTAACATCAGTAGGTTCTTTTGAACTGTACTCTTTCTAGTCTCAACGTGACATCTTTCAGAACTTATTATATGCATTGACTTCATGGGATATGAACTACAGTGTGACAGTCGATATGCTTTTAATCAGTGTTTAAATTGATGTACTTAAATAATAATGGAAAAATGTCAGATTAAACAAAGCGAATAATGACTTACTTGGTGGTGATCTAACACACATTGAATAATCTCCTCCATCAAGATGTACGTTTTGTTCCTGATTTACTCGCACATCGTCCATAATAACGGAAGACTGATTGAAAAAGATTTTTCCATTAATATCTGAATAACAAGAACAATTTGCTGCAGGTTTTTCAGAAATTGTTGATCCATTCATTACAGATCTTCGACTAGGGCGCTGGCGAACATTGGTCGTGGATAAATTACGAGCAATCTTAGATGAAGAATGATTCGATGATTCTATAAAATTTGATCGTTTAGGCTCAGCTACAACAGACTTCCCACATCTCGATCGTTTTCCATTCACTCCCCCGTTATACTTGGCCTTAATTTTAGCTGAGAGAGATGCAGGCTTTTTTAAGTCACCCCGTGCCACAACAAAAGGATTGGAACGATAAGATATACCCTTAGCTGATTCAACACGATGTAAGTGACCTCGTGTAACTAAAATATCTAGAGAAGACAAAACAAGGTTTTTGGGAATACTATGGTGTTTTTGGCACATGGCAATAACAATCTCTTGCACTGGGCGTCTACGTAGGTTTTTCAGGTGAATAACAACATTCATCACTTTTGATATGATAGAATCGGATACGAGCGTTTGGCTTTCACAAGTTGGTTGGGACTCGGAGGAATCATCATTAGAGTCCCCTTTAGAAGTTATATTGGTATTCTGAACACGTTTTCTGGAAACCGGTTTAGAAACAACATTAGAGATGGGTTTAGAGTTTGACGGATTGCTGTAGTGGAAAGACTTAGTGCTTTGAAACTCAAGTGTAGGAGAAGCCTTTAGCATAATCGTTACAGATTTACGTACGTTTCCGAGAGGGAAATTTTCTTGTGTATCAGAGGTGGCCAAATCTTCACCGTGTTTATCTGTTTTCGGGAAGTTTTTGGTAGCTGTCTGACTCGTAGTTACTGAATCATTCTGATTAAGAATATCATTAGTAGACGGAGATTTGCGTTTAATAGACTTGGTAGTATTAGGACTTGATTGGTCGACAATTGATTTTTCTGTTTTTTGCAATGCATGCACAATATTACCAACGCTACCTTCAGGTAACCTGACAAGAGACACTTTATCCATGAAACCTTCGTAGTGATTTCCAGCCTGAACTGCACTGGAACTAGATAGTGAAGTATTTGAAACACCAGAAACTCCACAGGGAACCCAGCTATCATCTAGGTTTATTACTTCGTCTGAACGACTAAGTGTTTGCGTAGTCAACAAGGTACTTGGATCGCATACCAACGATGTATGGGAAACACTGGTCTCAGAACTCGGAAGAGAGGACGACTGGTCAGAATAAGTAGCTGGGTGTGACGAGAAGGAACCAGTCGAACTTAGAGCAACTGAGCTTGGGGCTGAACGACGTGACGTTGATCGTACAGCATTTCTTCTATTAGCCTTAAAGGGACGTGGAGGTGGTTGGCTTTTAGTAGAAGAAATACTGCTTTTATCCGCAGCAAAATCGTCATCACTGTCTTTTTCCAATCTCATAGGCATGTCATGAAGTTCATCTGTTTCACATTTTAAAAGTTTACTACGAGAAACCAAAGGGAGAGAATAGCGCCTTTTTCCATGATGTAGTTTGCGGTAACGAATGTGAAACTCTTGAATAAGTGGAAGACATGGTTCACGAAGGCTAGTGAAAGGTTCCCAAGAATCTTGTTCAGGAGGAAAGCCTTTCCATCTTACACGGTACTCAACACGACCACGACGAACTCGTCTGTCAATAATGCTGTCAACCTAAAACCGTGTAGTTCATAGAATAGTAAAATAATAAAATTTTAGGAATTGACTAGGTTTAATCAAAAATGGAAAAGCTACGAGGTACCCTAATACTTAGCAAGTAAAAAGTGTCAAAATGAAGTATTGTGTGACTATACATTTCTATTTTATGTCATCCGTTGCCGGTAAGCAGCATGCTTCAATTACCGACTATAAGGTAGTGATATAGAAAACATGGTGGAAAAGTCATCGTGGTACTATATGGATCTGGTCAAATTACATATAGTAACAGTTGAAAGTAAATTTATGCCGCTAAACTACTATAAAATTCCGAAAAGCAACTACAACTGAAATTTACAATATAAAATCCTTGTAGATGGATAGACATAAGTATCGCGATAATTAGCGCAAATGTGTATCGATCTGATTCAATTCATTTCAATCACGGATATCAATGAGCAGTTGAAACAAGACAAAATATAGTATAGCATACAACCGAGATCAGAAATAAAATACAGCCACATCAACGGGCAGAACCATAAGGCATATTTTACAATATTTTAATGACTTGGTGAAGGACATAGGGTTAATGTATATATGTAAGACTGATTTTGATTGTTACACTGTTCATAGCCTAAACTATAATCATTTCTCGGAAGCCAACATTTTCTTACATGGGTAAGCTGATGTTTGATGGTACTGACACCGGTTTAATAGCTTTAGTCGACAAATCTCTTCTAACTTTATCACTATTCAGTGGTTTCATTAAAGATGTGCAGTTTTGCGGGAGGTCGATGAGAAAATACCTAGAATTTAGGCCCGTATTTCTTACAAGACCTTATATCAAGGTGATGGGGAGCGGGGAGTTTACACTCAACGTACAAATGGAACTAACTGAACCTATACACAAGCAACTAAAGCCATTATAGTACACAAAAAATTTAAATATTGACAAGTAATGCCACAGCTAACAGAGAATTTTACAAACCAGCTGAGTTCAGAGTGTCCTCGAAACACATTTCCTCCAAAATAATGAGGCTTAATAAATAGATTCATAGCATAAAACGGTCGCTAAGAAAAATCAAAACATTTCGGCTACAGTCGGATGATACACAGGACTTACATATAAGGTTTCTGAAACGAGGGTTCGATACACGGAAATGGGATTAGGACAGTCGTTAACTAGCTAATACGCAGTCATAACTACGTAAAACACTCTCAGTCTGCTTAAGAAGTAGCTAGGGATGGCTTTAGATCATCGAATCTCAAATCCTCCCTAAATTTCCAAAAGCGGAGGTTAGCGCACATCTCAGGAACTGCTGAAACTACACGTCATATACCCAAATAAACTTAAGGTTAAGAGACTTCTGTTTAGCATTAAAACTGACTTCCTTACTAAATAAATGTTGTGCTCTTCATTATCTGCCTGTTTCATTCCAGGTTAGTTAGATTTTTGTAGCAGCTACCAGCTACAAGCACAGATTTAATTACGGCGCGTAAAGGTCGGACTTATCCTATCCTACGCCTAATAACAGAAATGGACTTTTAGGGATTTACAAAAGTCTGATATTTTTCTAAATTATTATAGCACATTACCACACACACAGTAGTCCTAGTAGCTGAACTTACCATTTGCGTAAATCACTGAATTCAAGATAGATGCCAATTGTCCCAGAGTGCTTTGAAACTCAATGCAACACTCAATGTTACCTTAATGAATAGCCTTCCAGGAATTAGATACAAATACTTATAGCTGTACTTAATTTTTTCGCTTGTATTGTTTTGAAGACTGTACGCGTAAACTCTGATGGTATGCGCAGCGGTGGACAGCCTGCAAAATTAAATAGTCCAATGGACGTTGAAATGTGGCATACGTTTTATTAGTTTTAACAAACTTAATTTTCTTAAGATGGCAAAGTAAAATACCGACACAATTCAAATTTTATTTGTACAAATTTTGCTGCACATGCATCCTCATCACATAAATAGGTATGTCATCCAAGATCCGACATTTTGTGACGAGATGGTTTTTACCAAATGATAGGTGTGTAGTGGTAAATAATCTCCAAAATAAGTAGTTGCATAGGCTCTCCACATTGATGCTGACCATGTTCGTTTTAGCGGACATGACTAGTTAAAGGCGCGCGGTCACGCATCACCACCGAATCACGACACGATTCACCGTGGGAAGCATCTCTCTATCTAGTTTGCTAACCTAGACGTTGCTATTCGATTGACGCTTTATATACGATTAAATATAATTTTTCTTCCATTCTTCATTGCCTTCTGATTTCTTCTCATCCGTAAGAGTGGGTTCAGTTGCTCTGGTTGTGAGATAA
The DNA here is from genome assembly GCA_025215515.1 of Schistosoma japonicum. NCBI lineage: Eukaryota > Metazoa > Platyhelminthes > Trematoda > Strigeidida > Schistosomatidae > Schistosoma > Schistosoma japonicum. The sequence goes on from CM046069.1 coordinate 58,766,264, forward strand.
ACGTAATTCGGTCATATACCAGCGCATATTTCAGGTTTAATAACAAAGTTTAGTGTCGATCATATAATATCGTTTTGTTCAATGGGTCGGACTGTTTGGGATTTAGTACATCTAAAATACGTCCGTTTCCTTTCAATAGTAACTGTACAAAAATAGACAGAAATGTAGTTGGTTTTCTTGTGTCTCTTTGTTGATTAGCAGTCTGCCTTCCAACCGTTTCTTCACCTTGCTTTGAGATCGTTGGCCGGAGTGAGATTTAGGCTTCTCGATGTTCATGAAAATGGTGGTCCTGCTTCAGCTCCACGTGGATGCGAAAAAACCCATCCAGCACATCTAGTCGTTGATTTGTAGGCAATCGACTTTTGTCTAGTGTAAATTGTAGTAATATGTAAGAATATTAGAAGAGACTGTATAATGAAGGGGATAGTGCCTGTATTCGTTGCCTCGTTACTACATTGCGACTGTTGTTCCTACCTAATGACCAGTCTTATCAAAGGGCTCTTAGTTTTAAACAGACAATCCTTAATGTGAAGCATATTTGGCCTAGGACTGCGTTTGAGGCTGCGAAAAGTTGCTTGGGACACATGAACGCGATCGTGTTGTAGTTCTTTCGTGTAGTGCCTCATACAAGTTCACAATCCATACACTTTAATGCAATAGTCTTCTGACTTGTCATGTTGCGTTGATCAATGGAGTGATATAAGTGCACTGAATCTTCCCGGAATTCTTTGACTAGTTTGGTTTGATCTGACTTCTTATAGACTCAGGCCATAGTATTGGTATCTCCTTTAGTGTCAAGTATGAACCATGATTTAATTCTTTAAGAGGTGCTTCGAATTTACGCCATAAGCTTTTTATATTGCGAAGCAGTCTTACTGTGTCTCAATTTAGTCAGGAAGTCCTATTGACCTGTCATCTAATCCGTAGGAGAAAGAAAGATATAAAATATGGCTTATGGAATGATTCTTTTAACGATTTACCAGTGTTAAGCTATTGGTAAATTCCATCATTCCTGTGACCATGTGGAATGTCGTAGTTGCCTTTTTCATTGTTTTGATCCTTCCCTAGCCGCAACATAAGCAGCAGGGAGTTCTTTTACAAGGCAACGAGGATACTATTTCTTAATTAACGGGATGTTTGTACTTAATGCTCACAGTTTGGAGCTAGTTGTTTAGTAGGTAATCCAGTCTTTATAATGACTTGTTGCTACCACACCCTGGATTTTTTTTCTGATTTGCTAAAAAAGGCCCCTTCTATTTATGGCAGCCGCAAACTGTTTGTTAAACCACCTCCCCCCTTCGGTAACATGATAATAGATGAAGCACCGAAATCGCCTGTGACAGCCACCTGGTCATACTGAGAATGTTGAAGCTTCGACAATGCCCAGTACTTCGCTCTCTATTTCTTGGGCTACTCGCGTAGTTGCAAAATATTTTCAAATCAATTTGTTTGTAGCATCCAGTCTAAAACAACATCAGATTGACTAAGCTTTTCGTGGGGATGTGACATGCCTGGAATAAAACATGTGATTGATCTACATCGTGTATCAGACATATTAGACAAAATTTAGATCTTATATATACATCTTGTGCATCATTGATTTATATAAGAATAATGCATGCGTGTGTGTGAATAGTCGGTTTCTTGATTAATTAGTCAGATCACTGTCCCTGAGTAATACATTAAGGCAAGGTGTTACCTGTAAGATATTGCGTTGAGAATAATCAGAATCGATAATTTCGCAATCCTTATGTCAGATATAACGAGTTGGGACGTTAATGACTTGCCATGTTGAGCTACTGACTGAAGTACACCAGTCTCTTCTCTATCATTTTTCTGTCTTAACTAAATACCTCCATGCCCTCTATGCAGATTTCTGTCTCTAACTTCTGATAATAACCAAGTCTCCGTCAAAATTCTGAATGGAGCTTTCCGGGGAGGACATGTGGAGAGTGTCTGAAATCTTAGTTCTAGGCCACTGCTACTGCTGTGCCTCATGAGCACGATGTTCGTACAGTGAGTCATGTTTAGGTGCAGTAAAGGCTTGGACAGATAAAACAGCGAACACATCTTTAATATCTACGTCGATTCTTACAGCTCGTTAGGCCCTATCCTAATAACTGCAAAGTACCTTCATCTAAACATTTTCCAATATATTTGGATATGAACGATTTAACATTCACAAAACATTGGGAAGGTGGGGAATGGCGGTACATTATTTCCCTAATTCAAGTAAAGACCAACGTTTAAAAGCTTTTCAAAGGTAGGGAAAAAGCATTTAGGCTCAGTGAAATAATCACTCGGTACAAAGATACAAAACTACAACAAGAATACATTGTACGTTCTGGATGTATAACTTAACAAGGCTAACAATGTTTCACATTCAACAGATGAATATGTAAAGTTGAGATGTAGTGTGCAGAGGTCTGGCCTAAAACCCAAAAACACACCAAGCCTATTATATTGAATAAAGGTTGCCCAGTTACATTATCTGCTATTTAATGCTCACTGAAGAAACAGAAAAGCCGTCATCGAATTGCTTTGTTTCGGAAGAAGTTTGTGCAAGTTAAGCAACCACAGAAGTTATTCGATTCACACTGGCTCGTTACAGCAATGTCTTACACTATAGATTTTAAATGAGTTTTCAGTTCTACCTAAACCGATCATTTCGCGGTTTCAAATCTAAGGCTTTTTGATAAACTGGAATTTTCGATTCTCGTTAGTTTATTACCGGAACTTGATCACTAGCCAGTTTAATCCCACTATTTTTATTTAAATGATCATCTTTCCTGCTTAAATTTGTCTAAATGGCGAAAATTAATTCAAATCGTTTTCGGTTTCTTCGGTAAGTATAGGGGAATTTCAAATGTTGAACTCCAAAAATTGTTCGTGAACTATAAATTGATCAGAAGGGATTGTGCGCTTTTACATTCGACCATTATTTTTTACAAATAAAGAAACTACAACTATAGTTAGTATTGAGTTACAGTGTCACTACCATTTGAAAATTTTCTATGGAGTTCTTTGCATCCACTCCTAAGAATAGTGGGTATACAGAAATCTAAAGGCTATAATTTTAGCACAGAAGAATAGCTTCTAAAATAATGACTAATAAAATAAGAAGTGATGGTTGATGATTTGTTACTCTGGGTCAACAACTATCGGATTTCAAACATTTGAGAGTATTCAAGTGCGTCAAGAACTTCACATCGTTAAAATCTATCTTGGTGGGGTTCCAGAACTATTTGATTTTAGGGTCTGCAAGAAAAGAGCGTATGAAGAAATAGTAGCGAAATAAAGTATGCCTGGTCGTCAATTAAGTTCTTTAATATTCTAGTGATCCTCGAATGGAATCTAATAGTTACGCAAAACTGATAACTAAAACGAGTATGAGGGCTTGACCGAATATCACCAAAAATTACAATTAAGTTAAATTCCAGCCTTCTAAAATAGTTAAACCGGGAGTGTCAGCCTTATCACTGCTGTAATTAACAGCGGCTATGTGATGACATAGAATTTAAAAGACAAAGACATTATTCCAATGTAATGTAAGGATAATTACTACTGTATGATTCCTTAATCCATAATATAGTGTGAATTCAGGTATCCTAGGTTTTTGAGAAATGTTAATTAGATTTGAAGTTCGACACTCTTGGATCTATCTATATTATAAGTTGAATTATATAGAATAGGAGTAACAACTAATGATAATAATTTATTTCCTGATATCATGAGCAAGCCATCTTTATAGGTAAGATCAATAAAAATATATCGATCGAATTTTCACACAAGCGAATTGGACTACGACAAATAAATGTCCAACCTTAAAGCTTATAGTAATGTAGTACGACATTCACCTGTGTGGATAATGATCAAAGATGGAAAGTTTTATATATGTTAAGCATGGTAATTAGACGCTACATAAATTTGGAGTTTCAGATTATAAGAAGCAACAAAACTATTCACACAATGTATTATTTCTGAAAGGGGATATGATGGTTGATAAAGTTAGATTGTTTACAAGCAAGTAAGCATTGGTTAGCGGATGCGGATTTTACAAAACCTACATTGCCCAGAGGTTTGCTAAAGTAAGATAAGTTTTCTGTAAAGCTTCTTGTAAAGTTATAGGTGTCTATTTAGTCCATTTGCTAGTTATATATTTTGAGATACTAAAAAGCAAGAAAAAACCAAAGTCTACTCAGCATCCACACATGTCGTAAGTCGTAAGACAATTTAAAAAGGTTACTCAAATATGATGTCGTTAAGTTTTAAATTTGTGAAATATAAACAATTTTTTACTATGTACGTCATCACTGAGCTGTGCGGTTACGTACACTGCATAGATGATGAAATAGCACAAGTCTATCATAAAAGGCATCCTCTTTTTCATGAATGTCACGTTGTTTGAAGCTCACTAAACCAAAACCATCTACAGAGACTGTTAAATAAAGGATAGACATAACTTTCACAGCCAAACTAAAGTGACTGTCGAATGACCTTGAAAGTCCTAATTGAAATGGATCAATCACGAGCCCTCTAAATCAAAACCAACGATTTTTCCCCAAATTTAAGTGATTTATAAGAGAATTCTAAACTAAGATTCATTGAATTATGCCTTTGCTACGTTATTTTTTGGTAGACGAGGAAATATTCATCCTTTCAAATAACGTACAGAAAATTAAAAGGCTTAGCTGTAACCTTAATCGCACTGAGAAATCGGTAATTTCTAATCAATTACATATGTTTGAAATTAAATTGTTATACAGTGTATGTTGTTTTTATATCGCCAAAAACTTATGTGAATTATTCTCAAATTCTCCAGACTTAATGTCACGATGCATTTTATATAAATATTCATCTAGATGACTCCATAGCAATCCTTCTTGCTATCCGGCGTACGGTCCCAAATGACACCTAAATCAGCTCCATATTGATTCGGTATTGTTATTATGAACTCCCGTTGACAAATCAACGAAGTGTTTCATATACACTACGACTCTGTGGACGAACCTCATGTTTGAAAGTGATTTTTAAGGTTTCTTAATGTCACCATATATTATTGTTTTAGATTACATGTATTTTTCTACCAGCCCAAGGAATGTAGTAGCCGATTTGTCACAAATCCTTTAACAATGCCCTTTGTTTAATGCATTGTATACCAAAGACCTAAAAACATTAGAAAAAGGAGCCACTTACCCAATTTTCTTTAACCTAGGGTTCTCTATTATACTTTCGTTTACGAAGCAATGCTTCTTCTATCTCGACTACTTTTCCTCGTCCTCCATATTAGATTTGTAAGGAAAATAATATACCAGAACATATTTCATGGCAATATTCATACCAACGAGTCGCAGCCTTTTCAGATACATCCGCGAGTGAAGCGGAAGTCGATTCTTTGATCTTAATTACCCATTTGATAATTAAAACGAGGTTTGTTTTAATTCTAATCTGGAACGAGCAAAAAAGAATTTATTGAGATGGGCTTTTTACACCAGTACTCAGCACAACAAAAGCGATAGCCATCTCGCGGTCAATGGGGTTTAAAAACTATTATTTCCTTATTACATTGACAGCTTAACATCTTTTTTAACAATCCCGTAGTTTGCGAACGAATAAGGAGATGTTTATTACTAATAAGATCTAGAACACGCTCTATCGCTATTATGAGGTTTTTAGGTGTCTGCCATGACCTCGAACCGATTCCTTCGTTCCTCACTGATTTGGCTGTGAAAGTCATGTCCAACGAATAAAAATTCTGTACTATGGGGTAAACCACTTTAGACAGATGCCTTTTTCTTTGTATCATTTTCGTTCTTTGTCGACCTAAATATTATGTATCCACTGGTGAATATTGATTTCTCTAAAATTCTGTAAGCTGTGGTTCCCAAACTCTCATAAATCTGAGATAAGGTGGAAACGAAATTATTATAGCAACATATTATATTACTGTCTGCATTTTTTTATTTGATCCCATTTGAACTAAGTTTCCTCTCTTTATCCCTATTTCAGGAGTTCTCTTCTTTTTCTTTATTGTAGCATAATTTTACTCTTTCATGGTAAACTTAACGTTATATATAGTGTAGTCTAACATGTGCGTATATGATCAACAAACAAGCGATAACGAAATACGGAAAATAAACATTGCACTTTAGAAACCTGCGTTTCATATAACAAAGAAAAGGGGACAAAGCTAATTTGCGAATAATACTGAATAACGATACATAGTTACATGTTGATGAACGATATTTTATTTCAACTTCCTCCAAGTTGCGTTGTTCCTTGCAGTTGGGAAGACTGAAATAAAAAAAGTATTATTTCTTTTGTGTCGGTCAATAAAGTTATAAGGCTGGAAATATATCACAGGTGCCCACTAATAGTTGTAGCAAACAATCAGAAACATGCGCTTTTAGCGTGATGCATGTAACCTTCGCTCTACGTCTACGGAGTCTGATTATTTGTCATCTTAGGCGCTTCCGTGATGTTGTAATCAGTTATCGTGTTGTTACAGAAATCATCAGAAAACAGCTGTTGTTAAAATTCACACTATCTTACTTCGGTATTTTAACTGTACATCCATTTCAAATTATTCTACAGGATTGCTGATTGCACTTAATCGCGTAGTTACCACAGAATCATAGGGCTTATTTCTTCTGAAATTACATTTTGTATATAGTTTTCTTGTTTGAACAGCTCCGGAAATAGAGTAATGCAGTTCATTGGGATACTTGTGTTGAAACTGCGTATCCAACGTCTTAGTTCAACTGCCGACTTAATAAATCATAACAAACACAACGCTCACCATTAAAAATACTGCACCTTAGATGTTCTAGCAACATATGGCGACAAGAATGTCCTTGCACATATCTAAAATCCACTTGACTCAACTACGGTAATATGTATCCCTCACATATTCCATAATTTCACCAGATGATGGTGATTGTCGAAGAACTGGGTTAACATTTTTCCTTCCCTCATCTGAAAAACGTCTAAACCATGGATTACACTTCAATAAAGAATTTGTGCAGACGTGGCTGTGCGTCATGATGTAGAAACGAATGATATACTCATTCACATTCAGCACGACACTAAACATTGATTTGCAATCCAAGAATTTTGACCTAAAAATGCAAGAATCACAGATCACGTTACGGTTTGCTTCTCAGATCAATTTCATGAGATTTTTTCTTAATACCAAATTCACATTTTAAAAGCAAAAACGAGGCTCGTTGACTTTGCAAGTGAACATATTGAATGCAGGTACTCTACGATTACATTAAATTTACTTTCCACGTAGTCTGAATTTCACCAATTGCTTGCTCTAAATCCTTTTAACTAAAAAGTCGTCAACCAAGCACTACATCTGTAAGGGTTTATTTTAGATTAACAGTAATTTCTTGCGATAAACAGGCCAAATAACCACTTTTTAATGGGAAGATTAGTTAAACCTAAACGCCATATTTCTCCGCAAATACGAGTGTTATTGAGTTTTGTGGGAGTTAACAGAGAATTACCTGTCTGCCACTCTGATAATGTGAAATTACCAATAAGCACCTAGTCGCTCAGGGTCAAAAAATGTCTTACTGCGGTAAATTGAACTCCGATTACGATTAACCTTATGCCTATCTAAGCCACTTTTGTTGGCGTTCCTCCTTTGTCATTTACTTGTTTTATGGTAATGATCCAAAAGTTGGTTTAGGTGTTTCATCGATCCGAATTCATACTTATTTTATATTTATTTCGATGTTTGCACGTTTATTTGTTGAATGGCTGTTCTATAAACTTGATAACGTCTGCGAAATGCTTGATTTGATATACTCTACTGTTTCTTGCATTCTAGCATGGAAAATTTACGATGACACCTAGAAAATTACGTAAGAATGGATCTAAATAATTGCTAATTGAATACAGACTTACTCAAATGATAGTAAAGGAGTGAGACCTTCCACCATAACATCGAAGTCTTTGAAGGGAGATTTTAAAATAATAGTTGAGTATTTTGTATTGGTCATTAAAATTAGGACATAAGACCGAGTTTTAGGTAGTTGCATACTGCTAAAAAGGTTTATGAATGTTGTGATGATGCAGACGAAACAGTTCAAGGTTTTTCAGTCAAATTACACAGATAGAAATTCATCAAAGATTATTTGAAGCAGTAGGAAGCGATTTTATTAAGGAAATAGAGAAAGTAAAGCTGTTCAACCAAAGTGATACGTACAATCATCTATTGTTTTATTTACTTATTACTGATAATTTTTATCTCAGACATCCAATAATTTCTGCATGGTTTAGTTTCGGAAAACAAATGATTCGGTCTGAATGGAAAAAAATAGAGCTGATTCCGATTGATGAATTTCCGTGGTTTTAGTTAAATTCGTAAGCAAATCACCATTTAACAATGTCATTAGGTTACTATTGACTCAGATTGATCAACTGCTTATTCTGTCATAAGACCTCGGTTTCTTCAGACTCTATGGCTCACTGTAATTACATATCGTATCACGGTGTTGTGCCTATTAATTTCTTGTGGTGCTTTCACTTACTTTTTTAAATCCTTCTATTTTGTTGCATTGCACTGCGGTACTTTGTTCGTTTAAAGTGTCAAACATAAACATAAATAACAATAACAATGCATCGCTGATATCGTATGTGCTGTTGTTCCATTTCGTGTAGTTATTAATCAAATAAATTTCCATATCACTGTTATGCGAAATTTGCTTATTTATTAACTTCAATTACACTACCTTGCTATTTTCTTGCTGCAAATGTTCAAACTGTTTGATATTTTTTCCACTCAGCTACCTCAATCCTTTTTAGTTTACCTTAGTACATAAATAAATTGAATCTGTTTCGCATTTCATTGTTATATATCTCTATAGAATCAGGCTAGGGTCGTATTTATTAGGTTCTAATATCGCTACGACATACTATTTAAATCGGCTTGTGCATTACTACTTTTGGTGCTTGACTCTGGTTAGTATAGTAAGTACTCTAAACATTACTAGGAAAATTACAGTATGAATTTTCGTGAAATGATGCACTTACATTAAACGATATCAGCATACGATAAGTTTTGTTGTGTACATAACTCCTTGAATCTTTCAATCGGAAACTTGAAACTTAGTGTGTGTAGACTAGGAGGGAAATTACTGCAGGAGACTTAATTGTTATCGATTATCAGGATTAGAATAAAATTAACCTATTGACATGCGACCATCCGAACATAAATTTGGCCTTAATTTGCATTAGTTTATTGCATTGTAATAACAGGATTGTTGCATCTCATCAGTATCATTCGTAGATTTGATTTGAACAATGCATTCTATAATCTTTATTTGCATTTATGTAAAGCCAGATTCCTTTAGCTGGCAATTCGCTAAGTTGGGACAATATAATTTGTAAACTGTGAATAGTACATTACGGTTATGAAAAATTCAGGTTGCTGGTTACCGAAATGATGAAATCCAACATGAAATTCCTTTTAAATTCAATTTCACTTACGATGTATAGAACACAAAAGGCATCTATATGGCGAATCTCAACTTAAGTGTCAGGACTTGGTTTCCGTCACTGACATATGCCTACTTGTTTACTTGTCTTCATACGCAATACTGTGTGCCAACTTTTATAAACATTGTGTGAGCTGTCAATTTTATTAGTAAGTCTTGACCAGTAGATAAGAAGTTGATTACCTAACATTTCAAAATGAATTTACCAAATGGAGTACCATTATCAATCCTAGTAAATTCACTCTAAGTATATTTGGCTAACACTGTGTAAGGTTATTTTTATAAGTGATGTGTGCGAAACGTGAAAAGTATATCACTTTTAATGTTACAGAATTAACTGCAGTACACCAAAATGTCCTATTAAATGTATCCAACCCTTGCTATGAATGAATTATACAAACAATATTGTGTCTACAACTACACGAGCCACGTAGTTCAGTTCAACATGAGACAAAAGATAGCAAATATTATAAGGTTTGAGTATTAATTTGAAAACTTCACTGAAAACAATTTCTAAAAGTTTTTCATATAACTACTGAATGGACATAAATTTATAAATGTACCGACTATTGTTCGCATAACAGCAAGGTCACTAACCTTTGATTTATTTCCAGTAAAAGTTATGATCGAATCGATAAACGATCCAATTTTCTTTTTATGTTAGGCAAGTTGAATGAAACCTGTAGTCGGCTCCTAATCATTTGATAATGTTTCAGTGAATTCCAAAGTTTAATATGGAATGTTGTATAAAATTATAATTTTTGCAATAAATAAATTATTTCAAAGTGTACAATAGGAAACTTGCAACTGTTCTGCTCCAATCTTATCAGGAAGATAGTTTAAGTAAGACTTAGTAACTAAGATATGAAACAATAGTTCAAATTAACTCCCATCCTGTTGACGAAGATCACCAATCTTGACTAATATGCTGCTATCGGATTTATCACTATTCAATTCGGTTAAAAGTACAAATCCGATGAGATAATAAATCATTGTATGTCATCTGCATTATAACAGATGTATAAATAATAGAATATGTGATGGTATCTATGATTTTGATAAAACAGCATTAAAACTGTTGCAAACAAAAGAAGTACTATATTATGCCCAAATCCAGACGAATGATCGGTGTCACTCGTATAATATTTCACGCTACGAGAACAGACATCCATGATATAAGTATGTGTTCGTCCTACGTTGGAATCCTGCCTGTTTATCAACCCTGTCGTGAATAACTGAAACATTATAGTAGTCAAAAGTCATCGACTAATATCAAGTCGGTGCTTACCAGGATGTGGCCATACTGTAGGTTTTCCAGCTAGATGCATATCACACACTCTCTAAGACCCTGCGCAGATGCCATCAAAGAAACAATTTGGAATCCATCTATGTAGACATTCACAGGTTCTTCCGCAACATTCTCTTCTTCCTCAACAATGGCACCACAATATGATTTTTGAAATCATACTGATACAGTGCGTTGGACAAATAACAGTTAAAACACAAATGTTTATGACATTCTACAACCTACTATGAGACAAATCACCACATCCTATCCAACCTTGTGATAAAACGCTCGAATTCAGAAGTACGGTTAATTAGTTTTTGATTCTAACGGAATAGGGACAACTTCTTTTCAACCCATCTGTTAATCCTAAAGAATCACACCATCACCACCTCATATTAAATATGTGCGTTCACTACTCACACTACTTGTCTATATCATGCCAACAACTTACTTAGCTTTCATCTTCTTCTCCCTCCACATCCCCCCCGTAACCATTAATACAAACAACTCACACTCATTATCCTTCTTTCCACACTCGATAACTTGAACCTTCGCTCTTCCTGTATTCGAATCTCATAGATTCTCCCTCCAGCCACTGCATACTTGACACCCCTAATGTAGACGGATTCTTCACTACCTGTATGTTTAATAAGAACAATATATCCCTCTACGACCCACATTAGTCAACAATGTAAAACAGAATTGCTGATTGCAGAAACCGTCAACCACTGTATACAACTATGAGTTCCTCTTCATTTATAATGCATCCGTTTACCGAATTCACTTACTACGTGCTCGACAAACCTACATTCCTTTGTGTGCTACTGAACACGTGATCAATTTATAGCACGTTCGATTAGTGTAATATCCAATAATTTTCTCACTAAATTTCGTTACATCGGTCAAATCTTTACTTCTAATTCATTAATTCGGTTATCGATATTAGATGTACTTAATGCTTGTCTAGCATCCGGTCGCATAACCTAGTTGTTTGAGCCGTACAAGCCGGATTCGTTAACCAATATTTTACCCTCAAAAAACCGAACTCCATCAGCTGCATTTGGTCACGGAGGTCGTGTCCAATGTATATTCGACATAATGTATTTGTGTTTTATCTTAGCACGAGACTTTCTTCACCTCTATTTCTTATTACCTAATCTTTGACACCTAACTGTTTACATTTCGAGTGTGTCATGAATTATTAATGGTAGTAATCGATGTTTCGCCCCCTCGTATTTCTTGAAGCCTTCAGTCAGTTGCAGGATGATCTGTCCATGTGAAGTATTTCTGTAGACTGGTTGCAAGCCTTGAATACGATTGTGGATTAAAGTAGGAATCAGTGTTTTCTTGCAATCACCCTGTTAACATTACTTTGAGCCGCCTGTGTTGCCACTCCAAGAAGATTGTATCAAGTTATGGTTTTGAATATTAATACAACAACATACATACCATGTTATGTGCATGATAAGGATAGTGGGAAAAATATAGAATGAGGTCCTTCTGAATGATAATCACATAAGTGTGAAATATATCAAAAACGTTTTACAGAGTTTTACTTATACGCAACCGAATACAGGTAATAAAAATAGTAGAAACCTTATTGAGCTACAGTACTACTAATGGAAAAAAAACTGACAATAGTTTCTAAACTGACAGCAGTACGGACCGAATCTTTAAATATCACCTACCCAAAATGATATCAGTTTTTCAAGTTGTTTCTCCTAGAATGAATCACTGTAGATCCAGAAATAAAATTCCATTCCTGTCTGTTAGTTACTGTATTCATTTCGTATAATCGGCAATCTTTTTGGACTATTTCATTGGTTCTTTTAACTTGAGATTTTAGAATATGCGACGTTTATTTACTTCACTGATGTACATATATATATGCATAAAACATTGTCTACTTCTGCCTATCATTTTCAGACTTTGATATCTCCCAGTAAACGATTTTAAACTCAAAATTAATTATGCAAATATATTTAGTAAAATTTGTTATTAAAACTCTGCTAGGATTAATTGCTTGTAATATAAGGTTAACTTGTATGAGCTGCAGATTATAAGCGTAAAAGTGGATTTTAAGTATCTGACTACACTGTTTAATCTACATAATTTATATTTAAGAAAAGCTAACAACTACGTGAGCTATAACCAAAAAGATAGGTTTGACAGCAATAATAACAAACTAGATTAGTCTCATAGTGCAAACTATAGAAGGAAATAGTAGTTAATTTCACTCCTATACCTGAAAATTTCGATTGAGCGCCGGAGGTGTGAAAGATAAGTATATGATAATAATAATGATTTATTCCTAAAACAGGTACACACTAGTTGTACAAGTATGATCAACTTGGTACATAAAGCATAATGTAGTGACATCTAATGCACTTTAACAGTTAAAATTTAAAGACCTGCAATCACACGCTAAATTTTGTGATAGATTCAGCGTAAACTTGAAGATTACAATAATAGTTGTATACAATAACAATAGTTATCAATTATTTCTAAAAACAGATACATTCTAGTTCCATAGGCATGATCATTTTAATACATAAAACATATTACGATGGCATGTAGAATATATTAACAGATAAAGTTTTAATACTGTAACAAACACTCGCTAAGTTTTGTAAGCTGTTTAACATAAAGTTCAAGATCAAAATAGCTGTGTATGCCGATAATAGTATGTGTATAATAATAGTAGTTATGTATAATAGAACAGTTACATATTGTAATATGAAGCAAGCAATTTTGACGACGGTGACATCCACAAACGAAGTAGATTTAGACAAATAAGGCTTATAAAAGAGAATGTAAGGTTTTTAAATTGTAAGGGGCAACAAAATTGTACATACAGACTGTAGTATGTCTAATATGATGGTCAAAAGTGAAGAACAGCCGTTGTGGAAGGTAAATAGGTAATCGTTCCCTGCCACATGAGTTGAATTAGGTGTAATCGTCAACATACTAGTTTATCTATAAATATATAAGAGATGGAAGCAAAAGAGACAAAAAGGAGTTTGGCTTCTGCAAGAGATGTGAATAATCTATACGTTATGGTAACCTAGGGTTTGGAGCGCATGACTACATTTCGCTGTTGTTGGGCATAGGCTAAGCAGGTCACCAGAAGAAATAAATTTGTGGAGCAAGTTAATCGAACGTGGAAAAGATTCGGAAGTCCTAATATACACTTGCCGCCTGTCTCATATTTGGGAAAATTTAACTAAGAAAATGTTAGCTCTATGAATCATTTCCAAAGGTGCTGACCGTAATGCTAGAAATGTTACTACGTAGATTATACATGGAGGGGGAGGATTGCTTAAATTGAATTACGTTACAGGTAGAGAATGCAAACTTGTGGTGTAATTTATAAAGGAGAGTAAGAGTAATTTTAAGACACTAAGGCCAAAGATGAGGAAGCTTAAGTATCTGACAGCTTATCAAGCATTCTTGTTAATTTGTGTTTCCTAATGTATGAAAAGTGAAGTACCTTTGAACAGATTCTAGCTTATGTTTATCCTCTAGGCGTAGACAGCTGATAGTAAACAAACAACATTATATAGTGGGACGTACACAAATTGTATACAACATTATTCTGGCTCCTTGGTTATGGAAGTTGCGATGAATGCAACCGAAAAGTTTCATTGATCTACAAGTCAGTGTTGCAACATGTTCGGAGAAGGACAGTTAATCGGAATATGCTAAGCCAAAATCAGTAACACTATGTAACCTAAGTAAAGTCATGAAATTGAGAGTCAATTGTATTTTAGTATGTGGTGTGCCAAAGCATATTCAGCCACATTTGTCATGGTTAAACCACATCTTCCAAGTAGTGCACAAATGATTTACAAGTTAAAAGTCATTTTGTACTAAGCTTAGAAACCGGGTAAGTTCGTCAGGTGGAAAAGAATATGCTACTTTGAGATCATCAGAAAGCATGAATGACTTATCATTATGGAAGCAATCACATACATCAATTATATTGAAGGTGGGGAGGAGATGACCAAGAGCACTACTTTGAATAACTCCCAAGGTTATAGGTTTTGGATGTAAGAGTGTAGAGTCAAACTTGACCATTTGTATGTGATCACTGAGAAAAGACCTGATCCAATTTAAAAGAGGGCAGACAATATTTTACATTTTAAGTTTATTTATTAATAGCGAGTAATCGGCGCATTTGAACGCTTTGTAGATATCAAAATATGAAACAAGGACTGCATTACTTATGTCGCGGTTACTAGCTATGTAGTTGAATAAGTCCAACAAATAAGTCATACACGATCGGGATTGTAGGAGAGCATGTTGGCTAGGCGTATTTAGGCCTTGGGACAGTAAGTGCTTAAGCATGCTGTGGCTGACTATTTTTTCCAAAACACTGGAAATGACAGGAGTAATGTTGATTGGTTGATAGCTACCAGCGTCAGATATGGAACCTGACTTATACCTGGGAGGTTTTCCAGATGTCCGGGTAAATGGATGATTCCTGTAAGACAGTGAAAACTTTATGCTTATTAGTCAAGATACTATGTTTCAGTTTATAAGAATTTATGCCATCTACACCAGAAATCCGAAAGTAATTTAGTGTACTAATGGCTCTGCTAATGCTGTTGCAATTAGATTCAACAGTGCTAAATATACTTGTAAACGAGGTAAAATATTGTTGAGTATTGGTAGACTGCTTATGATAATCGTTTTGATTATCATACGGCGATTAGTTGGCAGAGAACGTTTTACTGAATAATTCAGAAATAGCTCCAGGATTGTTATATGTCTTACAATTGAAAACAAGGAGAGGAACAATATGCTTTTTGTTTTCAAGTTGCCTTTTAAAAAGAAGTGTCATGGTACGCTGCTTGGAAGGACCAGAAAGTGCTATAAGTTCGTCCTTTCTAATCTTCTTGTCATGATAGAAGGAAATCAGGTTGTTTGTTTCAATAATAAAACCCAGTGCACTGAAGTTATGGTGAATAAAGAACCTTTAGAAGAGGGATCGTAGCTCATATGGAAAGTCTGGCGGGATGAAATGCTTGTCACTTCCTTGCTACATGAGATGCTTTGGAGAAACAAGGACAACATGACAAATGCCACGATTTGTGTAGAAGATACTCATAGCAAATCGAAGATCATCAGTCGATAGATCAGAGTCCATTCTGACAGGCGAATTAATAAAGATAGGTGATCTCAATCAGTAGCACTACTGAGTTATTATGGTTATAACTTGTAGCGCAGTGAGATGGAAATGAAAATAGCAACGAGCGAAGCGTCATTTTGTGGTCGCACTCGCTTAACTATTGAGCTACATAAAATTTGAGGGGACTAATATTGTTACATAAAATAATATTCAGAATGATGTCAAGTTTCGTGGAATGGACAACGAATTGTCGCCAACCATGAATATCAGTGGTGCACAAAAGTTGGTGTTTGGAGGGTTAAAGTCACCGCAGATGACCTTATGATCATATGGAAGAGAAGAATGGACTTTGACAAATACGTGCAAGTAAGGGTGTCTTCTAGGACTCCGGGTGGTCTGTGAAGATGGCCAACCAATAGTGTGGCGTTTGTTGGATCATTAACAGCTCATATAAATTTTCTCCCAGTACTGAGAATTGAGTTACTAAAACGTATGGCAGAAAGTAAGCGTTGAAAATAAACTAAGCTGCCACCTTATTTCCCAAATTACACAGGCCATGAATGTATGGGTGTATATTTGACTAATCATCCAAGATACCGGAATGGATGGGCTGAATAGTAAAGCAATGGTTTTAAGAAGAGTCATCTTTACTATTACAGATCTAGCATTAGTAAAGAGGAGGTATAAGTGGGATCTGTAAGATTCGCCAAAGCATATTAGGCGTCAAAAAGACTGGATACCACTTCACTAGTTAGTATATTATGGTTAGTGGATGACTAATAACAAGGAAGTGGTAAAGTAAATCGAGGGACGTCAGAAGATAATTCAGTACCTAGTTCCATGGGAGATGAAGAAACGAAAGTATTGAAGACTGGTGAGACTTCAGTCGTGAGACAGTTGGAGGTGGCAGATAACGAAAACATTGCAGATCGTTCTCAGGTACCAATATTTGCGGAAGGATCTAAGACAGTAGATGAAACGACATATGGGACAATGAAGGTGGAGAAAGATATAGACTGTGGTTTACATGAAAAAAAAGGAATATTTTTAAGCATTCAAAAATCTGTATAAGGTACAGCGCTGCTATACGTCAATGGAGCATAGTCAAGTAAACCGTGATTATAATTAGAAGAATTTCTGGGAAAGTTAACAGTTGGGGTGGCGTTAGGGTGTAAATATGAAATTGATAGTAGGTTGGATGGGTACTTAGAGTCTCAAAAGATACGAGGTTTTATCCCCTGTAATGTGGCTGTTTGTTGATACCTAATAACCGGTTTGATGAATAACTAAATTTTCCAGGGGTAGCGTTATAATGACTACGTTTGCTTTTATTAGTATGAGTGTTCATGAATTTCATATGATGGGGCTTATGAGAGATCAGGTTACTTACAGGTTCATCACTTGTCGCACGGTAGAGTGGTTTGTTTATTGCAGATGATAAAATTCCGCAGAATGTAGAGGGAGATTCACCTTCTTTTACGTTTGGGGACAGTTTCAGTCTTCATAGGTTTATTAGGAAAAGTTAAGAGTTGTCCTGTCACCTTATAATGTTTCGAAATAAGATCTACATGGTTTGTGTTGTGTAGGGCTTCAATAAGGACTAGCTTTAATATGATTGCGTTTCAATAGTTGTTTGTTATTTGTTGTGTCCAAAATAGTTTGCATAGAATAGGTACATCTTAAGCTGATGAAGTTACTATCCTTACGTTTGGTTATACTGGTAGAACTTCAGCGGCTGTTAGTTGCCATATAGTCTGTTAGTATATCTAGATCAATCCATTCTGCTTTATTCTGTATATATTTTCGTAATTGTTGGACTGACAGGCAAAAAATATTTGTCATCCTGGCAGGTCACATTGATAGGAGTCATTTCAGGATAGACGTGACTTTATACTGCAGTTGCTACATATAACTTGAAACGATATTGACAAGGTGTTACGTCGGGAGTGATTTTTATGTTCAGATGGGGCATCAGTTAGCTAAGTTTTCCGCATTACATGAGGAATCTCTTGGCATCTTGAGAACTATTAAACTTAAATAGTAGCAGGGAAGTAACCTTATTATTTTTTTCTAAGATGAATGACTAAGCAGTTAGCGTCATTCATACCAAATGCCCATAGGGATATATCCCTTATCTGTCAAGGGTGTGTGGTCAGGTACATTTCACGCTATAACATTGTAAGAAGACACTACTCTTCTTGTCACCTCTCCACTACAAATTCTAATAGATATTTCGCCTTGAGATGTCCTTGAGATTTTTATCGATCTTTCTATTCCATATAAATGTAGGGGGTGACAGTTGGTTGAATTTGTAATAAATATCGTCGAGTAAATTTTTATTTAGCCTTATGTCATCGCGATTCTGTTTGGTATCACTACAAATATCATTGAGGATGTTTGGCAATGTAACCTGATGTAAGTTAGTTGGCCTAACAAAGTCTAATTTGTGAGTATAGAATACTAAAGAGTCGACAAAATGAGGGGTTGCTTGGTTTGTCTCAAGAAGCTTGAAAATGAGTGCAATATTACAGGCGGAAGGAGTGGGGATGATTGACGATAATCATGATAGTAAAGGCGTAGGAAATGGAGCATTCGTCTTAATTAAACAGCATGTACATTCAGTATGTTTGAAAGTAATAAATTTAGATCTTTTATCGGACTTTGAAAGAGCAGGAGATATCTGTCTTTTGGTAGAGTTTTTGCTACGTCTGTATCACGAGTAAGAGCCAAGTCTGAAATGGATTGACACTAACTATATTTATGTTCGAATCAAGATACACGTGAGGAAAAACTGTCTCATAGCAATATAAAGTTGATTTAAAGCTATGAAACGTTTGAAAATAATAAGAAGACTAACCTAGTCAAGCGCAGCTGCGATCTTTAAAATTGTGGAGACTGTTGAATGTAGTTTGATGTCATAAATTATTGTGTGTTAGACAACATTTGACGAACGGGGAGCACTTGGCACGTATTTCATCATATCATGGAACTCCTCAGAAGTAAGCATCCGCGACCCTACCACACTTTGGTTTGTTTTGCTGGCCCCACAGCTTTTGTCAAAAATGTTTCTTCGACAAATCACTTGAAAAGTTATGTATTACAAATGAGTGTATAAAAAATAAATGTGTTAGATAGTTAGGATGTTTCTTCATCAACTGTTCTTGAAATAAAACAATTTATTGCACAAGATGCCTGTGAAGTTAAGTATGCTACGAAAGTGAATTCTTAAACGAAGGAGAGGATGTGAGAAATTATTAGGACATTAGTTAGGAATTACGTGTGTACAATTGCAATGTTTCTAACAGCTCGGAATTTTAAATTCTGTTACGTTTATTCACTATACACAAACGTTTATAAGCCTATTCATTTCTGGCAGTTGACACACCTGGATGTCTTAATAGTTCGCTTTACATTTTAAACCCGCACGTTCCTTATCACAGTTTTAGTTTATACAACAATTCAACCTTGTTATGGTCTGATGTGCTTTTGTTGATCTTGCCTGTAAAAATGGCGTGCTCTTGACATCAGGAAATAAATTATTGTTATCATTAGGTTTAGGTGGTGCTTTTTAGTTGCTTGAAACCAAATAAGCAACGTAGCTCTCACAAACTGCAGCAAACCGGTTGATAAGCGGGAGCTGTTACGTGAGTTTATTAGATTTATATATTGCTTGTGAATAGTAAACTCGTCATAACGATTCCTTTTATTAGTATTGCCAGGGATGTATGTTGAAAAAACACTTCAGGCGACAAAAAATATACCAAATCTGTAAAAAACACTTTTCTATCTCAAGTTTCTCAATTTTATTATCATTTTTGTAAGTTGTAACGCTCAAATGCCACAAAAAATTAGCTTTAGTGATTATAGGACAAAATATATAGCAAACACATTACCATGTTGTTGCAATAAAGCGAAATCCTGTCAAATAAGGGACTGGCCAGTCAATTGTATTGTCTTACTTACAACTTAGTTTAAGTTTTAGATTCTAGATCACTATAATCATTGATAAAATATTGGAGCTGATTAATAAATTAACGAATGATATGCTAGTGAACGAATTACTGAGACAGTTTTCGTAGCGTTTGCATAAACATTTAACAGACTATTGTTTATAAAATAATGGCTTCCTATTTCCATAAACATCAAAATTCAGTCAATCATTTAAATTAAGTTAATGAACGACCCGAAGTGGCCGTTATTCGTTTATGTATTTCGGGTTTTATATGCATTCTGGAATTGTTATTTGTATAGGCAACCATCCTGACAATTTGTGAACGTATGAGTTAAAATTTTGTTACTGGAAAATGCAAACTTGATGAGGCTTAGAAAATGGAAATAATGTTAGGCAAAATTTTATCTCCACCCATTAATTGAAAATTACGAATGAGTTATATCAGCATATTTGTATCTACTGATTGCCGCATCTTGAAAAGAGCAGCCATAAAATAATCGGTTGGTACAATATCAAAATATTTTCGATTAGACGTGAACACAAAACACCAATTAATTTGTAAAATTATAGCACATTTGACTTAGTGAGTCACATACAAGTTTGAAAAATGAAAAAAATGAAATACAGGAGGTGAATGATAATGATTCATTTTTTGGTCATTTGGTAAAACACTTTTTAGATTGATCTGTATTCTCACTAGGTTGTGAAAAAATAAATATGAGATACCCAACAAAAAGAGTAAACTCCCTTATACCCCCTAAATCTATGTTGCGTCATTTCCGTAACAAATATCTGTTAAATATGGTTTCATGTGATCTCCTTAGCTATCCAGAAATAAATATATACAAAACGCTTCCGCCTCTATCTAGACTGCTCAAAATATGCTAGACTACATTGTTATCGCGCTACACGTCCGGTGGTAAATACTTGACAATTATCCAGGCCTTTACCACCTTTCATCATCACTTATACAAACATTATTAAATGCGTCAACACTTTCACAGGTTAACCTTTTAGCAATTCTGGGGATATCAGTTGTCTAATGAATCTATTTGCCCTGTACCTATGTCATAAATACCTATTTATTTTTTGCATCACATCTAATTATGTACACTCACATTTCTATTCGAAATTTTTAATCCTTCAACATCGCTTATATTCCTTGGCATCATAAATATATATATATATGATATTTGATATTGGCGTTTTAGTCTGAATTTTCTTTCGTTATGTAAATCTATTTTAACCACTGCACAAATATACTTGTTCGATGAAACCCAATACGGTTTCTTCACAATACTTATCCCAAATAAGATGTGTTTGATTCAAGTTAAATAAAATAAACAAATGGATGGTTACTCTGAAAATATTTAGGCTATTGAATATAACTTAGCGTTAGTTTAAACATGTCCGAGCTATTCTACCTAGGGCCTTTCTGAAGACTGTGAAAATACAGCCGTATTTCTAGTCGATAATACGAAATTCTGAAGTGCATCTTCGACACAGTAAAAAAATAAATTTACGAATCACACCCACAGAACCAGATGGATGAATAATTGAATCTAGGGAAAGTATTGATTGTAAATCTTAAATTGTCAGTCGATAAAGTAACTTTTATTATTCTTCATGTATTTCATCAAGCTAGAAGATCTTTATTAAGTTTTCACTGTTATGAAAATGACAACTGCACATTGTAATATTTTTCATAATTCATTAAAAAACAGTCATTAAGGTGACTGATGATATTAACTTAAAGTCTGCTCGCTTTTAAAATGATGTTTTGTTCACAT
Organism: Schistosoma japonicum; assembly: GCA_025215515.1. Classification (NCBI taxonomy): domain Eukaryota; kingdom Metazoa; phylum Platyhelminthes; class Trematoda; order Strigeidida; family Schistosomatidae; genus Schistosoma; species Schistosoma japonicum. Next base: position 58,787,931 of record CM046069.1, read on the forward strand.
ACACCTGGCTTAGTAGCTATTAGTTTGTACTATTAGCTTGCTGTCAAGGAAGATGAGATGGCGATACTATTGAATATTGTTTGATTAGACTGGATTCCATTATAGGCAGACATTGGCTCTGCAATTGACTAAGTAATGCGTTTGCTTTGATGTTGGAAGTTGATATTGTCTAGGAGTGAAATTTTACCTTCTCTGTATATAATTTATCGTACTCCCCTAGACCTGTACGATCTTGTTGATAGTGGCAGACTTATAAATTGTTTCGTAACAGTATGTTTTTTATTGCAACTGGTTGACTGAGGATAATGCAGTTTAATGTTTACCCTCGGTCTAGAACCAAACTTATATAGTATTAAGAGACTCCGTCATCGGCTCGGCCACAACAAATGAGCTTAGTGAATTCGATACTAACTTTTCCAAAAATAGTAATAAAACAAGACAAAGGCTATGAAAAATTCTCATTAGTATCACAAAAAGACGTTATTGAGATGCTTTTGATTTCATGCAATAGAATTCAACCTAAAAGTTGTTTGAAACTTGGAAGTTTTTACTGTCCAACAACTATTCAATAATCACAAGTCTACTGTTTACTTATGAGGACGGAATTTTCAATCGCCCTACCTGATGTATGAAAATTGAATAAATTGAACAAACTTTCGTTATAGGCGTAATCAGTGGCAGCCAAGCTATTACTGTAACAGTCCTCTCTCACAAACTGCAAGAATATAATAACAACTTCAATTCACTTTTCTTGTGTGGTGGAGCATAAAGTGATACAGACTGAAAAATTATTGAAGCATTTTATCAGTCATTTTACCGAATATTTTATAACCACCTGTCAATTTTTTACGCTTGTCATCATCACATTGTAATAATGCTCAATAATTTGCTTGGCAGTTCTCGGTTTAGGTGTGTGCGTTAGTAAGTGCTTTCTGAACTTGAAAGTTACAGCTTTAGCATTTTATTTCACGTGATAGTAACGGAATTAAAACGAAACTAAAGTTTGTTATTCTTTTATAATCCTTTACAATAATTCTGCTTCTGTCAACAAAGTTATGACAAAACCCAACTTAAACGGCTTCATACTACAATTGAATGGGATCAAGACTGATATATATATACATATATATATAGTAGTGACTAGTAGCTTGTAATTTGTAAATGACCCAATTTTTCCCAGACTATATTCACTAAAACGATTTGTGCAAACATGAATCTATTGAAACGATAGTTCTTTAAAAATATATGTTATAAACTCGAAACATTTTTGGCGTTTGATTTTAGATGAAATGCGTAATGACCTAAAAGAAAAAAATGATCAAATACTCTACAAGGCTGGTCAGTTGCATGTCAACACAAAAATAAATTAAAATTTGCTTGCACAACGAAAACTGGAAACAACTGTCACCTAAACTCTGAAGTCGCCTTTAAAGTACAGCATTAAAACAATGAGGGCGAAACGGTGTTCAGATCAGTAAAGCGCATCGTCGTAACATGGATCGTAATAAGAACAGATACTGATGAAACAATTGCTTTAAAGTTAAGGATTCCGAAAAAGCTTTTATCTGACAAGTTGCCATTTCTGGCCAGTGCTTAAACATAATGCTTACTTCAGTAGACGATTAGTCCCTATACGATAAATTATTAGCAGCTCTCAGATAACGCAGAAATTTCTTTTTCGTTCCACTCATTTTCAATGGTAGACGTAAAAAGAAGAAAGAGTAATATGCACCCAGTCTCCTGAATTATGGAAAAAGCAGCTTGATGATAATTAAGACCTGTTCCTTGTATAAATGAAAGACCCTGAAGTTGTAGGTTGGCAAAATGCTCAATCCTGTCACAATCGTCGCTCTTCATCCTAAACTGTCTGCAAAAGATACGTTGTTGGAAGGCAGTGGGCAAAGAATGATGTCATTAATAATTCTGCGCAGTAAGATACCCTGTAAATGAGAGTGCATTGTTGTCCATATAACTCTTCCCATCATTTTTTCTTCCAGTACTCATTCCGCGTTAAACTGACTAATAATAGTTAGAAAGCCTAGTTGCCATTTTCATGGTAAGCTGGGCCATTAGAGTCGTCGGATTTACGTTAGTTAAACGGTAGCACCACTTCACTATTCGTGCAATAGAAATTAAATCAAATAATCGATGCAGACAAGTCAGTTAGTCAAGCTGTTGGTAATGACTTTTATAAGAGTTCTCTTCATACTCTGGTAATTTTAAGACAACATCTGCAATCCGAAAATTTCTAATAATCTTTCATCTAATCTGCGATCCCTCTGAATGGTTGCAAATGTTTACAGACGGAATTGAAGGAGCATATGCACAACACTCTCTAATGTACTGTCGAAATGAATTTCTGATGCTTGCAGATGTATAAAACACTCAGGGATAAAGAAGTGTTAGCAAATTAGGGAGAATCTGGTTTGAAGAATTAGGAGTATGGCGAGTACTTTTGAAGAAATCAAGTATTTGCTGAAACTATTTTAGCAGGTTGAAAATTCCAGCACTTAACTATTTTGTAGGAATCGAGAGTGTGATTACAGCTCAACATACTATATGGCACATCTATTTTCTGCGTCTTCCTTCCAAGATTGGTTTCGGAATTAAATTTATGTAAGTGCCTATAGCACCTAGCAAATTATTATATTGTAGGAACGCTAATATGGCCTCATTTACGACAGATAATCTACTCAGTAACATACAGGGTCGTCATTACCGACAGGCAAGACGTACCCTAGCCGAACCTGATTCAATAAACAACGAGGATTAATCACATGATACATCTGGACATAATGCTACCCATCGCCTCGACGTTAACAACATTATAAATACTTTTATAGTGGTGAGAAGATACCAGTATTCTATCAGCCCTCGTGGTCTTAGGTGATACTCGTCCTAATTAGGTTCCTTCTCCTTCACTACTTTGACTATACTCATGACGTTTATTAGGATATCCTCCACTCTTTTACATAGCCACTGAGCCGCTATATCCCTTTAATTGAATTATTCTGATCACAGTGAAAACCAGCAGTCCCTAGTAACTTTTGAACTATGGTTTAATCAGGAACTACCTCAAACAGTTAAACTGCTTTTGAACAAACATCTAGTTACTGCAAATTTCAAGAACATATATCCGCATTTTCATGACGCATTGAGAACTAATGTTTGCTCTATTAAGTAGCCCTTTTTCTGTTTGCCACAGATACATAATGTTTTTTTACAGTAGCTGACTTCGAATTAGGCGTTCGAACGACACACTATATAGTTGTGATAGTATAATTGAAATGGCATGTGCTTAATATATACCAGTCGTTGCCTTTAGGCTAATGAAATGAATGGTGAAATCCTTAGTAAAATACTAGAGTTAACTGGGATCTCTGTTAGAACCTTGAGCCACATTTTATTTTTGGGATGCTTGTTCAAAGCTGCCTAAAAATTTTATTACTGTAGGCAAATTCATTATCAGTAGTCTTATGCAGACTTTTGAGAAAAATTGTGATGCGACATCTGATGCAGGTAATTTTAACCTCAGTAAACTGAAATGTTATCAGAGGCCTGTCATATGATGCAGAAGACCTTATTACAGTATTAGGTATGTACAGTTAAGCAGAGTGAGTTCCTACTCACGAAATATGATAACGTTATTGACCTGACTTTCCATGATTATGCCATTCCACGTTTAATTTAAGTTATCGGAGAGCCTAAAAGCAGTGGCCACAAAATAAATTTGTGTTCTTCTGGTTGCAATAACTTTAATAGTCATGTATTACGAAAACTAGACAATATCAAGGTGAGAAAAATGTGAACTGAAACCTCCTACACACGATCCTAAGATACCCGGACAAGGAAAAGGTCTAAAAATGAACTAAACACATTTTAATAAATCAATAACTTGTACCTTGACTTCCTCGCACCTGAAAAATTAAGAAAAAATAATTAAGGCCAGTGATTCATATATGCCATTTAATTACAATAAAAAGCTAAAATGTTCACAGAAATGCTATTTAAGTCGGGTGATGTCTTCCTATTTGTGCACATTTCTATGACGTAAGGCTGAAGTTAAAGAAGTACATATGGCAAAGCTTATTGGTGAAGAGTTTTATCAGTAACGCATGATTGCTTCAACGTAAAAAGCCCGGTAAGTCTGTTTAGTAGACAGTTTGATCTTCCTAAAATACTGATAATTTTTAAATTAATTAATGAATAGCCCCAATATTGCCTCCATTTTCTTAAGTGATGTTCTAAAATATAAAAGTAAACGCCTAAACGACATTAGAACAGGCACCACACACATACCCATTTATTGCATGGAGTCCGTCTCCTTCATTTGCGACCATATCTGTAAAGATTTAAAATTGTTATAGAGGATATTTTTGTCAATCATTTGTGTTCTTCATTTTTATTTTATTCTATTTGCATATGATTACGCGTAACGGCAAAACAAATGTTCAGACTTCGGATGCTGAAGATACAACTAAACAGATTTACAAATAAGGTTCAATTGAACCAAAATCAAAAGAAATGAAGTCCAAATAATATATTTATTAACCTGTCAAGTAAATATTGTACTGTGCAATAAATTATAAATGTATCATTACAAACATCCAATATTACAGGCCCGCAGTCTAAAACAAATAGTCAAACAGCCCAAAACAATGGCTCAAGCGGTGATAAGCAAACCAAACACAAAATTGAATACAGCAGTTAATCAATCAAGTTGAGAAGATTTTGATAAAAAAAATTCACAAATTTATATAATTTCTAAGTTTGCCGCAACATTATTAATTAGACATATTTGGCATCTACTTGTACATCACCATTTATTTCTGTTTCTCGCACCATTACATTATGGCTAACTTAAAAGACAAAGCACGCTGAGTTCAATATAGAGCAGTCCGCTTTAAAAGGTGAGAGATAATATATCAACACCACTCTCTCTCCAGGCGAACTTTGACCTCTGTTCACTATATATTATGTGCAGTCACTCAGTTACGCAATAATTTCCATAGTAACAATTATGCAACCTATAATCTTTCACTTTTGAGGCTTGTTTATTCTACCAACACCCTTTTTCTTTGCCTTTTCTAGCAACTATAAGTTTAACACCCTATCGAAATAGTTGATAGTATTTATCTTTTTGTGTGTTCTGCACTGACCTTCTTGACAATGTGAATAAGCCCTTAAGGTAGTGCATATTTTGTAATTAGTTTTACAATACATTATTATTGTTCGATTGGTATGTTTTCTGTAAAACTGTCAGGACGCATTATTAATGTTTAGGCGATCCATACCACTCGGATAAAAACTTTACTGATTTAAATTTCGCCTTTGTTTTTCAATTATTATTCAAAGAATTATGTTGATTATTGTTAAGATCAGTGCCAATACCATTATATCTGTAAAATGGCATGAATTCATTAAGACATTCCAGGATGCAGTATCATCATTTCAGTGAATATTCCTGGGCACATGAGGATTTATAAATCATTATATTGTTGGTACTGAATCGTCTATATCCTAAGGAATCCAGAGGTAAAAGAGATTTGTCATAGTGTTAACAGTTAAATCCGCTGACTGACTCCGTGAAGCTACTTTGAATAAGTTTCGGTGTGCTCTTACCCTTTCGAAGTGAGGGGGCAAAAACTACTTCAGATACAGAAAAAATGCAAAAAATAACATCCTACGTCAAAGTGACTTAACATATAGTTCAGAGTTAGTATTAAAATATGGGGCTTTAAATTGTTTACGTCACGATTATCATACGACTCAAGGTCAAAGAAGACTAAGAAACTTGAATTGTTTGCAACCAGTGATTTGCTCCCTCTTCTGGTGAGTCGATTGCAGAATATGTGTAATCTGTCCTTTTTCGCAATCTTACACTTTGTCTAGTTAGATGTTCATTTACTTTTTATTATTTCAACTCTAAGATACAGTCAGATTATCTTGCAATACCAGCCCATGAGTGTGACTGAAGACTACTTTCCATACTTTGGTGTTAGTTATAAGGAGTAATAACTCAGATCTTACCCAATGAGGAAGGTGGTTTATACTGATTAGAAAGAGAAAAGGCCCTAGTGCTGAACCCGTCTTGAAATTCTGCCCTTAGAAAGTGTGCAATTTTCTTTTATCCTGAATATCCTAGTGTTGTGCAAGATCTATGCAAGTGTATAAACGTAGGTTTGCTGTGGAGACATGCATGACAACGTTAATCAAAGGTTTTAGAGAAATCGAAATATATTACACTGACAAGGCTGATTAGACAGAAGATCTTGGCCCAATTTATCACTAAGGATATGAGATATATGCCATATGAATGACCAGTCCTGATAAAGACTAGCTATTGTAGTGCAAATAGCTAGCGAAAATTGAATAGTCAAGTTACAATTTGGAAACTAAAATGAGTAGATAGTAAACAGCAGTCTTCAAATTCAGGTTAATTGACTATATACTCCTTATCACAAATTTTGCTATCATATGTACTACTTAATTGTCCTGCTTTTGTTGTAATGAGTCGATTAATCGCGCCCTTATTCCAACCAAGGACACATCACCGCTACGGTATGGGGTTTGTCTGTGTCACAGTTCAGAATAGCCGACAAGGCACTAAGTTATAGCGCATGTATATATTTTTTTAATTACCGAAAAATCTTATCAAATGTGAATGATGAAATCTTTGTAACAGTTGTCAAAAGTAATCAGCAATTCAGTTCTCCATCAAGAACTTAGCTGATCGTTGAGTACCGAGGCTTGTGTGGCTTAAGTGTTCCATGCTCTACTAAAGTCTTTTACAATAAAAGCCTAGTGTATTTCTGGTCTTTATAATGTTTTCAAGTTGGTTCATTTTATACAACCATGTATTTTTTTTAAAACTGACCTTGAGACGTCTTGGTCTGAATATATGTGTATATATATTCTCTAGTCCGTGATTTATACCATCATTTGACAACCTAGCATGTAAGTCAGCCACTTGGCTTCTGGCACTATTAAGCACTACAAGACGAGGAGCTTGACCCAATAGTTAATTGTTTTATAACTCGGGTAATATCCTTAGGTTATGCATCACAGGGATATGATAGGCGTATTTTATTAGTAAGTTGATTTAATAATTATTGGGACCTATAACCCTAGCTGCGCTATTATAATGGTATAGATAGTATTCGTTAATATTAGGCTACTGTGATTTTCTTTGACTGGCAACTCATTTGCAAATCTGAATAATATATTAGCTCATAATATACCGACATCCATGTCAGTTATGTTCTTTCGAATGGGTTTTCGATCTGTGGATTTGCGTGTCGTGAGAAGCTGCAAAGCAATACTCCAGTGGTATTCCACCGAAATTAATATACTAAAATAGGCACTTTTGCTTAGTGCTTAAATGTATACTTGCTTACCAGATATGATTAGCACTAACATTGATCTCTGCTTTAGTTTTTAGTTTACACCGCTACAAAGGCTTGTGCCAACAAACGGCACTACTGAGAAGTATGACTACTAACACATTGTTAAGCATTATAACATTCAGGGAAACATTTTGAACTCGAGAAACTGGTTTCTTGCATGATGGCGAGTTGCTTGCCATATACACGTTATTGAATATAAAAATACTTAACGGTAGAATATTTGCGCCCACACTTTCCTTCAAGCGTGAGTGTTCTTTGGAGTGTTTTTCACTCTCTAGCGCATCGAATTGCAATCGGTTAGTAAGTGATATACAACGTAAAACCGATATCATAACTCATCATATGTATGTATGATCAGCACAGAATTTGGCACATGTGTGCATCGGTTCAAATTGCCATACCTCTATGGCACCGCAAAATTAACATCAAATTAATAGAAGTTACTTCACTAATAATAGTAATAATAATAACAAGGAGTGTGAATATATAAAATATGGTTCAGGGAGCGTGGAAAGTTATGGAATAATTTGAAGCTCATAATTAAAGAAGAACAATCAGTTAATACATCTGCGCCGTTTTGACCGATTCTGGCCTATGTTAATCAGTGTTTCTAGCCCCTGGTTACATTATTCTCGAGGACCCCAACCAGGCAGTCTGTAGCTACCGACGCGACTCAAACCAGGAGTCACTGACTTTATGGACAGATGCTATGTTTAGTTTGACCGCCTCTAACTTTCTTCCATCTTGCTCCTATATCAGCCAACATCGCACGTCAAGGCAGACGGTGGTTGGTCATACGCGACACATTTCCTAACCACCTCAGTCGATGAAGATTCACAACCTCATCGACTGACTTACCACCTTTGCCTAACACCCGTCATCTAACCTCACTATTACTTACTCGATGATCGCAGCTAACACGAGCCATATTTCGAAGACATCGATGGTCAAAAACTAGTGACCTACGAGTATCGTTTACTCTTAATGACCATGTGTCACACTTATACAGTAAGACAGAGCGAACTGTTGTGTAGTTCACTCCTTCGTCGAGAGACAAATATCTTGTCTATGCATAGGTGACGTAAGTTGACAAAGCCAAACGAGCTTTTTGAATTTGTACTGAGATCTCGTCAGAGACCAACCCATCAGGGCTAATCAGACTTCCAAGATAAGTGAAGTAGTTGGTGCTCTCAACTACCTCACTACCTATCTCTAGCTCAGGTGTTGACGATTACCAGTCCTGGAGCAATAGTTTGCACTTAGAGGGTGGGGGAGAAACACAGGTAATTATTGCTATTAAAAGATCCCACATATTATCAGGGCCTTGCCAGACAGGACTATGTCATCATCATATTCTAAGTCAATATGTGGATCTCTCAGTAAGAAATCAATTCCTGAAAAGTCAGACGATGAGAGTGTAAATCTCAACTGTAAATCGATTATGAAATTAAACAAAATTGAAATAGTGAGTAGCCTTGACCACCATAGTCGGGCGCCGAAAAGTATGTATATGCTCTAAAACCAGATAAACGGTGAATATCTAATCGATACAGCCGCGATTAGTTCTAAAACCGGCCTGGTTCTTTCGTATTTGTATATCACGAGTTGTAGTTAAACGTCTGATAATTATTGAATCTAGTATTTTAGACACTATATTAGTCAAACTAATTCCCATATAGTTATCACAGGACAACTTTAACTCTTTCCTATATACTGGAACGGTTAACGGTAGACATCAGTCAGACGGAATTATGTCACGTTCCCAAACTTCAGTCAAAATATCAGTCAGCCTAATTATCAAAGTGAGACCAACATCCTTAAAGATTCCTGGGGATAATCCATTCGGACCTGTTGCTTTGCCTCGCCTTAGATCGGCTATAGCTTTTTCGACTTCGACAAGAGTTGGGGGGAACTAAGTCGACTTTCCATTCTTGCTGTCTTAAAATATTGGGAAGTTCTAGAGCACCTGAAGACCAACTAAACTGCTCCTTGAAGTATTCAACCCATCGTTCTAAACGCCTAGACTGAGAGTGGATAAGCGTTTCACCTCTTTCGGAGATCGTCTCACTAACGCCTGACTTTTCAACCCCGGTTTCTTTTATTAACTTGAAAAGTTATCTAGTGTTACCTAACGCTGCTGCCTTTTCCATCTTTTTTGCTTTCATTACCCACCACTTCACGGTCGTTTCGCAGACTTTTTGTCAGTTAGTACTTGACTACTCTTCGCTTCTCATCATGTTCGGAGTCTGACGGGATAAGTTTTTCAAGAGTCCATCAATTCAACAAAAACCATCGTGATCCACTGATTTTCCTTTACATGTTGATTCAAGTCTTTGGTAGATGCCACAGCTGTTTGAACATCTTGCCAACCAGTATCTAGTTGAGTTGCATCTTTATAATTGCCTAAGTGATTCTTCAGTTGTTCCTAGAATTTAATCTTGACTTTTTCGTTGCTGAACTGAATCCTAATGAGTTTTCCTGTAGTAGTTTCACTTTTCCCAGTTAGATGCAAGCCAATGTGTGCTCGTACTAAAGCATGATCGGAATCTAGAAATGTACTCCAGACAGATTGGCAGTCTTCTATCGAGCCCCTCCGACAGTGACTGAGGGCGATATGGTCTATTTGAGTCCACCGTTGAGTAGGTCCAGAAGGTCATCATGTTTGATGTAGTCGCTCCTTATGCTTAAAATTCATGTTTGCTAGAAGTAAACGATTGCTTGAGCATAGTTGTAGCAGATGGTCGCCTTTATCCGTTCACTGAGCTGGAACACCAAAGCACTCACCCGAATGTCTTTCAAACTGATTCAAGCTACCTATTTGGGCGTTAAAATCACCAGCCATGAGTACCAAATCTGAGTGTTCGGCCCTATGAAGAAGTTCAGAAATTCTTCTGTAAAATTTATTCTTCACTTCATTTGGGCTGTAGTCAGTGGGAGTATAGGCAGAAACAACGAAAAGACAACAGTGTGTCTCTATCTTTCCGAGATTTACTGAACCGTTTATTCGAACGGCACATAGGCGACTGTTGACAGGAATCTATTCAAGAAGTGTCTGTTGTGAGCTCACACTTGACGCAATACCTACACCGGCTAGCCCACGAGAAGTTGATATCGAGTCACCAGATAAACGAAGAGTGTATCACGAAGGTACTTCAGTCTGACTAGGTAACGTCAAGTAAATGAAAACGCTAGCATTCTGTATGTGTGTTTCGGAAACACAACATACATCAATGGTGCGGAATTCTGATGTCTTAGTTAGGGAGGCTTGCTGGTTTATTTGACACAGGGTTCGTACATTGAATGCACCAATGTGAAGTTTGGAGCATGGTCTTAATATACTCGCGATATTATTTCGTGGGCCAGAATCGTTGGCACTGATGACATAGGAGGAAGCTAAAGATAGGGATTTAGGCTTGAAGGTAGAAACAGGATAAATATTAGGAATGGAAGAAGTAATTTGATTAAAATGGCGGTGATCTTGTGTGTTGTTAGAGGCATGAGGGTGGTTATCTCTTCCCAGTTGCCCTCACTGTGGATTGGTTCTTCTTGATGTACCTGAAAAGTAAATTGGGTTCAGGTTGGTCTTAAGGACCTGAGGGCGTGACCGCAGTGCTCAAGGAACAACTGCTTGAGGCCAGTTACACAACCTTTTTGAGAGAGGTTTTCGTTGTTATAACTCCGTACTTGTTGGGGTTTTACTGCCGCAGACGGAAATACGAGGAGTAAGTTGAGGTGTAAAGTTTTATGGCTGACCTTTTCTAACCCCGCCCTTCCTTTGCGTAAAGGCAGCATCGCTGTTGTGCTGGTTGTCTGTGGAAAACACCTTACTGCCGTCACACTTCTGCACAGCCAGCAGTACGACTTTGTCTTCGGACCCTATATTATATTTTCTGCTTCTGATCTCGCCACTCTTCAACTGACCTGCCTTGCATGGTTGTACCTTGAGGAACGATTGTTCCAGTATAGCCCGATTGAGTCATCACGATAGGCAAGCCAAGCCATCGCGTCAAGGTAGCAGTACCGAAATGAATTATAAAATATTGAAAGTAACATCAGTGATTGTAAAGACTTTGAACATGCAGAATATGTTTCAAGAACTCATCGTTGGAGAAAAAAATATAAATTTATCTTGCGCTCTGAGCGCACTTCTAAGCCATGTTGCTGATCACTGGCTGCAACAATCGCGTTGAAATCGACTGGTGATACTATCAAGACTTGTCGTTTACTACATCTACTTCACTCTGTGTAGTTGGACTAGTCATTGACATTGAACAGCCTTAGCATTTTCTACATGGTGGAAAGTTCATCTCACTTTCGCTCCTATTTTTGCCAGCCTCTTCATTAAATGTAGCGTGTTGTATATGTACTCCAAGTAAGTGGAAATGTCACTTTCGGAATATCAGAAGAGGAAGTTGTTTAGTACTATACAACAAACAAATATAAATGTGAAGAGTAAGCTACCCTAGCTAATTAGTGACTTTGGCAGTTCATATGACATCACCAAACCTGTACGGCAACTAGTATTTTGGTAAAGGATATTATTGTGTTTCATATACTCCTTTCGTTTACATGATATCCGACCATTCAGTTTGTCGGTGGATTGTGAGCAGCTAGAAGACGATTGGCGTTTACCAAAGTTTTCTGTTTAGTCCCAGTTAATTAGCATAAAATCGGATCACACGTTTACCAACAACCAATATTTAAGTCCCAAAATTGCTGTCATGTGTAGGTTAATAGGTTAGGGAATAACAAGTCTGAATCCCGTACCACTTCGACTTAGGTAACTGAGTAACAAGTATATTTCGTTTATTTATAGGCTACTTCTGGGATATCACTTGGTAAATACGTTGCCTTATTACCACTCATTACTTTCCAGTGTTGCTTATTTCAAATTTATTTTGTTACTAACCAGTAATATGTTACAACATTCCTTCCGCTTGTCTTTTTTCTTGATTTTTTATGATGAATTTCCGATCATCTATTAATTCTTCAGTTCTCGGAGTAAAATGGTCTAACTTTTGTAGGCTTTAGAAAGCCTATTGTCATCGGACTAAAGGTTGTGTCTAATTACACATCATGCTTCACAAAATTCCCCAATTCTCTAAATAGACCCTTGCCATCAAGTTTAATCTCAACTGAAAGTGATCTTCATCCTATAATTTTCTGCCTCTATGAAAACGCATTCATATATCTCACCAAAGTATGATCAGATTTAAAATATGTACTGTGAAAGGAGACGGCTCTTATCAATTCCTGGCTGTGGCTGGTGTTAAAGGGGCTTATAGCCGCTGGTTCGGGGTCGGAAGTTGACAGATTAAGCAATGCTAAGGTGAATTAGTTACTAGAGCATATTTGCAGTATTTGGAACTTCATATTCACATCTAACTGATTTTCTGCTTGACTTAGTCCTTATACTTGAGGCATTGGCTTAGTAGTTTATGGGTTTATGGGAGTCGGCTTTCTACCATTGCATCTTAGGTTAGAACTCCAATCCGCTTACTAAGGCTTTTACAACTCAATAGTATCGTATGCTTTTAAAAAGTAACTGAAAATGGATACATAAACGTGTACAGTGTAGTAAATGAATTATATTACGTTTGTTTAAAGCTTTAAATCACTGACTACTAGCATTATGTTCAAGCACCGTGATTTTCAAAAGACATTCAGCATCCTTTTTAATGCAAATCGCACAGGCAGTAACTGTAAACGGGCAACAACAAATATTCGGAATCACTGAATTCTTAAATTTTCTCTTCAAATCAAGTAGCACATGGGGTACTATGTAGTGAAGTTTAGTTCACAGTTTCCAAACATTTTTAATTACACTTTCGAGCTTGACCATAAAAGTGTATTTGTATCCTCTTTCATTCTGGAAGCAAGAGCTGAATTTCCGGTTCGTAACACCTATAAGTAAGGAGTGATATCTTTTGGAATTTTTCTATATCTGGTGAATTTCTTTGTCACGTGCTAATAGTAACTTGTAGATTTCTGAAACAACCTTCTGTTACACCAACACAGTAAAGTTATCCAAGAAAATATACAGCCACTGTGTTGAGATAAGCCTATATTTTCACATCTCAGTCACCTTTTAGATATAATGTTTGCATAATAGATACGACCTAACTAGTCTTTGTACATAAATTTAAATACTCAGTATTAATGGCGATGTTCTCAGTATTTTGATGTTTGCTGTACATAAATGGTGAAAAATCTAGTTGTGCATAAATGGGCTTATTATGGAGATCAACTTACTAGATAGATGATTGACAAACATGGTTCACTTGTGAAGACAGTATGAAAGGATATTTCTTATTACAAACATAATGATCGTATTAAATGATCACTGTTACTTAGCAGTTTCTGAACCTCTTAATCTATTTAATTTATTGCAACAAATCCAAAAGTGAATAGGTTGGACAAGTGTGGTTATTACGACTACTAGAAAGGATCTTCAGTGTTTAAGTTTTTGATGTACTACTTGAATGATGAATGTTTTGTTAATGGGACCATGGCTTTTGATTGTCCGTAAAATGATTTTCAAAAAGTTGAATTAATTAATCTTCTGAAAATTTCTGATATGTTAGCAAAGTATGACCATCAGCAACAGTGGATTAGTTTGAATTCAATGTAGTGTATCTAAGGCTGTTGGAGCAAGGTTTTGTCAGTTCTGGGATTATCAGGTTTGCAGTTGTGTCCATGGACTTCCTAAATGTCGTTGTCTGATAAGATTATCTATTTTTAGGATTATAGATTTTACAATCAATAGATTTAAGTAATTCTCTGATTGGTTTTTTTTGTAGAAAAATTTGTTCAATATGGGGAGTAACGCAGACCAAGAAGAGTTGCGTGCAAACATAAATGGGACAAATTCTCATGTAAAGTCAGCAGAACAAATTTCTATTTCACAGCCAAGTCATTTTTCTTCTTGCGCAGAGTCTTCTGTTACATCAGTCGAAGAACCAAATGATCTGTCTGATAAATCACCTGCTGTTTTCGCAAGTTCCATAATTAAAAAAGCAATCCCAGCAGATTACGTTTTTGGATCAAACATTTCATCACGTGTTATAAATGCTGATGTATCAAAGGGTGCTTCAGTTAGCTTATGGACATCAACATCTACCAGTCAGGATTCTGCTTCATGTGTTTTTACCACGTTGGCTAAAGCAGTCACCGCTTCACAGACAAATTGTAAAGATTTAAAAAATCTGGAAGATTCCGCCAAGGAAGTAGCGGAGGATAAGCGTAAAGAAACGTTGACGTTGGCAGAAGTCGACCTAGTTACTGGAGAAGAAGGAGAAATTCCTGTCATTCGACAGCACTGTCGGGCTCATATTTTCGATGCTAATAAGCAGAAGTGGAATAATCTTGGAGCTGTTCATTTTCATTTAAATGATATTCCAAGTGACAGTTTACGTGGTGATAACAGTTCTTCTTGCAGATCACGGATAGTAGTGCGTTTAGTGTCCACACGTCGACTTTTGATTAATACTCTTATTTGGTCTCAAATGCCTGTTGCGCTAGTCGACTCACGGACTTTGAGGATTGGTGCAATTAATGAGGAAGGACACATCAAAAATTACCTTTTTGGATTTCCACCCGACGAGTCGGCTTCAAAAATATTTGAAATGATAACTTTGAGAAAGGCAAATGCCACTACTCTCTCCTGTGAAATTTGTCAAGATGTATCACTTACTTCAAATAAAGATAAAATGATCGGTTGCAAGCGTCAGTTAGAAACTCAAGCGACAGCAGATGTTGACCGCTTTCCTCATGCGCCTCCGAAAATGGCTAATACTAATGTAATTTCACCTACGACAAGCGTCGTTGTATTCCCTAAGACGAATATATTTAGGCCTTCGGTATTCTCTCCAGCTTGTAAAGATCCGTCCAATAATTCATCAGTCCTGAATTCATCAGGTCATATTGGTGAACTTCAATTTCGCAACTCACCGTTGGATAATGTTGTTAAGCGTCTGTATGAAAGCAGTCCATCCAGTAATTCTGAATCCCTCTTGCTTCCTTGTAGTAACAAAGTAATTGAACCTCCGAAATTGATTTCAGGTGTAACTTCTCAAAATTTGCCTGTCAGTTCAGTTTCAAACAATCAGTGTGCTGATTTCATATTCGGACATAACGTATCAGAACGCGTCACAAACACCTCTTTATCTACAGTTATTAACCGTGACATCTCTTCTAAAGACCTACCAACGGAGTCTTCAGATTTAAATGTCTATGTGTTGTCACCGGAAAGGGAAGAAAATGTGGATACTTCTGAGACTGGTGAACATTATACTGTTCTTGCTAGTAAGCAAACATTAGAAGAATCTGCAGCTGCAGTAACCACCGAAATGCTGGAAAAGTCGACATATCTCTTAGCTAATCTTCCAGAATCTCCTATTCTGACTGGTGAAGAAGGCGAATACCTCACTTTAAAGGCATACTGTCACTTCTATTGTTTCGATCGTTGTAAACACGAGTGGGTCGGACGTGGACAGGCCTACATTCACTTAAATGATGTCGCGATGAGATCTTCATCGTTACCTAATCAAGTTTCCCCTTTCCCTTCTGGGCCACCTGCACGATCGCGTTTGGTGATTCGCACGTGCCAAACCTTAAAACTTTTGGCTAATGTTCCCATTTGGTCTGGATTGAATGTTGCAATGGCTGATGAACGTTCTATTCGACTAACTACAGTCTGTCATCCATCTGAAACGCCAAACGATTTACAAAGTAAGGTTAGTGCCTTACTCGATTCTCACGTGCTGACTACATTTACTAGTGTTCCTACCAGTTATCTAACTGGTTTCACTAACTTTTCCTCCCACTCATTCTATTTATATATAGCCCCTGGATAGGTTGGAATATATTTTCAGCTTTTATATATATATATATATACGCTAGAAATAACAACCACAGATCTTCCACTATGAACATTATCAATAAAAGTGTGTTTTAGACTGTGGAGTGAGGAATATTCGATGATGATTGCTGGCGAACTATCGGCTGCTATAGTTTCACTGGTAATACTGTTTTTCACTATTTCTGGCACAGCGAATTCGACTCTACATTAAATAATTTACGTATTTGTTACATCTTTTTTAAATAACTCAGTCCATAACTATCCATTTTATCATACTAGCTACAAAATCACTTTCATAAAAGTTATTGTTTATTGATTTCAGAATGAAAATCATTTATTGCGTGTATATCATCGTTTTTCGCGCAATCAAGCAATTATGTCCACTTGGTATCGCTTTTAGTGTATTATTACGTAAGCTTGTTATGTATTGGAATCATAGCATATTTACGTTATTCCTCAGCTCTTAGAAATAAAAGGTGGTTACAACTTTAATATCACTAATTTACGTGGGTTACGTTTATAGATAAATTGTAGGCCGTTGAATCTCTATTATTATTATAAGTTGTGAGAAACCACTTTAATGTGAAGCGTTCTTTATATGTTACTACACTAACTCGTTACATTTATTCACGTGATTAATCATATCCGATTTTCTTTTTAACTGCATAGCCTTCGTGTTCTATAGATTCAGCTGTTACAAAACCAGAATTCTGTGCATATTTACTTGTGATGCATTCTCATAAAGAAGCTGACCGTCTTTTTCAAGCTCTTAATTCACGTATAAATACTTTTACTAGTCGTTTAAATACGAAACCTGCTGAGCTTCATGAAGCAAATAGTGCATCCAGCAGTCCTGGTGATTTTTCGTCTATTCATTCCCGTCCACATACTCATCTTGAGGAAGGAGATGACTCTCCAAGTATTAGTAAAGCTGATGGAGAAAACCTAAGATTATGTAAGTTTTTTTATACTATTTTTGAGAATTCACGAATAATGGTTCCCATATTTATATACCTTCGTATGCTATCATTAAAACACACTATCTCTATGTAAAAGTCTCTTTGATACCCTTCCTCTTGTTTTAAAATGTAACTTATATAAAAATTAGTATCGATTGTGTGGAGTAATGTAGATTTTTCGTTTCTCCGAATGAGAATTGCATTCTATCTGCATCCTTTTCATGGTATGACTTAAAGGAACAGATTTGTTTGGGACAGAATAGCCTGATTAATTCATCACGATGGACAAGCCTGTCCGCCACGTCAAAGGTAGCAGCTATAGTCGAGTTATAAATCTTATAAAAATCATAAGTGGTCGAATGTCCGATTTAATTAATATAAGTAGACAGATGTTAATTCCAATTAACAAATATGATACTGATAAGCTGAGAGCGTTTAGTATGTAGTAAACATTCACTCTCAACTTCATAAAATTTGTTTGCGTAACTAATATTAATGAGCCTTCAGTTGTACCAAACCCAACCACCGCCTATCTCGATAAGCAATACTGTATGGTGTTGATGTAGGCTGAAAGAAAGCTAGGGGGCAGCCAAACTAAAACATGGCACCAGTCCATGAAGTCATTGACAATTAGGCTGAGTCATGTTAATAGGTGCAAACTACCTGGTTGGGGGGCCATGTGACGCTCGTAACAAATAATTAGAGACTTTGGGTGACATGGCTCAAAGTCGTTCGCAATAGCTCAGGTGCATCGATTCATTATCTTCTTTCAGATTCTAAGCTTCTGAATTCATCACAATTTCGTGTTTGCTGAGTTATTTTATTTTAATCTTTGATCTCTAATCCTTTCCATTAATACTGAGTTTGTTACTATCTCCACTACTCTGGGATTTGGTCTGACACTTTGATGTCTATCTGCTAATTGAGGCATAGCAACTTGAACTGATGTACGCACGTACCAAGTTTTAAGTTGTAACTGACTGATTGAGTTGTACCAAACCATTACAACCGTTTTGTTGTAAAAATCGTAAAAACCATTCTTAGGTCAAGGACTAATAAGGCGTTTCATTTACTTAGCTCTAATGCTATAACTATTTTCAAATTGTTAGAATCCTTTCAATTTTGTTTGTGTTAAAATAACTAGGTTATTTGGCCTCAATTTTCGTAGTGTTAGTAAATAATGTAATTAATACATCCATTGCGAGATGAGTCGTTTAACCTTACACATTACTGACGAAAACCCTTTAATAAAACGTCATATTCGTTGATTCAAACGTTGTCATAACTCTCAGCTTCAGTGTTTGAACCATTGAGTACTAAGTTCGAATATCACCAAGTACACCTATAATAATGGGACGCTAAGCGCGTTGTGGAAGACAGTATTTAGACATCCTATTGCTCAATGTTCCAGTGCTAACTGAACAATTCAGTCTATTAAACTGTCGATGGAAATGCCAAGAAACTAGTAATTATGATTATCTATTGTATTTTATTTTCCTGTTATTAGACATGAAATCGGAAATTAACAAATCGCCAACAGATGCGAATTCTCAACCTACAAATTTCACAGCACGCGAAAATTTGGACTTATCCACTGAATAATGTAGAAGATTTCAAAATCACATCCTAGTGTATATTTAATAAGCCTTTACTTAAATCATTCTGTTATAGAAAAAAGTGTTCACATCTACACAATATTTTATGTTTCATTAATTTATATATGCCCACATAAGCAGTTTTCTTCCACTATATGTAAAACATCTACCTATTATATAAATATTTTGCAATTTTACACGTCGAAATTTCCTCTCTTATTTCTATTTGTTCAGTGTTTAACTGTCTGTTTAATCATTGGAAGCTAATAAGCACGATTAATCAACTGTTTAGTTCTGGTCGTTTTTACATTTTTCTGAACCAATTTATTCATCGAATGTACTGTTGGATATTTCAGTTTTTTTTCGGAAGAATAATTCCAGATACAATATGGACATGAGCGTATGTGTAAGAAAGATAGTTAAAAAAATTAATAACCATTTCTTTGTATTTTACATTATGTATACTTGTTCGTTTCACAATTCACAATTAACGAGCGTATTTAATAGTATAAAACGTTAGATATTCGATTCTCATCGCTTTAAACTAATTATGTGAATGGACTCGAATCCTTACGTTGTTCCTTGTAATGTGCCTCGAAATCGATCCCTTTTATTCCAAATCTACAGCTACTAATAAACTGTGTTACTTGTAAGTCAATGTTGAAGTCCTCTCCCCTGTTTGGTGATTCAACAGTACAAGTCGTCCTCTGTTATAAGTTTATTCAGCTGTTTTCGATAGCATGTTCAAAGTAGATAGCGTACAGTTTTACTTTATCCTTATTTTAGCAAATATATCACTTTATTAAAATTACTTTCGAGCTATACATGAGCAACATTTGCAAAATAAAATAAATTATATTTAGTGGCTTCTTATTAGCTGCAAACACATTTAGGAAATACGTAGTGAATCTTCGCGTAAAATAAGTTGTTTCTAACCATTGAAAGTTAAAAAAATCGATGTTTAATTTTTGGCAGCATCTTTCACAACTTGCCTCACTTGCTTTTGTTCACCAACCCACATCAAAATAGTGTGATTCAAACCCTGATATATAAACCAGTTCTTGGTAAATGCGTTTCATCACCATTCTGATTATAACAAAAGTTATATGAGTCGAAGAACTTACGAATTCTTGCTAGCACGTTTCACTGCTATGATATAAAACAGTGGAATATACTGCTTAGTATACTTGTTCTTTATTCAGCAGAAGAATATCTCACCTACACCACAAGTGACGGAAGTTGACGAAAGCCAAATGTTACTGTCTGTTGAAGGCCAACCCACCAAGATTAATGAGACTCTGAAGGTAGGTTAAGTGGTCAGTGCACTCATCTACTTTACTCCCTGTCTGTAGTTCATGTGTTGACACAAACCAATGCCGGAGCAAAAATTTACATTTCGATTGAGAGGAATATATCCCAAACGTGCTCGCATCGTTGTAATTAGAAAACTGAATTCCGTCAGTTTGTTTTACTAAAAATAACTATATTATCTGTACAATTTAGGTTGGTAAATAAGCCTCCTGTAAGGAGATCAATCCCTAAAAACTCAGATGAGTAAAGCGTTATTTGTAGTAGTAAGTCAGTAATATTGTGCAAGTCGGTGAATTTTGTACAGTGTAGGTTGACAACATTTGCGGTTGGCTATAGGCTATGACTCGACTAGTAGCGTTCGAGTGGTAAGCACCTTCAATGTTTATTCCTTAAATACTCTGCTCAATAACAGTCGTTGCCATAGAACCTCTCGGTCTACAGAGTCCGGCTGCTCTCAATATCACTACTATTGGACGTCAATAAATGTGTTTGTATTCTGGAACCTGACAGGGAGTGAATATTTTATCGATACATTGAGGACCAGATCTGAGACCAACCTAGTTTTCTCGGGTTCACAAGCTTTATTTAAGTGTCCGATAATTATTGAAAATAATATTTTAAACACTATTAGTCAGACATTCCTCTGTAGTTATCAGAAGAGGGTTTTAGTACTTTTTTTAAAACTGATATCATCAGCGATCAAGAGCAGGTAGATGGGATTTCAATTAGCTCCCAGAGTTAAGCTAATATATCAGTCAGTCTAATTACTGCCAACAGTGGAACACCATCGTTAAAAGCATCTGGAGTCAACTTATCATATCTTGCTGATTTCTTTCACTTCAAATTACTTATGGCCTTTTCAACTTTCCACACACATTTTTTTGTGATAGTAACTGTAGGCTATTCGTGGGCTAGTTTAACTGTTCCACCCATCGCCCTAGTTTTCTGGGTCTGATATGTCGTGAACTCTGACCAACATGGACAACAGTTGACCACATCATCTATGCTACCTAACCGGAACCAATACGATGACCGTGAACTGTATGATTGACCTATGCGCTTAACTCTACCCTAATCTTGTTAGTCCCAGTCCTGATAGAAGAACAAAATAACTGAACCAACAACCGGAGTCAATCTATGTTCCACCCATTCGTTTAGGTACGTGCAAAGCCTTATCACGCGGACAACTATTAATACAGAATAAATACAAGAATGATAGGAAAACTGAGGGATATGCACACAGTTAGTTGGTTGTATTTCATGAATAGGAAATGATATGGTGACAGTTAATGTGTTTAATGGAAGTTTATGGCTAGTGGAACATGATAATAGAAACGGAATGTTCGGTTTGCATACAACCGTAATAAAAGGAATATTCCCAAAAAATACAGCTCTGAAAGTTGATCACTGTTTCTGAGTCTCCCAGCATATCAGGGTCATTGTCTCATCATTTTCTAAAATATTCCCACTAACAATCAACTTTCAGTTGTTGTTTGCTTGGTAAATCTGAAAAGTTTTATTAGCAACTATCGCCACAGTCTTTTCCATCATTCCAACTTCATTCATGAAAGTAGGATGAGAGCACGTAACTCGGAAATTTTTATCACCTTGTTTCTAACTATGTTCGTTCATTTGTTGTTGTTGTGGTTGGAGACTCTTGGTGACATGGCTGAGAATCGATCACAATGGCGTAGGTGTATACATTCTTTGTCTTCACGTACACCTTGAGACTAAAATTACTCTACCTTTCTTTCTACAAGCTAATTTTTTTTTCTCTCCCTACACATTATATCCTTGTATGCAATCTTCCTTTTATATATTACTACCATTAAAGTAACTGATTCTATGAATTCGGTGATCATCTTGCTATGTTGTTGAGGTGTGGCAACTTGGACCGATGCACTTATGTGCCTGGTCCTACGTTGTATCTGTCTGTCTGTCTTGTTGTTACCTTAGTTGTTCTCAATATTATCATTTCGTTTGTGTGACGCATGTTTTACGTTTCTCATACATAAATATGTGGAGCAGCCATAGCACTACTCACCATGTTGAATTAAAATGCACTCAAAAGCTCCTATCATTTTTTACTGCAATTTTAGCATATATTTCAATGATTTTGAGAAGTGTGTTTATATTTCTGAAATGAATCGTAAATGACAGTTTTTTTTCGATTGAGTAATGTCATGTTTTCCTCGATTTTTGTAATTTAAAGAGTTCTGCATCGCTTTAATTTTCCGAAACTCATTTTTAAGGAAATCGATTATTGTATCACGTTGTCACCACTGACTATTTTCAATTCAGTTCTAAGCCAACTGAACACCTAATGAAGAGAGCAAGTTCCTAAGATTTCTGATTAACTAAATAGAACGTTTTGTGCATAACATAATTTATTTCCTCGTTTAAGAACGTTGCGATAAATTTACGTAAGCTACATCAAAATTACGAACTATCTAAAATAGTATCAAATATAACGCTTTTTTAAACCATTCCGCATAATTGATTTTTAAGCAGCAACATAAAAATTTATCTCAATGCTTCACTAACCGTCAGTGTTATGAAAAATTACCACTGGAAACTGGCTCATACTCATCATAACCTATTTCGTAATATTTACACCTACGCAGTCGCAATAACTAACATTAAGAAAAGGGCTTCTTTTGGATAAGAAGGTATTATATTCCATAGATGACGTGTTTACTCACTTTTTATGATAAACTATATTTTTCCAGAAAACTGTTGTATTTGAGATAAGAACCTAAGTATCTTTCCTCAGTCCTGTTACACAATCAATCTACCATGATAGTACACTTTTAATCATGGATGCTAACTCATTAAATCTACGCAAACGTGGAATAGCTCGATTAATAAACAACATATATCAACATGCGGACTATTATTCCTCATATTCACAAACACTTCGTTTTTATAAGCCGATTATGTTACGTATTTCGGGTTAAGCAAACCACAACATATGATACAAACAAAAGGTGGGTCTTTCATGCACGTATGCTAGTTATAATTATTCGCTTACCGGTTATAACTACACCCGCTCAAAGGGCTTCATTTTGACTCAATTCCTCTTAAATGTCACCATCACCTACACAACAATTGCATTCAGAGAAAAATCAACCATTTTTACAGTATTTATAAAACAGTAAAGTATTTCAGCATAATTATAACATTTTACTAGTACACCGAAATTTTCTCTAATGAATCTAAGCGGCGGTACTGATCTTCATTACTGTTATCGTCTGATGGGTTTCTAAGTTTATCACCGTCCATTTCTTCCATTTCAGCCATACTATAAGGTACCGTTTGTTGAGTTTGTTGCATTGCATCTTCGTTCATCGTTTTGAAAGGATTGGCTATAGCCCGTCTACGATAATCTGGCACTGTATAGAAGTATGGTAAATTGCTTGTTTCATATTCATTCCCCACGTTTATTGGAGAGTTAGGTAGCATGTCTTCCCAGTGTCCAGCCATATTGTTATTGTCATAATCTTCGAAATTATTTTCATATTTCTTCACTGACCTAGAAGGTAGCGTACTGATTTCAGGAACCATTGTTATCATTATTATAAGATTAATCAACCACCAGAATAACATATTTTGATTTTTAATGAAACTGTCCGAAAGGAGCGATTATACTTGACTAATAAATATGATATTTACGATTAGTTTTGTGAATCTTACTCAGTTTCACTTGTTTGTAGTTTATGGAATTGATTATAATTCATTTGACTATTATGATTTCTGCTCATTTCTATGCATAGGTTCAATGAAATAACAGAATAGAAGATTAGTCGAATAACTTACGATGAGTATTAATTTAACAAGTTTGTGCAATTAATTTTGTTTGCTACACAATTTGTGCAAATATTACCGTTCAGACTAAGAATATTCTACAAATTATTTCTTATTCTTATAAGTTGACTTATTGTGTTGTATAAAAAATATATTCGATCACTCATCAATTACATAATATATGAGATAATATGACTATACCAAGTGTTAAAACAATCATAGATATGTAAAAGTAGTTGATTAAAACAATAAAATAAATTCAAAATACTTTTTTATAGTTTATTTGCTTATTATCCGAAAAAATTGATTATATCTTCATGTTTTGAATTTATGATTGAAACCTTAGACAATTACTGCCGCTGCAAATTATATTTTATTCAAATGAATACAAATTTAAGACTAATTCGAGAGATATCTAATTCTGAGAGCCGCGACCACCAGTCTATTTATATTTCGCCCTAGTACGTCTGTGTATTTGGTTTACTCCATCTCTTTTGACTAATTTAGGTCGAGCCTTTCCTTTTTTGAAGGATTAACATGTCTATGTATGACTATAGATATTACGTCCGTCAATTTATATTTTCAAAACGTGTAGCACATCAAGCATAGAAATCTAAGTCTTTTTGAAGCAGTATTTCCTGCTGTAGCAGCATATAGTCATATTGCATAATAGTCATATAATTTACCTATAGGTTTATTTACGTCACTGGTCCAATAATAATGCTTCTTAAGCATGCTGACGATATTTATATGAAAGTTTGATGTTTTGATAATTCCAATGACCCAGAGTCAAAAAGAGATGGATGTCTAGAAAGCATATAGCGTAACAGAAGAAACTAACGTATTTTCTAGGGACTTATTAAAAAATATGGATTAAATGGAGCGTTTTGTGCTTAGGTTATAGAATTTCAATTTTAGGCTATGAAAAACAAATTACTAGTTAGTTTCTTGCTTTGCTTTCAAATTTTCATGATGGATTGGACTTATAGTAGTCAATATTTTATAATACAAAAAAACTAGAAAATTAGTAGACTGAAAGCTGAAGTCTTTTGTTTACAAAAAGATAAGCAGATTTCTAACAACTATGACTTTATTAATTTGTCTCTCAGTCATAACTAACGACAGCGTCCAACGTATTAATCATATAGTTGGGAAGAGTAGCGGTAAATAATTAGTTCAATAAGCTGACATAGCTTTTTATGAAGACTGGTTTATGATTTATTATATTTATTCGTCACAGACCGATCTCAGTTGGTTTTCATTAAAAACCAAGGAAACTAGACAGCTGTGTAGTGTAAGACTTCGCAATGGTGTGCGGTCGCGACCCTACCCAGTCATCCAAGCTAGGGCTTTTCATATCTTGCCTTAAAAGCTTAACCATCGGCTGGCGTATGGCTGTAGGATTCCCACTTTAATAAATTTGTGATATATCGCGAAGAACATCCAACTTCTTTACTGATGATCGTCAAATGAAATTTTCTGCACATACTGCTGATGAGTCTCGTGCTAGGACAAAATGGCTAGCTAGTGTTTTCAGGTACCCAAACGAGATCGATCTTTGCATAACAGATACAACAGTTTTATGAGTTACTAATAGATGGTGTACGGTCAAGCATCTATATCATTTCTTAAAATTCCCAGCTCATACGAGATGCCATTAATAGCGAGATTTCTATTATATATATATATATATATATATATATATATATATATATATCCTGCTCCCCCTCAATTAGTATCGTTTCGACCAATTATCTGTTGACCTCATATATTATCCAAATATAACGCTTAGAGAAGTTTCGTTGCAGTGTTATCATATTTCGCTGTATCACTGACATTCTACTAAGTCGTAATTGTAGGCTACCTTTTGATTCATCAATTACTGTTGTATATTTAAGCGATAAAAGGCAGTACTCTGTTAATTATGACTGGATTATTTAGTTTCGTGCAACATACGTCCTGGTTATGTACTGAATAAGTTTTATAAATTCTAGCACTTAGTACGTCTGTATTTCGTGTATATATTCACATGAGTTGTGACCGCTTGTTTGGCCTTCTGATATTTTCAAAGGTTATTTACTATTTATCTGTGTGCTCTATCAAGAGATTCTCATCATTTTGCTGTTTCTTTACTAAGTGCTCTTAATACTAAAGTATAGTTTCCCTTTTAGAATTATTACGGTAAAATAAAAAATAATATAATTAAATATTTCATGACTGCTGCACAAAGGATTACTCAGTTGCTTATTCTTTTGAATTTTATTAACCCTTGTTATGTATTCACTGCTTATATCGAATTTTCTATGAAAATCCACATTGATGCAGTTGGCTCGGTTATGATTTTCACAGGTATATTTACTAAAGAATTTCACTAGTTTACAGAAATCAATACGTAGTTCTATTTTTTCACACTTGATAGACAGTGGACATTCAGTAGGTAGAACCAAAGCGTTCAGAGTGGTATACCGCATATCATCAACATTTCCGAATAGGATTCATGCTGTTCTCCTACACATCACTGAAGCCATAATCTCTCCATTCAAAAGAAATGTGTCACACCCTTATCCCTTTCATGACCTCACAAGACTTAATAAACGACTTACACAATTTTTACATTCTTCGCTGTTTCTTTGTTTTTACTCTTCCCCTTTCATACCTCTTTGTTTAATTGATCACATTATTTTCACGCCTATTTTTGAGCGACTATTATCATTATTACTATTGTCTTAACAAGTTTAATTCCACACCATTTTCACCCATATTCAAATAATAATTGTTTGTATTTATCCTATGTTGAAATATGTATTCATGTTGCTATTCTTATTAATCTGCTTATCATTACTATTACCAGTTTGCACCTTTCACCAATTATGATTAGTTATGTAATCCATCTGTTTCATTTTAATCGTTGATTCACATCAATTGTCTTCATTGGTTTAATAATTTTCATATTCATATATAAATACTGCCATATATTAGGGTAGAGCCTGATGATGATCAAATTGAAAACAATGTTGTTCGCTTTAATTTGTTGCTTCTAATTTACAAAAGGCGGCATTATTCTCTGTTTAAGACAATCTAAATTACTGTTTAGTAACGTAATCGTTTTTTTTAGTTACTTATTTTTAGATGAGTTTTATCTTAGAAAAAAGTTATCTATTATTCACTATCTTTGTATGTATTGAATTACAATAATGAGATCGTACAGTTCACGACGAAACATCGATGTATAGATACAGAGAAGAGTGAAGATTCGATCAAGAATTCCTTGCAGAAAATGAAGTAAAATTCATTGTAATTTCAAGTCTACATCTTTTCAGGATACACTTCACTTTTAAGATTCTCTGTTATAATGTTTGTTTTACTAGCATGAAATCATATTTAATGTACACTCAGTTGTTAACAAGAAATATTATCGTTACAGAGTGGTTTAGTTACAAATTATTTCGCTTATCGACCATATTTTTCACTTGCTTTCACCCTTAGTTGTATATTCGAATACCAATCAAGTCGTTTGTTAGATAGCTGATGTTACTATTTGTTATCTCATTGATAATTAAAGTATAGAATATTCTGTTGAGAAGAATAGAGTCTACAATATGGATAACATAAAGAACTTTAGCTCAGTAAGATCATTTATAGTTACATTCAAAATTAAAGTGTGTACTCAATCTTCGATTTGGGCCTACACCAAATGATTCCAGTCAGATAAATATCAGTTTGGAGCTTTGAATAAGTGTGTTTCCTAAGGCTGGGCTACACTCACTTATGCTTAGTTACATAGTTATTTCACCAACTCCTTTTCAATCCTTTTTTCACTACTAAACATGTTTAACTTAAGAAAGTTAAGATAAATAAAAGAAACTTTCTACAGTCTTGAAAAACTAAATGTTGAAATATTTTTTATGTCATACTATGTTATTAGTCAAATCAAATAGAGTTTCATGATCTGTCCTTTATATTGTAATACATTTGGTAATATCTGAGCAACAAAATGGATAGTATAAGCTCGAATTCATTGCTCACTAAGTGGGATTTCTAAACACTGAATGATTGCCTAACAATTTATCATTTAATAGCACCCTACATATTTGATTAAAATTATCAAAAGGTGCACTCGAAAAAAATAGTAGAACTAATTAATATTTGAAAATATGAAAGTCATTGTAAATTAAGCCAAAAAATTGAAGTAATTTCCAGAAATAAACTTGTCCCCATATTTGTAAACAATTTGATTAATTACAAATTGATAATTGTCAATAGTTAGTTTTTATCTATGCACAATTTTATTTATATTACAGAAATGACAACAAACCATCGTTACAAGTATTTATTCCGAGCTCAATCTGGCATCTTAAATGTTTGTATAGATTGACCTTTAGTACCGTTCCCATTGAACTACTAATCTAATATACATTTATCTTTCAGTCCAGGGTGTCATGTCAGATACTGATGACTTCCTTATTTTTTGCTCGTCAGCACTGATAAATAACACGCTTTATGAAGACAACTAGGATAACATAGGTAAGATGCTATCTAATCTATAGGAAGTAGTAATTCAAAGGAAAACAATCACTAAATCTTCATTCACATGGTCCCTTTGTTCTGTATTTGAATCATCATATCCACTAACTTTAGACAATACATTTCCGTATCTTTTCATTGTTTACACAAACTGCTGCTAAACACAAACAAACCTTCGGAAAAGAGTTAGCTGGGTTTTCCACACAAACGTTATGCGAACTTTAGTTATCATTCCGCTTATTATCATTGTTAACATAATGTAGCATTTTCCGAAAACTAATCTTATACCACTCACTTGAAACTGATTGATTGATTTTTATTAGTTTTCGCTTAATGTTAATATAACTCACTACACATCATGACAAATGATATTCATACAGAAGAGGGAAACTAGACGAATGAGCGAGAATTAAGGTTTTCCTATTGATAATGCTATCGGTGATGATAAGTGGAATGCGAAACTCTACTGTTCACAATAAAAATTATCGATCTGTACGTTCTAAAATGAAAGCGTAGCTATTTGATGATATAACAAAATCACAGTCATTCATATGTGGTGATTAGAATAAAGTCGGGATTAATGTAAAATGATCTTCGGTGTAGTACTATGTTTTAGTACATTGGTGGATCACTGCGTAGTGTCCATTTTGATTTTTATTAACTTCTTTATAGTCCTAACTAAATTCTATCGATCTAGTTGTAATGTGGACAATGACCATGCAATCTTTTTTTCCTACATAGTGCCAGTGATGTCATTTCACTTGGATTAGTGGCCACATTACAACTAGATAGATAGAATTTTATCAGCACTATGAAAACACTTAACGAACATCAAGTTGGTAACTACACAGTGACCAGGTAATGTATATATCTTATTCTCATATGGGGTCAGTCGGGACTTAAATGGCTAAACGGTAGCGGTCACATACAGTGAAAATGAGTGACCCTGAATCAAATCACCCTGGAAGCATAAGTTTCTACAAAGATTACGGAAACGCCTAATGAGGTGTACCAAATAGTACAAAGATTTTTGTCCAAAGTATCCTGCCGACTATCCCCAAACAACCTTAGTATACTGCTCATCTGTAGAAGGCACTTGGCACATCTGAATTTTATATAGGACTGAGTGATCTCAGAACTGCACACTTCAAGTATGCAAGAAAGGAAATAATTACTCTTAAAGAAGGAACGAAAAGGAGAATGTTAAGTCACAATGCCTCGGTCAAACATCATCTTTCTTCATATCGTTTATATTCTCGATCGCAATTTTGCACTTGGTCTGTTTCATACGTCTGGAGTGTGCGATCTGTAACTGGTTAAGGAGAACGCAGACAGACAGGTGGTGTATCACCATTGAGTGAAAAATGAATTGTAACTCAATATATATATTTCTCTATCCGTTTATGCATTTTGTTTTGTGGAGTTCACTGTCTGCGTGGAGCTAATGTATTATTAGTGAAAATATGCTTTTTGTATATTCTTTATCTGGTTTTCAATCAATTATCGTGATATTGTGCCTGACGTCACGTGTATACTGAACGGTCGAATTCGTTCGCATAAATCCGATTTTCGTGTTAGTGAAATCTCAAGGAATATGAATCCCAGTATATTCCCAAACCCAAGATATAGCACATTTTTTATCTTATGTTTTGACTGACGCTTGCGTAATCTAAATAAAGCTTCTTCCAGTAAATACCAATATAATTTTAACCACTAGATGTTCATCAGTACTGTACCTCATAATTGGCCGTCGTCTCTGAAAACTAACCAATGACAAAGCACAAAACGAATATCGTATAATCATTAGGAGCATTATTAATTTTATTTATTTCTGACATCCACTATATCTAAAATAAGTAGTCAAAGTGGTTTACTTTTGTAAAGAAGCTACACATAAAGCACTAAATAGGAATATGATAAATATTCCTACTTGTTCAGACAGTTTCACAGATTCCTAAATAGGAAACCTTTTACTCTCTATTGTTTTCACGAAAAGTAACTTACTAACTATAAGCCATATTTCAAACAAAATGAGTCAACGCATTTGCAAAACCCTACTTGGGATGAATAAGATTTGTCCTAATGTAATAAATTAACAACCTTTTTAGCTACAGAATGTATTTGTTTGTTTCACTTATTGTCTTAAGAATGGTAAACTCTGCATAAATGTTATGTAATCTGTAGTTTGTAAATGAATTCCTTAGGTATATCAATTTCTTTCTTTCTGAAGATAAAAACAAGGGATTTTCAGCTTGAGAATAGTGAGTTAATAAGGGGATTCTGTTGTTCATTACTACTTCAGCATACTTTTTTTTCGAAGTTCTTTTCAAGTACCAGGGTATACTTACTTCCCTAATAGTGTAGATAACGGTGTAATGAGCGTCGTCAACAACCAATTCGAAATATATACAGTCCGATTTAAAAAAAAAGGATATTAATTTACAACTAATACATTCACTAGATTACACGGTATGTACCTTTATCTATGCACGTCGTAAAACAATAAATGGTATACTTAATTACAGGTGTAGCGACATCATTTTTAATATAAATGAATTACGTATGCTATTTCAGTGAGCATTTTCACCACACATGCATGATAAATCCCCAGTGCTTTATGATACTTTTTGTTTAAAACTGATATGAAAAAGTATATGCAGTTTCGTTGTATTTGATCATTAACTCGATGATCATTATCTATAACACTTTTGACCAACTTTCGATTTCTCATACACGTAATGATAGTTTAGAATACAAAAGACAAATAATTTGCACGTTACTTGAAGCATTATTTTTCTAGTGTTATCTTTACCGTGGTGCGAAGAAACGAAAGTTTCATTTAATCGACAGTTTTAGCTACATGTTTGTATGGAGGGGTTTTGTAGGCAGTGTGGTGCTAATTTCAGGGACTCTGGCAAACGGTTTTACACACAGTACATAGCCATATCTTTAAAAAACGTTGGATATTAACTCACCTCAAAGTTTAGATAAAAAGCGATTTCACTACAAGAAAATTTCCAAATAACATATATAACCGCAGAGTACTGTACACTGATGAGAGGCGCGAAAAATTAACTACAATGCACTATAAATAAATTTAGATAAAAATACTACAGTTTTTGTCATTTTAATTTAGCGAAAATCAAGAAACTTGATTCAGACATAGGTCTCTTCCTGTTTCATGTAACCCACACCTACATTAGCATTTCCAAAACTCATTTTAATTTGTACGCTTGCAAACTTCTTGCATGTTGAGTTTCATTTTACTAAATCTGTCATTAGTTTCCGTTTTAGCGAATTTCTAATACGAATATTATATTTTATGTACATATCCGTATTATAAATGGTGGATATTGTGGCGGCAATATGTTCACTTGTACTTTTGACGGAACCATATTTTCTATGTGTAAATTTCGATTGAATGTTGGTACATTAAGCACTATTCGTTTGTTGAGATTTTAATATATCCCAAACTCTTTGGTATTACATAATATTCTTTTTCATTTGTCTTACAATTGGGGGTTGTGGAGATAGTTAGTTGTTAATTGTGATATGACGAATCGTTGTGAATCAGACAAGCATTGATCACCTGGAAGCACTGGACAGCTGTTTCGTCCTAGTATGGGACGAATCAGCAGTGCGCATGCACGACCCCGTTGGAGATCGAACCCAGGACCCTATGGCTCCGCGACGAGCGCTTTACCATTGGACCACTGAGCCGGCTCCTAATGGTTGATATTTCGAATTCAGTCAATTCGTGATACGTTGGTTGTCTGATTCAGAACGATTCGTGATATCAGAATCATTTGTCTTCGTTGCATAATTAAACATCCCAGCTGCTACGTTTTTTTTATATACACTGAGTGTTGCTTGTATCCTGTCGATTGTGATCAATTTATTCACTAAATGTACCACGTGTAATATATTAATCGGATACACGGCCTAGACCATCACTCTGAAATTCCAATCTCTGTGCTCACACTATAATATCCCTCATCCACTAAAACCTATGTGTGGATAGTGGGAAGAAACATGTCATATATCAATAGAAAGTGAGAAATGGTAGACAAACCGAAAATTATTTAGTTATTCATTTTATGTATTATGTTTCTTATAATAATTTGTTGAATGATGGACACCTACTTGTTCGAAGCAAACTAGTGACACACTCTCCACAGTATGTTAGCAATATACTCACTATACGGAAGATTTACTATCCGTGTATAAATGGAATATTTTATAAATCTAATGGATCATGTTATATCTCGTACTTGATACTTGACTAGTCGCGGACTACCTTAGCACTCGAACGTTTGAACCCTCCTGGTAGCAGAATTAGAAGACAGCTGACGAATAGACAGGAACTTCATTCCAGTAAAGTGGAGAGTAAGTTATGTACAAAATATTCGTGTATTTATAGTTTTCTGAACAGAAAAATCAGTATTATAACCCATCCAATCCGAAATAAGAAGTCTCAACTGTTACCCAATCAGAACGTGCCACGTCAATATTTTGGAAGGTTCTATCGATCAGTGGTTGGATGGAATATCTTTGGCTCCTTCAAGGGATCTGGAGGCTTCGTTGAGTTTTTTGGGAGCCATCCAAGCAGATCAATCCAAACATTTCTGTATTTATTAATAATAGTTAATTGCGTATACTCACCTGCTAAATAGTTGTTAAATGTTATATGATACTGTAATTAATCCACATTACTGAGAAAACCCTTGTTGTATTCTAAAGAAATGACACTTGTTAAATTCATTACTGTTGTCATATGACGATCAAAAGGTGTTGATCTTATCTATGAATCAGTACAAAGGTCGATCAACAATACGGTCAGAGATCAACCCCTAAAGATGTTAAACAGTAATGTAAGAGCAAGTTTGAATGATAAAACTGCTAAGATTAATCAACGAAAGCTAAGCCAGAAGAGCAAACTGACAAGACACCTGTGGGAAGACGACACAACTCACTTCTACATGAATGGTAACAGAAGTTCGGTAATCAAACCGAATACTTTGTATGGCACAACACCACCGAAATATTTTGTCTAGGTTTGAATATTACCTATTACACACGAAGTTCGTAATAAGAAAGGTACTCTGGAAAATGACCGAAAAGCAAAAAATTGCGAACTTTGAAATAGGTCACCTGGTCCTATACAGAAACGACGTAACTTTCAAATGTTATCGGTAGTTTTGGTCTTTACATTTGATACGAATGTATAAAATTTGGTTGAAGGAATTCTTATCCTGCAAATCATGTACTATGGGCCTCAACTGTTCACTGCAAGCAAAGTTACCCTGATTTTCGAGTTGAAAATGAAGTCGCCGGTATATGCTTACATATGCGCTGTGTCCAGTGTCCTAGCCAACCGGAGGCTATGCGTCAACTGAACATCAACATAATAATTATAATGTTACTGGTTACCGAATCAACAGCTGCTGAATCCGATAGGATTTTGTAGTTGTTTGCTCGTACGGTCCTACCTTTACTGACAAGTATTAGAAGAACCCTTAAAAAAAGTAGTCTTAGTAGTAAAATCATCAGCAAAGGCATTTATTCTCAAAGTAGATTGAAGCTGATTGTTTTAAGCTACATGAAATTCCCGTTAAACCTCACTAATATGCACATGCATTGTTAGTTTAACTACGATAGTTTCTAAGTTTTTAACAGCTCAAATGAACACTAGGACGTAAACGCTGCAATTCGTTGTTGGAATGTATGACAGAGCGAAGAAACACTGTGAAACAAGAAGTGTTTGATAATCTAGTTAAGGAGTTAAGAGATGTACGCACCAACGATTCTCAGGTAAACAAAGTGTACAAGTTCATAGCCATCCAAGAAACGTCAAATATATATATGAAACTTGATCTACAGAATGTAATTAAAAGCCAATGTTAATAACAGTGTGGCTATGTGTAGTTAGTGTTCCGTAGTTAAATTTGAAATAAGCAACCAAATAATTTTATGAGATATAACTTGAATAGCGAGAGGTGACAGTGTTTTTTAAAATTAATTAGTGGCGATAAGCCACTGTTCTACTACATTAGTTGAGTGCTAACTGATTGGCTTGGTTGATACTTTTTCTTTAGGTCCCATACACTTTATATATTTGGGAATCATTAATATGTCTACGAACATGTGGATGGAGTTAAGTGCTGACGAACTAAGTAATATTAAGCTGGCAAATGAGACTTTTGCATGTCACAGTAGAACAATGACTGAAGTTTCTTTCAGGATGTGTTAAAATGAATAAAATGGAGTCCAAAATATCGCTAAAGTAAGTAGGCTTAGTCAACGTAAAAGCTGTGTTACGTCTATTATTGTGTATTAATCTCCACTGACTACTACTGATTGTGTAAAGAATAATTGTGATGAAAATTTATTTCTCGATATTTGAAGTAGTTTTTTAGATTGGGATTAATGAAACTTTACCGTTAGGTGTCGAAGATTAGGTAATAAAAAAGAGAGGTGGAGAAAGTCTCGTGCTAAGATAAAACACAAATACATTATGTCGAATATACATTGGACACGACCTCCGTGACCAAATGCAGCTGATGGAGTTCGGTTTTTTGAGGGTAAAATATTGGTTAACGAATCCGGCTTGTACGGCTCAAACAATTAGGTTATGCGACCGGATGCTAGACAAGCATTAAGTACATCTAATATCGATAACCGAATTAATGAATTAGAAGTAAAGATTTGACCGATGTAACGAAATTTAGTGAGAAAATTATTGGATATTACACTAATCGAACGTGCTATAAATTGATCACGTGTTCAGTAGCACACAAAGGAATGTAGGTTTGTCGAGCACGTAGTAAGTGAATTCGGTAAACGGATGCATTATAAATGAAGAGGAACTCATAGTTGTATACAGTGGTTGACGGTTTCTGCAATCAGCAATTCTGTTTTACATTGTTGACTAATGTGGGTCGTAGAGGGATATATTGTTCTTATTAAACATACAGGTAGTGAAGAATCCGTCTACATTAGGGGTGTCAAGTATGCAGTGGCTGGAGGGAGAATCTATGAGATTCGAATACAGGAAGAGCGAAGGTTCAAGTTATCGAGTGTGGAAAGAAGGATAATGAGTGTGAGTTGTTTGTATTAATGGTTACGGGGGGGATGTGGAGGGAGAAGAAGATGAAAGCTAAGTAAGTTGTTGGCATGATATAGACAAGTAGTGTGAGTAGTGAACGCACATATTTAATATGAGGTGGTGATGGTGTGATTCTTTAGGATTAACAGATGGGTTGAAAAGAAGTTGTCCCTATTCCGTTAGAATCAAAAACTAATTAACCGTACTTCTGAATTCGAGCGTTTTATCACAAGGTTGGATAGGATGTGGTGATTTGTCTCATAGTAGGTTGTAGAATGTCATAAACATTTGTGTTTTAACTGTTATTTGTCCAACGCACTGTATCAGTATGATTTCAAAAATCATATTGTGGTGCCATTGTTGAGGAAGAAGAGAATGTTGCGGAAGAACCTGTGAATGTCTACATAGATGGATTCCAAATTGTTTCTTTGATGGCATCTGCGCAGGGTCTTAGAGAGTGTGTGATATGCATCTAGCTGGAAAACCTACAGTATGGCCACATCCTGGTAAGCACCGACTTGATATTAGTCGATGACTTTTGACTACTATAATGTTTCAGTTATTCACGACAGGGTTGATAAACAGGCAGGATTCCAACGTAGGACGAACACATACTTATATCATGGATGTCTGTTCTCGTAGCGTGAAATATTATACGAGTGACACCGATCATTCGTCTGGATTTGGGCATAATATAGTACTTCTTTTGTTTGCAACAGTTTTAATGCTGTTTTATCAAAATCATAGATACCATCACATATTCTATTATTTATACATCTGTTATAATGCAGATGACATACAATGATTTATTATCTCATCGGATTTGTACTTTTAACCGAATTGAATAGTGATAAATCCGATAGCAGCATATTAGTCAAGATTGGTGATCTTCGTCAACAGGATGGGAGTTAATTTGAACTATTGTTTCATATCTTAGTTACTAAGTCTTACTTAAACTATCTTCCTGATAAGATTGGAGCAGAACAGTTGCAAGTTTCCTATTGTACACTTTGAAATAATTTATTTATTGCAAAAATTATAATTTTATACAACATTCCATATTAAACTTTGGAATTCACTGAAACATTATCAAATGATCAGGAGCCGACTACAAGTTTCATTCAACTTGCCTAACATAAAAAGAAAATTGGATCGTTTATCGATTCGATCACAACTTTTACTGGAAATAAATCAAAGGTTAGTGACCTTGCTGTTATGCGAACAATAGTCGGTACATTTATAAATTTATGTCCATTCAGTAGTTATATGAAAAACTTTTAGAAATTGTTTTCAGTGAAGTTTTCAAATTAATACTCAAACCTTATAATATTTGCTATCTTTTGTCTCATGTTGAACTGAACTACGTGGCTCGTGTAGTTGTAGACACAATATTGTTTGTATAAGTCATTCATACCAAGGGTCGTTCCTTTTAAACGGACATTATGTATCTATCTGATTAACCTTATAATTTGAGTTCTGTAACAGTCTGTTCTTGAAAATAAGTTCAAGTTCGTTTTACCAGTATGACTTGTTCGGTACAGCTTGTATAGCACAATAGCATTCAGCGAAGATTATGAAGCGGACTTTTAAGGATGCATTGAATCTGGCAAAGGAGTAAGCGGGAATTTCGCGATGACATTTGTAATTCATTATTGATTGTCAAGCACAGACGGAGTTTAATGGAAGAAGAAGACGATGCCAACGTGACAACCATAAAAATAGAATAATTGAAATGGTTTTCTTAAAAATAGTTCTGAAATTTCGTTGCTTCCCTTGAATGTGCATATATTATAGCCGTTGATTCGGCTTTTGAATTACAAATAGCTAGTATGCTAAAGGCTTCCCTTAGTGACCTAGACAGATAGCTTATTCGACAAGAACTAAAATTTACGAAACATAATATCGTTAGATGTAGTAGGAATGAAAAAGTAAGTATTTAGTTAGTCTAAAAAACTGAGTAAACACGTGAATGTTAATACAAAAAGTAACACAGTCAAATAAACATTTTTGGCGATGAACGATGAGGAATAAAGGTTCCAACTATAGGCACACTCTTGTTTTACAGTTATTATATGTATGTCAAAATCTCTACGAATTAACCTGCCCGTAGAGAATAGAGAGAATGGTAATGTAAAAATATTTGATGGCATATCAATATTCTTTAAAGAAACGCCTGAATGCTGGTACATGCGACTGAATAAGATTCATACAGAACTTATCGGATCTATGACAATAGACACAGAGCTTTGTGTCATATCTGGCTTCTACATATTACACAGGAGTTGGACCAGCCTTGATTCAATATACATATTGCACAATCCGAGCCATGTCCATTTAGTCTCACACTATAACAAATAATGTAGTAATCACTGAACATAATTATGCTGACTGTAGTCCATGCCTTAGTTAGCAAAATGAGTGATAGTTATGATGATGACTAAATCAGACATTTTGTTACGTATCAATCAAGCGTCTATTGAACTTTGGTTGAATTTGCGATCATATTGAATGAAGTGCAAGTGTATCGTTTATGTACTAGCTGTAGCTAATTTGATGGGAGTTTGATGATTTCCGTGTTTTTTGGATAGACTTGGCTAATAGTAAAGGAAGCTTTTACCAAGTTTATACTTAAAACAAATAAACCTTTTTGGCTTGTTAGTCGTGAGAACAGGGTGATACTTTTGACTGGTTGTACCTAGTTGGGAAAGTCACGTACACAATTTGGTTTGACAAGTTGTATCACGAATGGTGCTGACACATTCTGTAAATTGAAGAATATTTGGTTGCTGTTTAGTATATTGTGGAAACAGTTAAATATAAGCCTAATTTGGCCAGGGCTGAAACTGGTGTCAGTAAAGATGGATCTAGATTTTAAAAGAGACACGGAATTATTGTGAACACAGGAATTTGATGTGTCCGTCGTTGATATTCAGGTCAGTACTATGGAACGTCTTGTTCAATTTTTTCCAAGTATATTGTCAACTAGTGTTAATAGGATCATTTGCAGAAACTGGAGTGTAAAACCGTACTTACGTTTGTAAACCACAGACATTAGGCTATGGCAGGCGTAGGGAATGTTCTTTGCCCTATCGCTTATTGTCAGTGTTGACGTTACCAGAAAAAACACAGGGCATAAACCTCTCACCTCTCATTTTTCTCTACTTAATTAATAACCTTTCAGGTTATTAAGTTTAATCATTTGAATTGTTTGCCTATGTTAAAAAATTGAGAGGTATAGCAAGTAATTAGGGCACTCATGATCTTCAGAATAACTGAGTGTTGATAGAATGGTTGGCTGAAGAGAACGGGATAAAGTTCAACTTTCCAGAACGCAACACAACAAACATTCAGAGTTAAATCTCTGACCAAACACAGCACACTCTCTGTTGTCACTCCTCTCGAACGCCCCAATAAAAGTAAAATATATCGTTTGTCTACGAAGTCCTTAGGCACCAAAGTAGACCTCAAGAGTAACTCTGTCATTGCTAACATCACCCTACACTTCCTTTCCAGGCAACTTGATGCACTTAGTCATAACCCATCCCTCATCTTGTTTGAACTACGTGCTAGGTCCCACTCAGGTAATCATATCTTGGTAGCTCCACTAGCCTGAAAAAAAGGATATAGGCCTTCTAGGTGAAGTCCAGATTTAAGCATTACGTGGGTAGTGGACTGATAATACACACAAAATCAGAACCGTCTTCGAAGATTGGGTATTTTACACCTACACATAGATTGAGAGGCAACCTTGCTTAGACGAACACATATTTGCAAATCCTGATTATCAGTAGAAATTATCCAGAAAAGAAGCGTCAATGAACCACGAGAAACACCATAAAACTTGCTAGCTAACGAGCAACTTTGTGGGAGGTAACCTACATTTTTACTCCTAGAACATGCTTCTCCTGAAACGTCTTACTTGCCTACATTGCAACTATAATATCTGTAGGCTACCTTATACTCAAACTAGGCACATGTGTCACACAACACGAAGTACAGTCTGCAACATGGAACATCAAGTGAGCTTGTTATAATAAATCGCTGGGATAGTAGCAGCCAATACGTCAGACAAAACCCAAAGTACCTCTTTGAATCAGCTTAGAATCAAAAACAATAGGTGAGGGATGCCGACAAACACACTGGTTCACATTAACGTATTACTCATAATATACAAAATGTCATGTAACGTACTGCTGCA
Source organism: Schistosoma japonicum (assembly GCA_025215515.1). Taxonomy (NCBI): domain Eukaryota; kingdom Metazoa; phylum Platyhelminthes; class Trematoda; order Strigeidida; family Schistosomatidae; genus Schistosoma; species Schistosoma japonicum. Next base: position 58,827,693 of record CM046069.1, read on the forward strand.
CAGCAGATGATACACAACTATCCTATTACCTTGTAGGTGCCTCCAGATGGCGAGACCTTTGCTTAATTTCCACCGACAGGTTGGGCAGTAGGGTGAACCATCATATAGATTTCACGACAGTGTGTGCCACATTTCTCTTAGTCCATCGGCAGCTAGGCATGCTGACACCGGACATGTTCCTCACAACAGTTAAGACATACATAAGACTGTTTTTAAAAAAATACGTCGTCGTTGCACAACCCAGACTTCAAAATGTGTACCGACTTTTTGAAAAAGTCCAGTTGCCAGCAACAAAATGTGCAACGAATCTGCTAAACAAACAATGCTTTAAACGTCTTCGAAGCGGGGGCTGTTTACCCTGAGCTACCGATGGTTGAAAAAAGACAACATTTTAAGCACGACTGGGCGTCCAAATACAATCATACTGGCTGTCACATATGTTCATAGACCTAGAAAATACCCATGAACTATTGCGAATCAGAGAGCACGAAAATCTGTGGAGGCAACTTCTTGTCATTAATAGTTGGCTTCACTTGAGACTAGCTGTCAGGGCAGAAACAACAGCACCAATGTTGTCTCGCTTCGAAAGAAGCTAAATGAGTATGCGCACTATTATGGTGTACCAATAGCCCTCAAGAACGAGGGTTCATCACCGGAACCTGAACTATAAGGTCTAACACATCTGCCGCTACTTCTGGCGATAATGAACTTACTGTATAGGCTTAGCGGGTGGCTTCGGTGCGGATGCGTTTAGCTTAGAAAAACGCTTTCGCCTGCGCAAACCAAAATCGAGGGTTATGTATACTGTATGGCGAGAGGTGCAGTTCCGCAACGGCACTGACAATGAGTGTCGACTGGATAGGTGACGGGATATTTTCAGTGGGCTGCAAAAAAAAGTGTGATTCCATGAAGTAAAAAAATAACAAAACGATGCAGAAAATAGAGGGCAAAAAAAACTTTCGGTTATAATGACAGATGCGCAGATATATGCAAATATATACACATAAAAATAATGGAACAAAAACCAGTGGGCAAAAAACTACACAGTAAAGTAAAAGCAAAAATTAGGGATATGCTAATGTCTACTAATTAGTCTTAGTTATAAAAACACGGTAAGGCATCGAAAAAATATCTTTGGTGTAAATATATGCGTGAAAAATAATATAAAAAATAAAAGACGGGCTCATCCTTAACATGTGGAGGCCGCGGAACACTACCGAGTCACTAACAGTCAGATGATAATGAATACTATATAAACAGTTAATGCAAGTACATATAATATGTTCAATGTCTATCAGAATTAGTTTACTTGGATCAACTGCACTGTTTGAGGTGGTTAATGGGTTCTCCAAATGATCACCACACGATATTTGCGAACCCGCGCGTCCAGTGTAGCTTTGTTTCAGTCATTTCAGCGGCGAGGAGCTGCAGGTTCGTTGAGTGTCTAATTCTGATGCTGAAAAATTGGATTAATTATTAATCCGAGCAATCAGTGAATAAGACTCAATTCAGAACGAAGAATGTTCCCGCGATGGTGTATTTGCAGCTCGTACAGCAGAAAGTACCAGGCGCCAAGGGCGAAGTGAGTAGTAGTAGACAATTATGATAATGATACATTTAAACAATATTGGTACAGTATGTATTAATAACGTTTAATACAAAATCTTATTACATACATAACACTGATGAACTTTTACAAAATATAAGGTCTTTAAGTTAGGTAGTACAAGACGGGGACTAGTGTATGACTAGAGTTTTTTAAAAAAAGAAAAAAAAGTAATAGAAGAAAGCATACAAAACATGAAAATGACAGAAAAGGGAAAAAAGGAAGAAGTAGAGAAAACTGAAATAATTAAAAACGAGAAATGATAACAAAAGACCTAGTTAAAATCGTCATGTCAAGAGAAATCGTGTAGACAGCCGACTACAAAAATAAAGCTAATGACCAAAGATTAAAGCCACGACACTCAAGACGCGTGCACAAATAAATCAATCAGTTTAAAAACATCTTGTCATACAGATATTGGATATTGATTGGAATTAGGCTTCAGAATTGGTACGTTGTATAAATAAAAAGGTCGTGCGTGGTTCGAAAAATTAGCCGGCAAGGATGGTTGATGAATCGAGTTTGTCTGTTGAGTCTGTGTTATCTGCAATTGATGCACTGTATATGAATCCCGACACATCTATTAAAGAACAGGCCTCAAAATGGTTATGTGAATTTCAAAAATCGGTAACAGTTTTTTACCTTAGTGACTTTTAAAGGTATATGCCTGGCAAATATCGGATCAGCTGTTATATATGAATAGAGATTTAAATTCATGTTACTTTGGAGCTCAGACCATACGTAAAAAAGTAATCCTCATCCTAAAATTAATAACTTAAGATCCAATGTCATTTTACGGAGCTTCCGGCGGAGTCGCATGATGTATGCATTTGTAACTTCTCTATATTGTTTTAGGGTTTAAAAAATTCCCTGCTTCAGCACGTTAAAGAGCTAAGAGAGGATACCAGCCTACCGATAGCGAATCAACTGTGTCTAGCTGTTGCAGATTTGTTCTGCCATATGGTTCAGTGGAAAGATGGAATCAGAGATATTGTTTCTAGGTAATTAAATCATACAGGTAACGCAATAACTCTACAGATTGGCAGAAACGAATGTATCGTGCAGTTACTTGATTGACATTTTGAAATTTATTCCGGAAGAGGTAGCGAACTTTTTATAATGCTCTCGTAGATGAATAGCAGAACTCTTCGATTAGGAATGAACCGTCGCCACGCACTTATGAGCCAGTTTGAAGGAAACAAACAGTTTGTGATGGAGTTTCTGGTGAGCACTAGATAACTCCCACCTACAACGTTACTAGACGTGCTGTCATATTTTCTTTATTGGTTCGATACGCACCATCTTTTCAAATATTTAACAACTAACCCACTGGTTTTGTGGGTTTTCATTCAATGTACTACTAATACGAATCATATTTATATTCCCCTTTCAAGATCTAAATTATGGCCTGCGCCTGCTATATAACAGCCTTGATATCTAGTTCTAACGAACAGGTGGCCTTTGACATGTCTTTTAACTGACAAGCATATAAATACCATCCTATTCCAATCAATTGTACATGATAAAGGTGCCTAAAACGGTATTATTAAATAGAATTTGGATTGATTTACATTTGTACTCTCCTCTGGGGGTGATTCTTGACTCCTGACTTAAAGTTCGAGGCATAGCAAAAAAAATTGCAAAGTAGAAGATACAGTTCAAATAGAAATACAATCAAGAAAGACTTCATTCAATCAAAATGAAGGCATCATCTCTTAATGAGGATTTTAATAAGGGATTGCAATAGAATCTTTACTGACTTCCTTTCTGGTCGGTGTCTGGTAAAGTCTCAATGCACTGAGTTGCACTATATTTAGTATCTCACTTAGGAAGTCTGGATGATGTGACAAGCCAGTCTAATAAAAATTATTTCGCGCTGTTATTTGGCAAACTGACCACCTCTCCGCCCTCCTCATCCAGTACTAGCGTTGGTATAATATGGATGCCACCGAGATGACGTCCGTAAAACAGTGTAGCCACCGAAGCTTGTATCTCAAGATGACACTAATTGAGTTGTCATCACTATATTCAGATAAGTTTCCTAACCTCAGCAACATTAACATGAGGCTGTCACTGAATGTCGTTATTCCGTTGAAGATAACGATGGTCAAACACAGACACTGAACATTCTCGACTCGGAGAGGCCAGGTTTATTATCATAGGGTCGAACTACTGGCTCTGGAGCGTTGTAAGCCTGACATTACAACTTAGCCTTGGCTGTATTATTCGTCTTATTGAACTCATTGTTAAACCAGCACACAACTGTTCAAATACACAAACCTTTCGATTCCGTCTAACGACTAACCACTATGAGTTAGAGCAAGTGCAAACTTCTGCCAGCCTTGAAAAGTACTTTGCATTCATAAGGTGCGAAATAAATCATGCCTACGGAAACTAATCGTCAACTTGTCATGTACTATTTAGATGGATTGTGTTAGCTCACAGTAAGATAATATCACCAGCATACTCGAAGTCAAAGAGTCTTCAGGCAGCTGGTCTACACCACCACTATGTACTTTCGAAATAGTGTTTGGAATGTTATCGATGGCAAAGTTGAGGAGAAATTGTATGATCGGGCGACCCAGGCACATCTTCGGACAGATAGTCCAAAAGAAGAGTTCTTTTTAAATCGATGGCTCTGATGTCACGAAATAATAATTACTGGCCTTCAATACACGTTACCCTGTTCTGACACTCGGATAGTGAAAGTGCGATCAATGTATCCACGACCCAGTCGCGAACCAGCCTGCTACCTACAAGTCAGTCTTTTGCAAGTTTTGCACTATCCATGAGTTATAATAGATACCAATAGTTTGAGAGCAACCAAAAGTAGCCTTATCTTCTGGTTGGAAAAAGATTAGTAGTAACTAGATTAAGTCATAGTGCCTGTTCATGTCGCCACGAACTACTAAAATTCTGTACGTATATTTATGAATCTTGGAGTGACAGGCGTATACTTTGCTACTAGTGACACAATTAGCTTATGGAGTAATGATTTTCAATATAACCACTGGATGTGATTCTACGTATTAATTCTTACCTCCTATTTCAGCAGTATAATCGTACTGATAAAGGTGATTGTTAAACCACGACTTTAAGACTTCATATGACCTCAGGACTTCTAATGAGCCTTCAATTCCTAAAAGTTATTGCCCACTTTGATGGAAGTGTGCACTTCTTTTTGAATTTCTGAGTGTCTGATATGTGGTTCACTCCTTCTGCACTTAGGTATTGTATTCTAAACTCAGAGGCTAGGTTTATTGATGGGTTTGCAGTGCGTATTTGACTGGTCACTAAAACACGTACAATGCACATCAAACACTGTTCAAATGTTCTATCCTAGTTGATGTAGAAACAAGTTTAAGTGCCAAAATCAACAAATGACAGAGCAACATCATCGTGAAGGCATTAACTTATGTTACGAACCACATTTCCTGCTTTGAGCCCCCGAGATTTTAATGACTGGTTGGGATATCAAAAATTTGATCAAGGTAGGGCTGTTCAGATCAACCCGTATCGTTTTGTAAACTCAGACCATTATATTTATTTGTGTTTATTTCTCTTACATGACCTAATCCTTTAAAATCATCTTTCCAAATCTAATCAATTTTATTTCCTGTGTTCCTAACTGGTAGTAAAATATATAGACAAATTACCAAATACAGATAATTGTGTACAAAATGCAATTTGTATGTATGTTTTGAAATATTATGGTTAGTGAGAATATGGTTAATGCTTATAATATTATAATTTAAGCCTGTTTCTCATTTTAGTCGCACAAAGCAAAGTCAGAGGAAATGGTTATCTTAGCTAAAGTTTACAACTGTCTTGCAAGTTGGTGGGATAATACTGGAGTTATGGTTGAACAGGATGTACCTATAAACCCCTTGTTAAACACTGCTTTTGCTATCCTTCGAAATCCCTCTACTACACCGGAATCAACTTTTGATGCCGCTTCTCAGTGGGTGCTAGCGCTTTTGTACCAATGTAAGGTAAGTCAGTTTTATGGACTTTAATCTTTTTATGATTGCAATTTTGCGTACTTATTCACATTTGGGGAGGTAACACTTTTTGTAAATAGCTTTATTCAGCTGATAAACAGTCGTGACCAGCGGTTGGAGATACCAAGTAACGTGGCTCAAAACCTGCAAAATGTATTTACTTTATGTTCTTCTATATCTCTAATTCCATTATTTTTTCTTCCATACGTTTGCTTCTTTCCTCCCAGTCGAATTATATTGTTGTGTTAATCTTGTTGATTTCATTTTAATCTGGTATGGCAACATGGACCGATGCATATGTGTGCCTGGTTTTATGTTGTTCATGACTGACTGATTTGTGGAATATTTCTCATTTAGTTTTTTTTAGCGACGTTGGTTATGTTTTTAGATGTCTAATCTAATCCGTTAGTAGCCAAACATGTGTGCGTAATAAATTATTGTTAGATGGTTGAAATTAGTCTACAGGAAATCTTGAGTTTAGGTTCCGCGTTCGTCAACAATGGATTTCTGCTATCTAAAGGGAGTGTATATTTCCTGTCAGTTTTGATCTAAGGTTACCTGTTTTAACAGCCTGCAAATGTTACCATCAAGCATTTCGGGCAGCGCTGGACCCTCTGTAGAACTAAGACACATACATTGATTAGTTACTCATCAGTGAACAATCTAATATATATCTTCTTTAAAAAATAAACTTAGAAATATCGTTTACGATCATACAGGAAATATCCATCTATTCCAAGTTTTTCTTTAATCTATGAAACCTGTATAATTCTGTTTTTACTTAAGCTATTGTGGTCTTTAATTTTTTTACAGTATTCTATGATATTAGTTCACATGCATGGTTAGTCTTTTGAACCTTGTTTCAGTGTCGAATACACTTGTTCAAATTCGTTTTCTGATTACGATTTTAATACTGGCTTCTCCTTTTTGTTCATTTTTATTCAAGCAACTTAGCAACTCAAACAGTGAATTACTACGTTGGCTGCAAGAAAACATTTATAATTTAGTTAGCGTTATACAAGAATGTTCAAATTCCATCACATCTGCATTAGGAACGATTCAACAGCAAGAGCAGCTCGAAATTTACAAAGATCGATGCACATGTTTAACTCATATTTTCTCATCACTGGCCAGAACATTACGACCTCCTTTAGTTGATCAACCTACTAGTCCTGGGTCTGGTGGTCTCGGAGACTTACGTACTATGGAATGCATTCTTGTAGTCCTTGAAATACCCCCTCCTCTTGGTAGTCGTGAGTTAGCATCAATTACATTTCATGCTTTACATTCACTGGCCGATGATGCGATTCGCGTAAGTTTTCAAAATGTCTTTTCGTAAAGTTTTGAATAATGTATCTAAAGTTATATTAGTGTGGTCATTGTCTTATTTGTTTTTATTTGACTCTTTTGGGACTTACGTTTTGTCACCTTATTACACTGCTTTTTCTAATAGAAACAGTTAAGATTATTTACTAATTCTCATATTTACTTGACAGTTTTAATTAATTCATAGTTACTATTGTGTTAAAACTAGTGACAAAATACTAAGATGATTCTGCAACTACACAGTTAACAGTAAAGGTTTGTGACTTTCCGTTGTTAATTTTTAGGTCTGTGGTCGACTAGTTCTTGTTTCCATTCTGTTTGGATGGCTTCCTCATAGCATTAAGTCACCAGTTTCTAGTATATTTGGCATGCGTTTAACACAGGCAGGGCTAGTCATTCGTCCTAGTTTTCACTGATAACCACATACCAAGTGTGCTATGTATGATTGCCTTTTTGAGGCTCACAGGATTGTAAAGAACTTTTGAATAGATAAGTGAATTTTTACGATGACACCAGTCATGAATAGGAATGGACTATTGATGAAGCTGGTCGTTACTGAGTAAGCTACCTTGAAATCCAAAAATAGTGTATTTATGTAGCACAGTAGTTTATAAATTAGGGTGACAATGCCATCGAAGCAATTAAAATATATTGTTAAACCCCCAAATGCTGCACTAAGTAAGGTTAATTAAGTCACCTATACCCTCCGTTTTGGAAATAAAAACTTCGGCTTTCAGTAGATACCGGAATAGTTTCGTATGAACTACATCTCTTTGTGCTTGTATATTTACCCTCTACGATAAAACTATTGCAGCCGCCGTATATTAAATACTTTAAAATTTGTTAACGATTAGAAATGGTTTATTATCAGTGACTTTTTATGCTTTTGTTTGTATAGCACAGATCACTAAGTGCTTCAGTATCTATGAATCAAGGCTGCCTGGAATCATCAGTTAACAACTCTAATGGTCCTAGTGGTTTGACGCGCCCAGTTACAGCTCTGATTCCTTACTTCACTCGTGTTGTGGTTGCTCTGACAAATTACTGTCCTAGTAACACGGCTGATTTAGAAAGCACCGATGAATTAAGAGATTTTCGTGAAGATGTTCATGATCTCATGCAAGATATTCTGGGTTTGGTTGGAGCTGAGGCAATTTTTATCGAGGTAATTTTATATTTACACAATATGTAGTTTGTGACCATTTTTTATTTATACTATTTTTACATATTGGTTGGATCTCTTTCCACACTTAATGCCCACTTTATATTCTAGATTGTGTGATACATTCAATCGTTTCAGGTCTTAAATTAGCTTCCCCGATTGGGATGTCATGGGTAGTTGGTGGGTGGTTTTCCATACTTCAAAAATCCAGACTATTTTGTACAGAATAAAAACTATTGTATCACTTTTTTAACATGAACTACATCAATAACGAGTTTGACAAGTGTAGTTATCTCAAGTAATCGCGTATGCAATATTTAAGGCACGTTAGGGTACAATACCAATAAAATAACACTATGTAATTACGTACAAACACCTGACCGTTGCTACTATTACTACGTGGTGGTGGGGCTTGTCTATCGTGATGAAGCGGTCAGGCTATACTAGCTGGTACAGTCGTTGCTTAAGGTTCTATCATATCAGGCAGGTCGGCTGAGGAGCGGTAAAACTAAAAGCTGGAAACCTAAAGACTATCAACTTCACAGATGTGTGACGTCAGCGACGTATTTATCTCGGACAACCAGTATGACAGCAACGCTGTCTTCTAACATCGGAAGAGCAGGGTTAGGAAAGGTCGACCTTAATATTACACGCCCCACCTTAACAATTTTTCGTCTCCGGCGATAAGATCTTAACAAGTATTGAGCTAGCACATCATAGCTACTCGCAGGAAGGCCGTATGTAACCGTCTCGAAGCAGTTGTTCCTTAATTACTGTGGTCACGCTCCCTGGTCATTAAGGTCAACTCTAACCCGATTTCCTTTTCAGGCACCCCCAGGAATAAGAATCATTCCAAGATTTGAGAAGCCAAAAAGAGATCTCCGCTCTTTCATAACACCCCAAGTCATTATGTTCATTCATTAAATTCATTCTTCATTTTTTAACATTTCTTTTACTTCGACTAAGGACCATAAATTTCCGCCTTTATCTTCCTGCCTATGTACTACCAATGTCAACAATTCTAGTTCACGAATTACTGTTTTCAGATCAACTGAAATCGAACTCTAAACTGGACATGGTAGTTTTTAACGTACGAAACCTACGTCGAATCATGCAATAGATCCGACTTACTGAAACCCTGGAATTTAATATTATAGATGTATGTTGCCTCCGAAGCACGTATACAAGATCTTAGCATTATCACTGTTATGTTAAGTATAGTCTGGAATCTGAACATAATCCCATCTGATTAGTCCTTATCACTGATCGTCCTAGTTTATAAAAAAGGATCAAAGCCATCATAACCATGAAAGAATCAGTTTGGTTAATATAGTATCTAAAATGCCAGCTTCAAGTATTATTGGACGCCTTACAAATACACGAGATCTGTAAATGCTAGGAAACCAGGCTGATTTCAGACCTGATTGCGACTACGTCAACCAAATGTTCGCCTTTCGTCAGGCTTTGGAACATGAACATCCTTTTCAGCGTCCATCAATGGTGCTTTTCTTGACCTAAAAGCAGCACTTGAGTCTGTAGACCAAGAGGTTCTATGGGAGTGTCTGTCATTGAAAAGCGTATCTCAAACTTACATAAACGTTGTAGAGACTGCTTGCCTGGACGCAACTAGTTAATTTATAGCATATAGCAGGCGAACTATCATTTGAATTTGGGAAGTGAAGTGGTGTCTGTCAAGGCTGTTTAATATGGCCACTTTCGTTTAATTATAACATGGGGTTACTGCTACAAATATTACCTTGTCTAAATTCTCGTACATCGTTCTCCTATTATGAAACCCACCTGTGAACTTAAAACACACAGGTGCCACTGTCTTGTTTAGTGAAGACGCTGATAAAATGTAAACTCTTTTGAAAGAAATGAGCAACGTTTGAAGCAAGTTCGAGATGTGTTTACACGTCCCCCGCCTCTCAAAATGCAAACTGTTACTACAGGAATGGTCTAAGTCAACATTTAATCTAAAGATAGAGAGCGAAGTATTTGGGCGCGATGATCACTTCATTTATCCGGTCAGCTCTCACAAGTTAGTGTCTGACGAAACCACTGCATGGATTGAAGCTCGCTGGCTGCTGTCAATGTACATCAGTTGTAGTGTTGGGAAAACAAGAAACGAGTATGCTGCCTAGCAGTCTGTTCTCTTTCACTGTATGGATGCAATACGTGAACACTAAGAGTAGACGACATTCGTAGACCACTGGTATTTTATCACAGATGTTTACGAAACATCGCTTGCGTTTACTGGGATCGTCGGTTAAGTAATAATGAGGTTAGACGCCAGGTACTATGAAAACAAGATAAACCGGTTGGTGAGGTTATGAATCTTCATCGACTGAAGTGGTTAACCACTGCTTGCCTCGACGTGTAATGCTGGCTAGTGTTGGAGGAGGATGGAGAAAAGATGTGGGCGGCCAGACCGAAACGTCGTCAGTCCGTGAAGTTACTGACTGCTGTTCTTAACCACGTTAGTAAATGCAGATGACTTAGTTGAAGTCTGCGAGAATGCGTCGGCTTTTGTCATCCCTTAGATCGTGAGCTTAAAATTACTTTATACCTTTCTTTCCTCAAACTAACTATTCCTCCCTGGACTATATTGTATGTGTCTATACTCTTTTCTTACTACTGTGACTAATTTGGTGTTCAGCTGGCTGTGCTGCTGAAATCCAGCTACTTCGACCGATACACTCTCTTACCTGGATTGACTTTGTTTTGATATTTCCTTTGCATATATTACTACGTGTACCACGGATTTGTTTGTTAACTATAATTGTAAGTATTCAGATTATAGTTTAAACGACATGTAATTGATATACACATTGTTTTATGAATTAATGGTTATGTTGCAATACGTGAGATTTTTCAGTTTTCTTTCTTTTCCCTTCCATTTTAACATTCGAAGGTAGTGCCTAGTTTTCGGGCTAAATTTATAACAAATATCATCTTCCATTTCTAGCTATACAATTATGTCCAGAAGCTGCAAATGTTAGCTATGTCTGCAAATGCACAGGCGTCAGCCTGTGAGGTACTTCGTGAATCTGAGGCATGTTTATTCATGCTTACAACTGTCGCTAAACGTCTATCGCCTCATGATCCTGAAGGACATATTTCAAATCTTATATCAAAATTAGTACTTCCGGGTCTCACAGGCCCATGCCCTCCTCCTCTTCAAGAAGTTGGTTGTATGTTATACATGGAATTGGCCCACTGGGCTGCCTGTCATCCTCAGCTTCGACGTCAAATTGTTAATCAGCTTATTGAAATTATTGAAAAAGCTGCTGATGTTGAGTCTCATTGCTTACAGGTTAGTTTTTCTGGATTTTACTTTTCGTAGTATCCCATTGTCTTAATTTTCATCGTGAGTTCTAATTGGGTAATTTATTGGTTTAAGCACCTAGACTTACAATATAGAGACAACCAAAATATATCTATATTTTTTATGGTTCAAGTAGTTTCTCGTAACATGTAAATCATGTTTCTCGAGCATTCATTTAAAGCGCCCATTTCTTTATGAAAATTTAAACTTTGAGAATTTCTTTCTTCATATAGTAAATTCACAGTCACTTATTTCTTACGGATTGTCTTTGAACTAGCTGACTTCTCAAAATACCGGGAAATGTGAAGTCACAAAGTCAACCATTTATAGTGAGAATTCAGTTAGAAAAGAAGTAACCACATTTTGGAAGTATGTATTCAAAATATTCATCGATAAGATTTTTTACCAAGCTGTATAGTAGAAAATATGTTGAAAATAAGAATTTCAGAATAAAATGTTTGTTCTGATTTCACTATAAATTTTAGCTTGATTTTCAGGAGTATTATGTAAGAAACGAAACTTTATAAATCTTTAAATATACGTGACTAGCACTAACATACGATTTCGATGTTGTATACAATCGTCTCTTTTGCTTTTAATTGATGAGTTGACATTCAAGCAACAACTTGGTAACCTGATACTACTTTTTATGGACGTCTTTTGTTCTATTCACAAATGACTTGATTGTATTCAGTATTCCCTTAGATTTTTAGTTGTCTACCCCTAATTAAATGTACTCCTACTTTAAGAGGAAATTTTTGTTTTGGTTTACTAACAAATGAAACTTGTAATCCATTCAAACGGAATTCGATGCATATTAAATTCATGTTTGTATCACTTGAATTAGTCTTGGTCATTAGTATGTCATTTCATTTCAGTAATTATGAAAATATACCATATCCATCGATTTACTTTAAAACTACTTCTATTTTGTCGAATGTAGAGAACCAGTGGCAAGTGATACTCTGTATTTCAAAGGTTTCATTTGATAATTGAATTTCATCCGTTACTAAAATCACTTCCATCTATTTGTTTTATATTTATAAACATATAACAAGTTGTCAGATATGTTCACAGTCTGATACGGTGCTAAGTCGAACATGTGAATTCTTACCCGAGATTGTTGGAAGGACACAGCTCAACTTTTACTAACTTGGCCTCGATCGATCATACTTTTGACGACAGTTTATTTTATATTCCAGCCTGGCCAAAAGCTCGCTGTTGGAGCAGCACTTTCAGCTCTTGGCTCTTTATGTGCTGTTTACCGTGCAACTCCAACATCTACACCAAATGGAGATGTTTCTACACCACCGAATAATTCTGATTCTCCTCGTCTTGCTTTAATTGATGAACATTGGCAGGATTTAGTCAATCGAGTTTCATACAATCTTCCAAGGCTTTCTTGGGTTCCTATTCACGACGCTACTCATTTCTTCTCTGGTATTGGACGGGGATTAATATGCTCTGTAGGCGCAGGTGGTGGGGGAGTTGAGCTTGATCCTCGTCCGTCTAGACAAGCTTTTCCAATGAGAGTAGCGCAAATATGTAGCGTCAGTTTAGAATGTTTAACTAAGGTAATTAATAACTTTCATTGTGGGTTATATGAAAATTTATATTTGGTGAATAAATTATTTAATTTCCGAAATTAAAGTAACTATTGTTATACTAGTCACATACAGACCAGTTCAGTCTTCCACACTTCTGGTATATTAACAATCTGATTCGAAGCATATAATGTGTGCCTGAAATGCGTATAAACGTATAAATACTGTAATAGAGTCATTACATCAGTGAATGTTCAAAGTTTCACAACCGTCTTAGCAGGAAAATAAGTTTGTCTATCCAATCACTACAAAATTATTCACCCTAAGCATCTTCATGAAGTTACGCTGCTATACATTTATCTATCCCAATGCATATTCTTCCTCACTTTATATCAGAGATTGTAGATATTTATTAATTGCACAGTGTGTTCAAAACACATGCATCTGATACTCAGCTTTCCCTTATATTATGATCTCGTTTCACTCTCATTTGTAGACAGTATTGGTGCAAAATATCTTTCAGCAATATGTGTTTAACTAGTGCGTTGGTTCCAATTATTATTCCTTTATAAAATAATCTCATAGCGTCTTTTCGCTCATCGTTCTTAGCTTATGGATGGAAACGTCCCTATTGAAGGCTCAGATACTCTTAGCGATCCCCGTGTGTGGCTTGATTATTTGGCAGCACTGTTTCGTACTTTTAATTGCCTTTTACGACGTTTGGGGAATCCAAGCTCAAATCAATGGGATGCAAGAGAGCGTAGTACCATTGATCGTACTACATCTGAAATGGTACTTTCTGCTCACAATTGTCTGGCTGAATGCTTGCAGTTAGTTAGAGAAGTAATATGGCCAGTCGTTACTCGTGTACTCACACATTATGCTTCACGAATGCGTCCTATGGAGCATGTCTGTCGTCTTATACGTTTCATTGTGCGCTGTTTTTCTGTACACCTACGAGATCTACTGCCGGAACTTGCTGACAAGGTAAATCGTGTTCACTTTTTCGTATTACGTTTAATCTTTGATTTTACTTCTATTATTACAAGTCCACCAATGTTGTGGGAGGTATTTTTAGTTTTTACCCATAAATTGTCTTGATTTTTTCATTTGCCCCTTGCTTGCACTTGTTCAGTAGTAGCGTTGACGTCATTATTTTCGTTGATTTTTGTCTCCTCCTTGTCCCATTTTCTCATACAGTCGATTTTCTTTAACAAGTTGTACAAATATATAGTTATGCTAGGGTGTGTTGAGCCATCCTTATATTAAATAAAAACAGTGAGTCATGTAATTATTACTCGTCAACATATATGTACAGTAAAAATCCATTTCATTTGTTTTCTTTAATTTTCAGATTGTATTGTCTTACACAACTGGAGGACAACATTCAAGTTTTCTTTATTTAACTAGCGTGTTAGTTGATGAGTTTGGAGAACAGTTAGATTGTAGAGTTGGCTTGGTTAATGTTTACGAGGTAATTTTTTGAAATTTTTATTTGAGCAGCTTTAGTTGGTGATGTAAATTTTCAAATAAATAATGTAGAACCTAGTAAATGACTTCATGGTAAAGATCGACAAATGGATAATATTTGGTGACACACTATAGAAATTTAAGGGTTTCTTACACACCTTGGAAACAATTAAATTGTTATGTTGTTTAAGCTGTGCTATACCAAGAACATTTGTTCTAAATTTAATGAAATTTAATTCGTTTGGATGTATAATGTTTTCTGAGGACTGGGTTGTATTGACGTCTAAGCTAATGATAAGAAGTGTAGTCGGGTGCGTCATAGGATAACTTATTTCGGAAGTCTCGTTAGTCTTAGTAGGTTGGCGTTTAATGAGATCCTTTCACAGATTGCGATAGCTCGTTTGATTTTGTAAACTTAGGTCACTGACATATCTGGAAGAAGATATGTGATTGGTTAATATAGTGTGATAGATAAATGAGTCAACGGCTAGACCTTTTATATATATATATATATATATATATATATATATATATATATCTTGTATATTATTGGTTTATTGTTGTTGTAATACATGCGTGTGAGTGACTAGTTGGTTTCTTGATAAATCAGTCGGATTATTGTGCCTGAGCAACAGATTAAAGCAAGGCTGGGTGCTAGCTGTAGGACATAGCCCTGCAGATAACAAGATCGATAATATCGGCCATCCGTGCCCAGATACAACAGTCACCTGTGATGTAAGCTACGTGTTTATGTACCTAACAAAATGTACTAGTTTACTGTTTAATTTGTGTCGATGAAACTTGGATTTTTTCTAAATAGATGACATTTGCAAATTACAGTTATTTGGTCATAGATCTCTTATAAAAGCTGCTTGCGTATGTTGGGATCACCTAGAGCGCACTGTTGAAGTCGAACTCAGGATATTCTACATAGATGACTAATCAATTGATGAGGTAGTGAATTTTCACCAATTGACAGTTGGGATATATATTACGTATACACAACCACCACATTACATCGACGCGCGATGTTGGGATGCATTAGAGTAGAATTACGGGCACTAAGTTAAAATGTTTCATCAGTCCATGGAGTCACTGACTGCTGAAATGAACTATTTTGGCTGGAGCATGTTAGCTTGGTTGAATCGGCGAAATATCCTCAATAAGTTATAGAAAGCCTTAAGGGACACTTCGTGGTTTCTGAGCTTGGTTTACTCTTTACAATTTTTTGGATCCTAAGTTTCAGATGCGTTTTGTGTCTTTTCTATTTACTCGCCACTGATATAACTACTACTTTGGTACTCATCTTCATAGTTTTATCTGACTACGCTGATGTTGTATAGGTTCTGGAAACCGATACAATATATATGCCAGGTTTTATGTTGACTTTCACTGAGTTGAACAATTCCATTTTAATGTAGTTTAAACTCAGTGTTTCGACGTTTTATACATTTTAAGTATTTCAAGGGTTTGTGATGTCTTTTTTTTTTGAGAAATGTTTTTTAAATATTGCAAGTTGGTCGGTCTGTTTGTCCACTTTACCGTCATAGTTATCCCGTTAAGACAGTTATTATTTGGTGAATCACACTAATTATTATTGTCAATTTTAACATCGCTTTCAAACAAACATTCTTATTAAAATTTTACAAGGAGACTCGCGTTTATTTTTCTCTGAAGTATTGAGTTTACATAGTACCCATACGTATCTTCCTATATAATGTTTAATAATTTAATGTGCTCAGGATTGTTTTACGATCACTTTTAATGGACGTAACATTTATTTCAGAGTTTGTACACTTGTATAATAATTTATGCAATACAGCCTGAGTTATCAATCGATGATACTATTGGTGAATAAGTAGTTTGTCTGTATGTTGATGGAAGATTTTGTTCTCTCAAAATCTAACCTTCTGAATTCTCTATCTTTCTTCTTTCAAATTTATCTCACTGAATAATACTTTTCGAATCATATCTTCGCCCCCTAATTTTCTGCATTACTGCTAATACTTCTACTATCGCTATCACTCTTGGATTTGAACTGACAGTTGCGTCTCTGTGCTGATGTGGTATGGTAACCTGAACTGATGTACGTATGTACGAAGTTCTGCGTTGTATCTGTCTATGTTGATGGAAGACTATCCACAAATGGTTGATATTTTGTTTCAATATTAATTTTATTACAGTCTCAAATATTTGTTTGTCACATCCACCACTTTTCAGGCATTGAGTGCTCCGACGTTAAAATCTATATCTGGTTCTGGACTAATACAACAGCCTCACACTGTGGAAGATCTATTCCGGTTATGCACACGGCTTGTGCAACACTGTGCAGCTGTTTTCCTAACTAGTAGTAGAATCAATTTAAATGAACTCTGCGACACTGCTGTGTCTTCTTTAAATCTTTGTTGTACTGGTCCTGGTGCTGGGTCGTCTGGTGACGATACGCCAGATTCGAACGCTAATAATAATGATGAATCAAGTTCCTCATCAGCATCTACTAGCGCATCGGCTGCAGCTGCTCGATTTTTTATCGAACTTATCATATTTACTAATGAGGCTTGTGAGGAAACACCAATGCAAGTTGTACAGACATTAGATTCTGGTAGACAGCTTTCTACTCCCTCTTGTCAATCAGCTTTAGCTGCGCAGAATGTTATTATGTGGTTAACTTGCTCTAGACCTACTCAGCCTACCGACTCTAGTAATTTAGATAATTCTTGCGGTGGACAGCGGTTAGTTTCAGCGTTGCTGCAGGCTTGTTGTCTTGGACAAATGGACGAGAGATTTCCGGAGATGGCAGATATCTTATATCATCTTAAAGTCATGATTCATCATGGAGTAAGTGCCTTTCCCTTTGTATCACAGTTTCTGTGCTTTGATTCTATTTAACAGTATTATTAAATTGTTTGATTTTTAGTATCGTCTTGAACTTCTCAATATTGATTTTTTTTCACTATCCGTCGTTATTACTGGGTTGTTTTGAATGTTTATGATCGTAGTTCTGAAAGATTAAGCTGACTCTTCATTAGAACTAAATGTCAGCAATTATGACTTTTTAAACTTGAGTTTTTAATCGATACATCTACAGTCAATTGTAAAACCTACCTAGTTTTCATCAGGTTTGCTACTCCTGGACCTTAGGTATGAGTTAGATGATCATGGAATGCTTATAATCGGCAAACGACAGTCGTAGCTGTTAATTTTTTTTAAATAAAAGTGAATTGTAAAATCCAGTAAATGCTACGAATTCATAGTTGTTGCACTTACTTCAGTTTCTCCTGGCTTAGCTGTTATCAAGTGGTTTACTAAATGCCCGGTTCACAAAGATACTAAACCTATGCGTTGTTCCCCAGTGGTAGATCGATTGGTTAATAAGTTTTTCCTTCTTAAAATTAATCATAATACGTACTTTTCACTCCAATCCTGTATTTGTATGTTCATCTTCTATATAGATGTTTCTTAACTGGTTGAAGAATGGAGTGGCTAATTTGTCAATTGTACGTACTGATGGTTTAGTTCAAGCTACCCAAGATCAAATTACCGATTTTCAAGATGTTGTTATGAAGTGAGTGTACTCATCTGGATAATTTCGAGTTGTAAAATTTAAGAAAATATATTTAGCGTTCTTGTTTCACTGAAAATGCTGTCCGTTTATTTAGAATTTCGATTATCTCACACCTTTACCGCGTGAAACAAATTTCATTAAGGTCTGGATCATTTTGTTTTGTTTCATTGAGGAAGTTTCTTTCGTACTGTGACCACCGACATGACAGTGTATATCTCGGGAACATTATTATGAGTGGTATTACTTTGTTGTGATAGTGGAAAACTAAAGATTTTTCCGCAGTACAATTATTCAAGGAATACGTAAACACCGTAGTGTTTTTAATAATTAACTCGAATGAGCATTATGATTCTGTCAGAGAATTGAACTAGTTAACGAGTGAGTTAACACAATCAAATTCAAATATGAAAGTAATGTTTCAAATTTTAATTAAATCTCTTATTAAAAGATTACTACTATATATCAGTAATTAGTGCTTTTAGACAAAAGCATTTACATACGTCAATACATACCGTTAAATTTATTGCATATTTCTTGTAAGTAAATAACTTTTTCATGTCGTTTATACGATATGTAACAGGCTTGCTAGTGTATATGTATCTGAAAACTCATTTAGCGGTCGTTGAACAGGTTAAAAAAGCTAGTTCTAAAGTACTGGAGATCAATTTTTGATATTGGTTGTATACTACAACTGTGCGATTTTATCCAATTATATTAAAATCTATACTGTCGTTATTTTCATGTTACTGGTGATTGTTAAATATAATTCGTGCATTAATAAGACTCAGTTTGTTCCACTTTATATGTTTCTTTAACTTTTTTGCAAACCTAAGTATTGAACACAAAACTAGGTGTTTAGTTAGTTTCAGAATTTATTACGAAATAATAATATAAGTGTTGCTTCCAAATTTTTTAACACTTGGCATAATGTCCCAAATAATTTATCGTTGCTACCATCTAGTGTCAAATGATTTGATGTCATTATTACTGGGTATTCCATTCCATATTAGTAAATTAGTGTCATTAGTGTCATGTCATCTACATTCATAACATATTTATGCAGATTAACATGTCTACCACAGAATTTATGTTAAATCACCACAGTCTATCATATTTGTGTTCAGTGTAAAACTACATCATTTTTTAACAAAAATCCACATCCGTTTCGGCATATATATATATATATATATATATATATATACATTGCGAAATAATTTACTAGTATATAAAGCCTATCAATTTTCGTTGGTCTAATTCACTTTTGACGATATGTAATGGTCATTCAGCGTTTCCCCTGGACTTGGAAACTTCATACCAACTAGATATTGTTTTTTACGCCTCTACGAAGATATTCAACCATAGGCAGTGATCAATTCATTAGAAATTGTTTGCGTTCCTTTATCATTAAATACCATTTGAGCACATTGCATATAATGAAAATTTGCTTTAATGTTTATAATTATTAGTCCATACGTACACGAGGTTCTCAGTAGCTTTCGTTACACGCAATTGTTTGTTTTATTTTCCAGTTCATCTCGAAGTTCAACTATCGTACATGCACTCGACTCATTTGCAAGGTTGTTCCGATAAATTACCGCCTCCCCTCCTGTGTACAATATCCAATGTGTAAAGAGTTCATCGAACTATCAGCTCATATTTCTCACTATTTTAAAACAACTTTATTCTTATCCCAGATCCTCTTGCCGTTTATGAACAGTTATAACCACTGTATTGTACAACCTTATAATCAACCGCATTTCGAGTATGATTTTCTTGAACTTATGTATCTGTCAAAATACATTATACAGTCAAACTAACCGGATTATAAATATCAGGTACATACATTTTCCTTACACTCAGTTTCATTCTTATAATCACTGACTTTGATGAGAGATTATCGAACTCATAAGTTTTCCCAGTATTAGCAGATTTAAATGCCTATTTTAACAGGGTTCAATCGATTCTCGGAACTATGATAGAAATGACTGTATGCAAACACGCATCATCAGCTATGTAACTTGTCACTAAGGTAATATTTATTCTCTAATGTAGGTGTAGCTTAGATGCAAACTGTTCAGTTTTTAATTGGATTGTAGTAAGCCAGTGTAGAGTAACAATCAAGCAAATTTAGTTCCAGAGTAATAATTTCTACGTGTCGAAAATTGATTAGTATTTTTTCTTCTCGGAATCTTGATAAAGTTCATTTTCGAACATGTGACTGCTTTGTATTCTCTGATTTAATTATGAACCATAGACAAAGATCTTTCATAGACGATACTTTTAAATTATACGACATAAAGCCACTAGAATAGAATAACCAATGACGTTACTTTCTAGTCAATCCTGAATAATTTTCGTGCTCATATATCTTTTAAATGTATTTGGGGTTCGGTGGTTAACAAACAAGTTCGTGTTTGACCTGAGCCAGTTGAAGTGCTAAAACAGTGGCTATCACAGTTAATGTTTAGTACATTAGATAGGAGATGTAGTTAATGGTATTTAGGCATTCAATTTCCCGTTTGCATTCTAATATCCGAAGTAATAATTTGTACATATCACTCAAAGAAATCATGTCACGTTTCATATTTTAGTTTATCATTTATTATGTGAAGTGCAACGGCTTCAGTATATACACATTTGCGTAATGAGATACACTGGATGTGACCATCTAACTATATATATAGTAAGTTTTTCGGTTGCTGACAAAAGAAGGCTTATAATTCGGATTACATACAACAGCGTTTCCGAATTTAAAGTCAGTTGAACTCTAAATCTTAGCTGCTAAGTAGAAAATTTGAGCTATTCAACTGTGCAAAACATATCAGTAAAATGCGAATGAACACAGCTGGCTGTCGTCAATTTACATTAGTTGTAGTGTTGGGAAAACAAGAAACGAGTATGCTGCCTAGCAGTCTGTTCTCTTTCACTGTATGGATGCAATACGTGAACACTAAGAGTAGACGACATTCGTAGACCACTGGTATTTTATCACAGATGTTTACGAAACATCGCTTGCGTTTACTGGGATCGTCGGTTAAGTAATAATGAGGTTAGACGCCAGGTACTATGAAAACAAGATAAACCGGTTGGTGAGGTTATGAATCTTCATCGACTGAAGTGGTTAACCACTGCTTGCCTCGACGTGTAATGCTGGCTAGTGTTGGAGGAGGATGGAGAAAAGATGTGGGCGGCCAGACCGAAACGTCGTCAGTCCGTGAAGTTACTGACTGCTGTTCTTAACCACGTTAGTAAATGCAGATGACTTAGTTGAAGTCTGCGAGAATGCGTCGGCTTTTGTCATCCCTTAGATCGTGAGCTTAAAATTACTTTATACCTTTCTTTCCTCAAACTAACTATTCCTCCCTGGACTATATTGTATGTGTCTATACTCTTTTCTTACTACTGTGACGAATCTGGTGTTTAGTTGGCTATGATGTCTCCATAGTTTACTACCTTCATTTGACTTTTCTGGAATTGATGCTCTATTATAAGGCTCAACCAGTGACTTAAAATATGCAGATGATTTAGTCCTTTACAATGAATACGTCGATAATATGCACTCTGAATGCAAATTGTTACTTAAAAATCGTAGGGATTGAAATAGTTAAGTGCACTGATCACTTCATCTACATTGGAAGTTTGATCAGCCGTGATGCGTAGGCGTCTCATGGAACATTGTTTAGGACATAGAAAGCCCGCTTAGCTTCGTGGACTTGCACCTTTTGTGGACTATGACGACTGGTTGAGCAAGAAAAAAAAAGCAAACGAGTTAGTGACGGTTCATACTTCGTCAAAGTATTCTGTTTGGTGTACGATGGGAAGTAATGGTGGCTACATAATGATACATCACTTCATTGTCTGTTGGCAGGTGCAGACTGGCTGGTTGGTCAATAGCCGGAGACACACTGGGTGTAGTAGATCAGAAGCGACTAATTGGGTGGATGCATTAACCTCCTTAAATTATGAGCATAAAATTATTTTATACCTTCCTTTCCTCGAATTTATTTTTCTTTCCTGGACTATATATAACCTGTCCCAACGTTTCTTATCACTACAACTTATTTTCCTGTGAATATGAGATGTGGTAACTTGGATGGCTGACTAAAATGGTAGTAAAAATAAAAAATTCTCCTGAAATAAAAACGTATATTTACTTCTTTTACCCAAATAGTAGGACAGCCATATATTTTGTTGGGTGTATAATTACGACTACATGGTTGTTTTTTTACATTAAAGCGATTCACTTGAATTATGGATTTTTACTGAGCCAAATTTAAAATTTTTAAATGTGTCCGGATAAGATTTGCTAAATAAGTGATCATAAGTAGATCTTTGTAGCTTGAGTTAATCAGTTGCTCTAAATGATCAGGGTCTAATTTAGGGATCGAGAAAATTAATTGCGCTATAGAACGTCCGATTTTGGGGTCTGCTGGACACTTGTCATGAATAACGTTTTCAACATATCGAATGACCTGATCTAACATAGTTAGTAGGTGTTGCGAAAGTTGATACAGATAGAACATATCATCCCCAAGCTAAAAATTTAAAATAAACTTTAGAAAAACAACCAAAATTAATAAAAGCATAATACTAATGGATATATTTTAAAGTTGGCGATGTTTCACATGACAAAACGAGTATGTGAGTCAAATACGAACAGCGTATTCCCGTATTTATAATATAGAGGGCAAGAACACTAATATTTTAGAGTTACACAAACTCAGAGGAATAGTCTAAACCATATAGAGTGGGAAATTCACAATCTTATGCTTCTAGTAATAAGTAGAATGAATATTATTAAACGGGGGGGGGGAATCGGTTGAGCCTAAACGGAGATTTGATTTCTCTAGCGTGAGGAAAAAGTCGGTATAACCCAGGACTCAATTAACAGACATGATGTGTGTACTTATTAAACTATACGGGTTTGTAGGCGTCTCAGAGTTGCGTATTTGGTGGTCCCACCAAACGCAAGTAAAATCTCCAGGTCATTCGTGATCTAACGTGTCGATCTATTTGTAACATCCACAAAGCGTCGTGAAAATAGAGGATCTGATAAACGTAGAAATCCCTTTCGTATATCAGGTGCTTTACGATAAATGTGCTACTGATGTATAGCTTGAATAAACTAGTTGAACGTTTTTGACAACATACAGATGTCTTTCCAAAGATTAAAAATACACTGTAAAAGTTATAGGTAGGGTAGTACCATGGACTGTTTTCGCCTGATATCCCTAGAACTAACGTATAAATCGAACTAAAAAGCACTAGGCCGATTAAAGATAAAATCAAAAGACAGCTTACTTCAGGCTGCAATTTACTTCTCGGATCAATGGAAGAAACCATCATTTCGACAGCACATCGTTCTGGGCCATAACACTCGACTTCAACTTCAACAGGCACAAAAATAGACCCTCGTTTACCTCCAGGAATACCCATATGCCTGCAAAGAAATGCTTTTGTGGACATTTTGTCCCCAAAAGACATGTTAGTGTCTACTAATAATAATATAGCGTTCTTCGACTTGTGCATGTAATAATCTTGATGTATAACTTTATAGGGTACAGTAATTTCATTCCCTGTTGCATACCATCCAACAATGCAATGAGAATGATTAACCTAAAGACATGAGTATATCACAGAAAATAAATACTTTGCGTTCAAGAGCGGCCATGCTGTTTCCAAATTCAAGGTCCATGCACACATCGGCGGCTGATTCTTGATATAGAGCACTATAACAGTGAGTGACTTCAATTATTCCTTTGCCCCATGTTCCTGTAGCAAATATATACTCTGTGTTTTCATACCGAGAAGAGTGCCAATAACACGTTCTGATCCTTCTGCACGTCGCTCGTATGCGTCAACAATTGACGCTAAAACTACAGGATGAACATGAACAGCAGAACCCGACTCCATTCACGTCGAGCGCCTTTTGTATTGAGCACCCTCGTTTTTAAAGTAGGCCTAAAATTTTCATTATTCAATCTCAAACTGTGTGAATAAAAGTTCTCCTTATCCAATTTTTTTATACAGCAGATAAATCAGTGAATCTTAATTTTTGTAGACAGAAGACTGCAAATTTCTGTTATTGCATTTGTATGGCATATTTCATACATGATATATTTATTTGTAATTCTTAATTGTTACGTAGTCTATTATATATTTGACAAACTAGCTCGAATTAGTTGTTTTCGTTGCATCTGTGTTCTGATATTGAGTGCTTTAGTTTTCTGAAGAACCATGCCTCATATACAGTGTATATGCCTTTGTGTTACATCAATGACTGAAGGAGTCTAAAAGTAACACAAAGATATGAGTATATATTTTTGAAAACGGTAAGATTTATATCGATCTTCTTTAATGGTGTGAACCAGCCTCTTGGCGTTTCTTTAAGCAATGATCGTATGCTATTAGATTTTTTCATGTTGCAATGTCTCTACCATTTACGAAAAACATTTTTCGAAGAGACTTTGATATTCTGGATATTTCACCGTTATAATCTAGGGTATTGAACATTATGATTAACCAATCAGCTGCTTGAATTTCTTTGAATAAAATAAGTACATTCGTATTGCCCCTAGATCCAAAAATACCACAGACTTGTTGTCAAAAAATGCCTTCACGTATGCATTGTGAATGCTGAAGAAAATTTCAGTGTCTATATGACATTATAGTTCAAGAAATTTACAGAGTTTTAAAAGACAATACTAAGCCTAGATAACAATTTTACAGCGCGAACCTAACTAGCTCCTGAAAATACCATAATTGTTTCGAGTGGGGAAGACCTTTCACTGAAAATAATGCCAAAAATTTGTAAATATATTTAACTATAACAAAAACAATGTTCTAGAAAAATTCCGCAATTAGAGTATCCAAAATCTAGAATCTTCAAAGATTTGCTATCCATATCACTTTACTAAGATAAACTTAAAAACATGCTGACGAATTCGCAAGTTTAATCTGTCTTTACTAATATTACAAAGCAGCAAGCAGCGATTAAGCCAACAAGTATAAAATAGTCTACTGCACAAGCTATTGCTAACAACAATAATTATTATTATTTTTAAGGCCAACATCAACAGTTTTAAAAATAGTAAGTTGGTTGATTGACAACATTAAAGAATATGATGGTTCCAAACTCACTGCTGGATTGTTTAGTGAACACTAGTAGATCATTAACTAATAAAATCCGTATAGACGACTACAAGTCAACCATCATATCATTGTGTGATGTTAAATGCTATCTTAGCTGCGCAAAATTTTTTCTACAGTAATACGAACACTGAAACATTTGTACATCGTTAGGGTCGACAGTATGTCAATAAGCATGCTAAAATTAAACGCAATAGATTTTATCTCTCACTTATTCAATCATTTACAATATATACACTGTGCTGCCGTTTTCTCTCGAAAGCCACATTTATCATCTTAAAGACTGTAAGTGGACTGACTGTAAATAAGAAAAACTACCGTCAGCTTGACCTCCATTTCGAAATCTGTTGACTGGTCAAGAATGTAGACGGAGTTGAAGTATTTTAGTATCTGCGGAACAATAACATAAGCTCCATCTCATGATATAGGCATTTAAGGACTAGGTTATGTGATAAGATATCGTTAAATTACTTTAAATTTACAGCCTAACAACGCAATTATAAAAATTATGTATTAGTTTTTGGTTTCGAATTCAAGAAAGCCTTTGATAAGTTCCATATCAATGAATTCTCCCTAGAAATCAGGGTCTTTTGGACGCATTACACTGTTGGTTTAATTCGTCTATAATTACACTGAACTAGGTAGCAAAATATACTATTCTGATATCTAAACCTAAACTTAATACCAGTTGCGTTTTTCAGGTTAGTGCTACTGAGGTAGTGAATAAACATATTAAAAAAATTTGCACATATTACATATAAGTTCACAGGCATGGTCATGATGATACAAAAGAAGACAAAACATACACTGAAGTGATTTAAAAAATTATAGTATGGTTTATCGTGCTCGAGTTTTATGAACAAGGTGCCTTTTTTGTAATAGCAGTGATTATTTAAAAATCTTAGTTTGTGGCCCATGGTTTGTGGTTTGATCATGTGACGACAATTTTCGAGCAGCTGAAAGATGGTGGAGAGAATGGTCCAAGAAGGCACATTAGGGTATTGTACTATGATAGCGAATCAGCCTTTTCGCTTTTGAGAGTAAATATACTACTGTATACATTATGGAACTCCGTCTGAAATCCCACCAAGGTTACTGTTGCTCCCATGCCCGGATAAAGAAATAAGGTTACGTATGATGTTTAAAACCCCATAGCGTAAAATAACAACCTTACTATATAAACAGTGACCAGAGGATACCACTCAAACCATTCAATCTTTGTCCTGGGAGTTAAAAATTCTTTATTTTGAAGATGTGTGTCGCCTAATGGCTAAAGCCGAGTTGTTTCGGATGCTATGAAGTCTATACCTTTTCTGAAGGCCTGAAGATCCTAGGAATGAGCAAAACTCACTAGTTATCATATGGTCAGCAAAGATTATCTTTAAGAGTACTGTTACACACCGGTCAAGAAGAAGAAAATGCCTATCACACGCAAAGAATTGTATTAATGTTGTTCAATGAAGAATGGTAAACACATGAAATCAAAACCTCACTAACCTAGAATCCTCAAAGAAAATATTAAGTCAAAGAAAAATAGGATTACAGCGAATTTTTTCCGGTGATATGCACTTAATAACGGCAGCCTCCAAGACGACACATACTAGTTCTATGAGGGACTGCCATAAACTATCGATAACTGTTCATTTTATAACCTGTCCATTTTGATACGAGACCTAAACGACAAGTTTGCAATCGACAACACCAAATATGAAGACATGGGATGTTATGCACCGAGTAGAAGGAACGAAAACGGTTAGAGGTTTACAAAGTCATTTGTCTTCAACAAAATGGTTAAAGGTGGCTCCATATTCTCACACAAACGCATATACACATTTACACCAGCCCATATACGGAGAATCAAGTGGACTATATCTGCATCAATAAAAATTTCAAAGGAACTAGAAGTAAGCGCAGAGAGAGAAACTGATATATATGTAGTGGTGGCCAAAAAACATGAAGTTTACGAAGCACTGAAAAACTTGACCAACAGAATCAAAATGTTTAATACGATATTTTTTTGAAGTATTTAACGATTCCGACAAAGCCAAGATAAACCCAAACAATAACTTCCAAGCGTTTCACAATCTGCAAGAGGAAAAAAAGATTATAATGGAAGACTGCTGTAAAAGGATTGAAGAATCAATGACTGAAGCATGTCAGGAGGTTTCGGGTCTCAAGGAACCCCACAAAAATGACGGATTTCTGTTGTTACTTTGGACAAGATCGAAGAAGCAAAAAAACAGCAATTAATAACAGCCTAACAAGAATAGAGAAAACCAAGGCACAGGTCTAATGTACAGAAGCCAATAAGCAAGTAAAAAGGAACATTAGATCAGCTAAAAGGAAGGTATGTTGAAGGCCTAGCAATGACAGTGGAAAAAATGCATGGAAAGGATACATGAAAACCTTACATGATGACGAAAACAGCTAGCTGATAAATTCAGTAAGACCAAATGGCCAGTCAATAACAAATCAATCGCTGAAACCTAGGAAACGAGAAGCAGGGATGTAGAACACTTTGAAGAATACTTGAAAAGACCTACCCCACTGAGCCCACCAGTCATCGAAGTAACATCTACAAAACTTACTATAAATATCAATCCATTAACAGTCGATGAAATCAAAATGGCCATCCGACATATCAGGAGTGGCAAATCAGTAGGGCCAGACAACATACTAGCGGATGCACTGCGGTCAGATACTGAAGTAACTGTAGCAACGCTCCACATTCTCTTCAGAAAGATTTCAAAGGGAGAACATGTGCCAACAGACTGGAAAGTAGGTTACTTCACTAAGATACCAAAAAGCGGAGACATTATCAAATGTGAGGGCTATGGAGATATCACCCTACCAGCAATACCAGGAAACGTCTTCAACAGTGTGCTATTAAACCGATTAAATAGATGACCAACTTAGAGATCAACAGACCAGGTTTCGTAAAAATCGATCATGTACCGAAAAAATCGTGACTCTGCAGATCATTGTTGAACATCTATTTCCTTGACTACGAGAAAGCATTTGACAGCTTGCACATAAAATATTATGGTGCCTTCTTTGACAATAAGGCGTACCCAAAATATAGCCAATATTATATATAATTCTTCAGTCGAGGTACTCTGTAAAATCGTGCATGGAAGACAACTCACAGATTTATTCGAATTGATGACCGGTGTCAGACAGGGCAGCTTACTCTCATTTAGGAGCAGCATTTTTTACAATTGAAGAATATTTGAAACTGCAACTATCACCCAACATCATAGTCAAAATTTTTAATGCGAATGTGAAGACTGCTATCTAGTGTGGCTGAAAATTAAAATACGACGAAAAGCATTATCAAAAGATACAAGTACATATACACAGCTGTTTGAGCAAAATGTTTTGATTCTGTAGGCCAGATAACATCAGTAGCAACCTTTTGTGGCAGAAAACAATCCAGCTTTCACCCGGATATAAAATTTTGAAAAGTCACTAGAGGTAGATAGGACATCTACTGAAAAAATCATTGAACTGAATCACAATAGAAGCACATGCTTAAAATCCTCAGAGTCAGGGGGTAAGGAGGAAGACCAACGAACCAATTAAGCCAAGAAATGGAGGCAGACATAAGTAGTAGTGTGAACAGCATTTGGGAAGGAGAGCCTATTACAGAGTAGATCGCAGAATGCTAGTTGGCGGCTTATGCCCCACGTGGCGTAACAAACATTATTTATTTGAAATTAGACTGTCAGAATATGAATAATTAGTTCTCTGTATGCTTGCTAAATACGATCAGCTGAAGTGATAGGAGGTCACGGGGGAATACAACTCAAAGGGATTTGTTAAAAAACTTAATATAGCTTACGCCAACACTCATGATTTCACTGACACTTTTATTGTCCGACGTATTAATTACTTTGATTCCACTAATTGCCTGGGTAACATATGCATAAAGCAATTTTGACTCCATAACTACACCTGAAGTCCCTCTTGGGTTACTGCTGGTCCCAAACCAGGACAAAGGAGCAGGGTCTATCATAGGGTTAGCAACCATATCCCGTGAAACAACAACCTGCTATAGAACCACTAACCAGTAAAAACCTTTATAATTATTTTAACTCTGCCCTGGGAGTTGGAAGATTTGTTATGACGCCTCATGGTAGAAGCAGAGTTTTTTTCGGAAGCCACGAGACCGATGTCGCTCCTGACAACCGGAGCAACCATTATTATGGGTACATGGAACTTCCGCACAATGTGGGAGATAGCGAAGCCTGTAAATTGCCGAAGAAATGGAGAGTTGCAACCTGAAGATATTTGGAATAAGTGAAACCCATTGGTTACAAGCTGGACAGCGAAGATTGTCCTTAAGAAAAGCGCTTTAATACTTCGGTCACGAAGAAGAAAACGCCTCACACACAAGGAGTGGCACTGATGTTGTCCCAAGAAGCATGGAAAACCCTTACAGAATGGGAACCTCATGAAACAAGGATCATTAATGAATCATTCATAACAAAAAAATAAGGGATTACAATGAATGTCATCCAATGCTATGCACCCACCAACGACAGCCACGAAGACGACAAAATCACTTCTACGCAAGGTTGCAGTCAATCATCGATAAATGCTCAGCCAAGGACCTGACCATTTTGATAGGAGACTTCAACGCCAAGATTGGAATGGACAATACCAAAAATAAAGACATCATAAGACGACTTGGACTGGGAGAAAGAAACGAAAACTACAGGAGGTTCGCAAACCTAGGTACTCTCAACAAAATGATTATAGGTGGCATTGTATTATCCTACAATTACATGGACAAAATTACATGAGTTTCGCTGGACCACATTACAGAGAACCGATTCGACCATATCTGCACGAATAAGAAGTTTAGAAGAACCATCAAAGACAAAAGAGTAGAGAGAAGAGCTTACATAGCTTCGAATCACCATCTATTGGTGGCTAAAATGAAAAACTGAAGCAGCAGTATTACACAGGTTTAACACAGCCCTTCTCCGAGATACTAACAAATGCAACGAATTCGACATAACTCTTAGCAATAAGTTTTAAGCACTTCATGATCTCCTAGAAAAAGGTGAAACAAATGTAGGGGGTGACATTCGGTAAGAGATTAAGGCCGGCATACCAATAATTCAAGTGCATGAACAACGAAACGAACGAGTAGAACACTTCAAAGAACTCTTGAATAGACTAGACCCACTGAACCCACCAGCCATCAAATCAGCAATCATGGATCTTCCCATAAACACCGACCCACCAATTCTTTTTAGGTCTTACTAAATAACTAAGGTTTGTCCGTAAAGTAAATCATAAAGTTAATAATTGTCGATTTCGTAGATTGGTATATATATATATATAACAAGGTTCTAACTTTACATCACGCTAGTAATATGTATATTCATCGATAAAATGACAATGAAAAAATTGACAACGATTCATCCTACTTCGTTTTGTTTACCATCAAATGTTTTATTTCACATAGCGATAATGTCAACATACAGTGTTAAGTCTACATAAATGAAGTGGTTTGAATTGTACTGGAAATAACAAATGTTACAGGAGTTAGCTCAGCACACAAACAAATGACTATTAATATAGTTAAATCAGCATAAATATTGATTTCCGCCCCCCCCCAAGTATCCAGTCTAAACAGATGAATCCAATGTACACGGATTACTCTTAAAGAAGGACAAGTTACGTTTCAGAAAAAGAGGGTTAGATTATATGTCGTTGCTATGCCATATGATAAGCAAGAGAAATGTCTAAGAGATTTAAGCTGAGTTATCCTCCCAGCCTAGGTCATCGTTCAGGTGGCATTAAAGCTTCTTACAAGGCCCTTGTATTTGCCATGAGTTGGCCAAGAGTAGAAAAGTATATGAGTAACTGCATTAGATCACAGAAACCAATAAGTACCTACTTAAATGCGATTATTTTTGTAGTTGGTTACGGCTTTCTATGTTCAATGAGTATGCAAGACGGTGATTTCCGTCGTAAATCGTCTTAACGACCACCAAGTAAGGGAATATGTAAAATAACTAATAAAACTTTCACTCATTAGATATACATGTTCATTTCAAAAATATTTAGTTCTATTTTTAAAAAATAAAAAGTGGTTACTGTGTGTTCTTGAGGAAAAACTCTGGAATTTGTAACAGTGGGATAAAAAATAGAATTTAAATAAAGAAAAACTTATGTATACACTGCAACATAATTATCATTATTGGCATCGTGTTAGCGGGGAAAGTTTACATTTAAGGTAATCTGAATGAAAGGTTGATCAAATAAGCATCAAAATTGGGAGTGTGTTCCATTACATACTAGTCGAATGTGATGTATCTGAGCAAGGATGGCCGATATTATCAATTCTGTTGTTCGCAGTGCCAAGTCTTACAGCTAGCACCCAGCCTTGCCTTAATCTATTGCTCAGGCACAAACATCCGACTGATTTGTCAAGAAGCCAAGTAGTCATTCACACGCATGTATTACAACAACAATAAATCAGCAATATGCAAGATATATATATATATGATGCTTCATTTGACATCGCGAAAATGGTTGTCTGTTAGAAAGATCGATAGTTACTCTCCTAACGAAATTCAACCAATTCTAGTATAAATCTAGATATTTTAGGATCTAGTTAAAGGGGCTTAGTCGTGATTAATCTAATTTGTAGGTTGCATCTACCACAGACTGATTTCAGTCGAGTTACTATAATAAATCTAGTCACGAATATAAACCGATATGCAGCACCTCAATATCCACCATTTAGTCAAAATAATTAAAACGAGGTCATAAATTTCGTGAAGTCAGACAGACAGACAAATACAACGCAGAACTTCCTACGTACGTACATCAGTGAAGTCAGCAAACGGTAATGACTCAAGTAGCAAAATTCGTCAGATAAACGACTTCACCATCATATCAAAAACAATAGTAAAATCGTTGTGATCAGGACGCAAACATTAAGCCAACATTCAGACAACTGCTTTCACGGAAACATGAATTGTGACTTATCAAGCCCTAGAGATACAGTGATGAGCAGTCAAGATACAGATGACGATATTATTTTCATGGACCCCCCCCCCCCACAAGATTACATTACCAAAGTATTTACTATAATTCCAGATAGCAAATTTTATGAATGAACCACTCGGAAAGGTATAACAGCGTAAACTTGACAAGAGTTTTGAAACCCTGTACTTCCTATGTAACGGCAAAGCTGTTTCTAACAGATCCTACTTCACAACTTCTAAAAATTTCTCTTGCGGAGATACCTTGATATCGATATCCTTAAACAGTATCTAAATAAACTGTCTTTACTATGTAGTCTCAATTTAAAGTTTAAATTTAACAGTTTCCATAAACGAAATCATGGGTCACCACTAAACCCTCACCTAGATAATCTCATGACGAATCTAAAGAATACACTGTTCCGATCTACAATTGTCAGTTTCTATTTGTGTAAGTGACAAGTGATAGTTTTATTGATTTGCAATGACAATCTGAACATCATAAATATCTTGCGATAAATTAGCAACTAACAGTTACTTATTTCCACAATAGAACCACAAAACTTTATTCGCGTGGTGATACAAAAGAAAAATGGTTCCTTACATACAGAGAACCCACTTTAGATGGGCAACACAAGAATTTCCACAACTGGGGCCCACTGAATGTAAAAAAAATCATACTCCATCACAGGCCAGATGACGAATTACCTTTACACAGACTACCACCAGTCGGAACCGTTTATCCTATCAAGTACACTGAGATCAACCTAAAGAGCTGTCAACTATACCGAAGATTTTTCATGAACATCGAATTTCAGAATTTCTGAGTGCCATTGTATTGTTTTCTTTGGAGAGCCTATAATTAATGTGTTAAGGATAAATTTCCGCTTCTTGTCACATTTTGGTTTGCTCGCTAACGTGGAGTGTGTCAAGTTGCTAGCATAAAGTGGATATGTCCCAAACGCATTTCAGGACACTTCTTATTGTAGATTCTAAGAGAAATTAGAACTACCAATATTTCGATCCAGAGATGTCTAGTCAATTTCCGTCACACTGTTCAACCAGAATCATATTTCAACATCATGTGGTCAAGCAACCGGGCTCAGAAGAAAAACGCATCAAATTTTGCGCGATGCCGAAGCTTTAGTAATTCTGTAGTTTAAACTTGGTTTATAATCAAAACTGGTTAGCGTTTTTTTGGCAAGGAAATTCAGTAAGCCAGAACGGCCAATTAAGAACAAGGCCGGCAAACCAATAACTCAAGTGCATGAACAACAAAACAGACGGGTAGAACACTTCGAAGAACTCTTGAATAGACCAGCCCCACTGAACTCACCAGTCATCGAAGCAGCAGCCATGGATTTCCCCATAAACACCGACCCACCAACAGTCGAAAAAATCAAAATGGCCATCCGACAAATCAAAAATGGCAAGTCAGCGGGGCCAGACTACATACCAGCTGAGGAACTGAAGACAGATATAGAAGTAACTTCAACGATACTCTACATTCTCTTCAGAAAGATTTGGGAGGAAGAACAAGTGCCAGAAGACTAGAAAGAAGAGTATCTCACCCAGATACCAAAAAAAGGAGACCTTAGCAATTTCGAAAAATTCAGAGGCATCACTCTTCTTTCGATACCAGGAAGTCTTCACCAGAGAGTTATTTAACCGAATGAATGATCCAGTCGACGCCAAACCTCGAGATCAACAGACCGGATTCCATGAAGGTCGATCGTGTACCGATCAAATCACCACTCTACGGTTCATTGTTTAACAATCAACCGAATGGAATTCACCAATTTACATCAACCTCCTCGACTACGAAGAAGCATTCGACAGTGTGGATAGGAGAATATTATGGAGCCTTCTACGACGTTATGGCGTACCCTAAAAGACAGTCATCACCATACGGGATTCTTATGACGGACTACATTGTAAAATTGTGCATGTAGGTCAGCTCACAGACTCTTCGAAGTGAAGACCGGTGTTAGACAAGGCTGTTTACTCTCACCCTTCTTCTTTCTGCTGGTGGTTGACTGGATCATGAAGACTACAACATCTCGAAACAATCTCGGAATATAGTGGACATCGTTGAGACTAGGTGACTTGGACTTTGCAGATGACCTAGCTCATCTATCCCATACACAGCATCGAATGCAGATGAAGACAAACAATGTAGCAGCATCCTCTGCAGCAATAAGCCTAAACACACACAAAGGGAAAAGCAAGATCCTTCGATACAAAACAACGAACACTAACCCAATTTCACTTGACGGAGAAATTCTAGATGTAGAAACCTTTACATACTTGGGCAACATCATCAATAAACAAGAAGGGTCTGATTTATGGCAGATGTGAAGGCGCGGGTTGGAAATGCAAGGGAAGCATTTCTACAACTGAAAAACATCTGGATTCAAACTAACTGTCGGTCAACATTAAAGTCAAAATTTTCGATACAAATATGAAGACAGTTCTGTTGTATGGAGTTGAAACTTGGAGAACTATGAAAAGCATCCTTGAAAATGATACAAGTATTTACAAACGATTGTCTGCGTAGGATACTTCGGATCCGTTGACCAAATACCTTGAACAGCAATCTTATATGATAGAGATCAAATCAATTTCCAGCCGAGGAAGAAATTTGGAATAGACGCTGGAGGTGGATAAGTTACACGCTGAGGAAATCACCAAGTTATGTCACAAGACAAGCATTAACATGGAACCCTGGAGGTCAAAAGGAAAGGAGGGGCTTCAAGACAGAGTTGGTTAAAGAATATTTTTCGGCGGCCTATGCTCTACATAGGGTAACAGGCATTGATTGATTGATTGTTATATGACTCCATCATGTATTGTTTTTTCCGTGTCATACGATCGAGTTTGTACATGCATATTTTATTCATTCATAAATGCTTCTGAATACTAATAAATATTAAGTTGTCAGTTTAGCTTATACTGTACAAACACCATTAAAGATCTTTTATATAAATAATTCTACAATAAAAGCTATGAATGCTTCTACTAGTGGATCGTTTGTGATGTAATAAATAACTAGAGTAAATCACCTAGTTGATGTGAAATATTATGCTGTTTTTTGTTTGTTTATGGTGACACCACTAATTTCTGAGTTACATCCTTAAAAAATACTTCCTTACGTTGACTAGGTCGTGCTCTTCTGTTGCAAGGTGCACAGCCTCATTTTTATGAAACGTTGGTTGAAGTGGTTACAGATATATGAAGAAATTTCACACAATTCAATGTGTTTGGCGTAGATAGCATTCCTCTGTGGTTTCGGACGTGAGATGATAAAATTCACAATAAGAACAGCACCAAAGTATGATCGTCTATCCTTTAAGTACTACTTCAATCCCGTTTTTGATGATAACTATGCGCCACAAAAGTTGGTGTTGACGCTGAGTTCATGAGTGGATAGGACAAGAAACGATTATGATAAATATTTGTATATTGACAGCTGTCTAGAATCAGTTGAAAATGTCATATGAAAATACTCATAGTTGACACAGATGGAATATTTTCAAATATAAGTTTCAGAATTATTAGGCATGTTTTTTAAGTAAGAAGTAAAAGCAATTAAACTGCGTGATTAGTCATTAAAATGTAATACTAATTGATCGAATAACACTTTGGAGTTAGGTGCAAACTCATAATTGACACACTGAATTTCGTAGAAAACGAATTCAACGATTTGCAGGAAAATGATGATTTGAGTTGATAAATAATCAATTTGTCGAAGTTACTGTGCCACATAAGCTTCGCGTCAAGTTTGCGTTTCAACAAATATGGGAACAATTTGAAATGAGGTGGTCATATCAATAGTAATTTAGTTAGTTAGTGATTAGAATAAGCACAATGTATCGAAATTAACACGCAAATATCGATTAATAATGCTCTCCTAAGCTAATGGTAAAACATAAAATCGTGTACTGATAAGTGCTTATTGATACCTCGAAAAGCTGTTGATGAGCTGTTGTGTATGTTCATTCACGAATGATCCAACAACAGTGCGAATGTTATCCATGAAAGCGAATTTAATCCTAATGAAGTCTGCTACCGTACCAAATTTAGAATTAAATGCAGCTATCCGAGAACCAGTGAAAAGGCCCTTTAGGTAGAATGTCGCTTTGAATGACTTCGTGATGGTCACGCAATATTTGAATGGTAAGTTAACATAGAATATAAGTGATTGAAGAAATCTATCATTTAAAAAGCTAGAGACTTTTTGTGGTACCTTGTTTAATACATTTGTATTGCGGCAAAACTGTATCTACGCCCTTTAGACCAGAGTACGTGACCTTTGGCGCACCATATACCCTTTGCTTTCTAGTCATGCTTCTTACTAGTTTAGACTCTATGAGTTATTTTGCTAACCTGTGGTTAACTCTCTCATTGCAGCTCCAGTTAACCATAATCAGCAGTTTAAAACCCTACTTCAATGTAGTGAATGTCATAATGAGTCTAGTATTAACATGACTTTGTAAGGAAATCGAAATTGAATTTTGATTATTCATGTTGTAAAAGTATACGCTTACGAGGCACATTTATTTCCAAGGACACTATAAATGATTAGATTCATTCTCATACAAAATCGAGCAGGGAAGACTCGCTTGGCTAAATGGTATATGAATCTCGATGATGAAGAAAAGCAAAAGTTAATTGAGGAAGTCCATGCTTTAGTTACTGTGAGAGATGCTAAACATACAAACTTTGTTGAATTTCGAAATTTCAAGATTGTATATCGACGTTATGCTGGTTTGTATTTCTGTATGTGTATAGATCTCATGGATAACAGCCTTGCATACTTAGAAGCCATCCATAATTTTGTGGAGGTCTTAAATGAATTATTTCACAATGTTTGTGAATTAGATCTTGTCTTCAACTTTTACAAAGTTTATAGTGTTGTTGATGAAATGTTCCTTGCTGGAGAAATTCGTGAAACAAGTCAAACAAAGGTTCTAAAGCAAATTATTATGTATTCCGCTTTGGAGTAGCATCAGTGATATCTTTTTATTGAAAGTTAGGTCGCTCTAGGCATTTCTCACGAACATAAAATCTCAATTTGCATACACTACTTCTAGTAGTGCATAATCATTCAACTATACACCTATTCCATGTGTTGTCTCTTATCAGAGACTATTTTACTATTATATCTCTGGTTGTTTATTTACTTGCTTTCTTACTGCTGTTAATACAATTTCTAGCAACACCTACTCAATTATATTCTTTTTATGCACAATTTGTTTTCATATCCTTACTTTATTGTCGATATATATAAATTGAATTTTATTCCGAACATTCTTAGTCCGTTTTTCTGGGTGATACTGCTATTTGCATCGTATTTCAGTTTTTAAATAATATTTAAAACTAAGTAGTTGTCCATGGTTCTGTTGTGTCTATGATAAAACATATACTTGTACTGGCGGTTGTGAAAATAATGTAGACTTACGTGGCTCATGGATACAAATGTATATACAAAAATTAGTTTCAGTAGAAAGTCTAATGTGTTTCTTAGGCTAAACGTTTCAAGCTTGTAGGAAGTTCTAATATTACCTGCGATTTACCATCGTCTTATTCATTTATAATTTACCTATTTTTGAATACCACATCATGTTTATAGCATAACCATAAAGTAAGCCGATTAACTGTTTATTTTTAAAGTGGGGTTTGCTTGTCAGTTTAACATTTGTCCAGACATTTTCGCATCTTGATGCTTTCTCCAATTAATGTCCATCAGAATCGAGCTCACAAATCGCACTTTCTTTTAGTAAGTATCATATGCTTTCAAGTTCAGCCTAGACAATTTCGCATTTTGTGATTAAGACACTTGAAAATTTCTGAGGAAGTTTATGTTGTAAGTAGGAATCCTGTGGAACTAATAAGGAACTGATAGTCGTCAAATAAGTTGTAAGATAAATATTAACTCCATGGAGTTTTTTATAGACCAGAAACATCTAACCACACTTTTTTGAATAGTATAATCCCATTGCTCTTAGCGTTTTTCCTGGGTTAGTAAAATTTCTCCACTAATATACTTCTTTGTGCTAATTTAATATGTATCCATTGATTAATATTTAGTAGTAGTTCGAATCAGCAACCTTCGGAAGTTATTTCGAGTAAACAATAGAGTGAGCGGGAAATAGTTTAACTCATACTTGCCCAAGCTAAACGAATTAAGATGGGTCTAAACTCAGTAAATATCAAAAAGCATTATAATTGTCATAATATTTAGCAGCCAGTTTTATTTTGACTGTCTCTAGGCTTATTCTACGGTTGATCACCTCAGAATTTTTATACCTCAGTGATGCTTCGAATATATTAGTGATAATATACTAATACTTTACTCAGACAACCCATTTCTAGAAGTTCATAGTATCTCGCTTCTAATGTTGCGCAAACACTGTAAATCTAATCAAAAACTGTATTTATTTCGTTTTCTTTTTAATCACTAGTTCATGGCACCTGATATAGGTGAAGACGATGAAGACATGTTAAGTTTTAATCATCTTTTCTTCCCATTGTGCTGTGAACATTGTCACAACTTCAAACTCGCAAACTAAGATTCACCGAAAGACTTCTAAGTCGGCAACTAATTATTGAAAAGTCTAATGTGCTTCTACAAGGGTATCTAATACATAATTTAATTAAAACTACAAAGCCTGGTGTTGTTAAGCAGTAGGTTGAGTTGGGACAAAATGACCTATGCTACTTTCTTATTTTAAAAACGAGAAGTCAGTGAATACTCCCAGTTAAAACTCTCATGTTTGAGAGAAGAATCTCATCTCCCATTGACTCTCATTTGTTTGTTGACGTTATCAGAACAGGTGCATTTGTAAGTACCAGGAAGCGGTAAAGAATATTGGTCTACATTTGTATATCCACTATGGTTATGTACTACTTGAAATTTAAATAGTTCAAAGGGTTTCTAATTGAAATATTAAGTCATATTGCTATCGGTTAAATATGTAGAAGAATATTGCACCTTAATATGCATATTAACAAAGACGTATGACAGGTATCTGATGAGGCGAATAGTACTCATTTGTTACACTTTCACTTCGATAGTCTTTTGTCTACCAACAATGCTGCAACACACTAACTGGTTCAGCACTGTTGGCAAAGAATAATGACCGACTGTAAATCGTAATGTTCGTTGTCGAGGAAAGCTACTAATTGGTAGTCATAACTGGGTTTACATGCGTGAGGTTTGACTATGCCTTGGATTATGTTTTGAAGGATTCAAAAGATAGATGTCATTGTTTACGACTGATCAGAAGCACAATGAAAAGTGTTCAACTGAAACACGGACTTAAACAGTTTACAGCAACAATGAATAAACCCATTAACGCATTAAAATCACCTGGAAAAGCTACATATGTATGCGATGATTGTCTTATGTAAAATTACGTGAATAACAGATTTTCCGGACAGCTGGTATATAAGTTCTTGCTTGTTTGTTAATAATTCTGAATGTTTTGGGAACGTCCACTATGTAAAAAGTACCTAAAGACTACGCTTGTGAAGACTTTACTACTCCTCGGACTTAGGTTGCAAGTAAGGTGCTCAGAAAATCTAGTAGGAGTTGCCACAAGTCCATGTGAATTTACAAGCATAGCTGGTGGTGACGCTAGGATAGTTTGACGAGGACCTGATACTGTATACAGAAATCAGTTGAACTTCAGGAAAGGTCTCTTCCAGTGCCGTCCGAATCCTCCTTTCAATTCTTTCTGCGTTCCCATCTACAAACACAGAACATATGAGGACAGGTTTTTCCCTCAATGTCTGGGTTTTTATCTTTAAGATACTCCACCTCATATTTCTTTATAAGCTCCGTCAAGTATTTAGTGCCTGTAAATATCTTTCCGACTATTACCAGTCCCTCATTGATTTTATCACCTGAGCATAGAAAATGCTTCTATTAGGTTTCCTATGTTGGTAGGATCCTGTCCGAATGGCTTCCAAACGTACAATTGTCAGACACCTTTCGATTGACATAATGTGAGCGTTCCTGAAGCACCTAGAATTACTAAGAAACATGAAGCACTCTTACCACTTAGTATCAAAGAAGCAATTGATATCAAGCGTTTTCGATCTAACCTTTGTGTACAGGAAGATGGCTTGATAAGCCATTCGTCGATATAAAAAACAAGAACTCTTTTTTTATTATCAAAAGTAAAGTGGGTTTACGCTCAAAACAGTATGGGAGGTTGTGTAACCACGAATGCTGACCTTCCCGCGACTATGTAATACCTCATTTTTACGGCTATTGCGTAGTTTCCTTTCAATGGCTAAATAGTCATCTCTCTACTCTAGGCTGTAGCATATAAGTATACGTGAAACCTAACTACATTTGTTAACGTATCGTATTCGATTCAGATTATTATGCTCTTTATTTCATTTTGAACATTCATCTCAACTACAACAAATAATAAGTCAAACATTCAACTCTAAATTTTTTGTAATTTTAGGCCGTTGCATTTGACATGAAGCCTCGAAATACTTCTACTTATTTGCTACACGTCAACTTAATTTATCGTGAAACTCATTTTCATACATTCCGATT
This sequence comes from Schistosoma japonicum, assembly GCA_025215515.1. NCBI lineage: Eukaryota > Metazoa > Platyhelminthes > Trematoda > Strigeidida > Schistosomatidae > Schistosoma > Schistosoma japonicum. The sequence continues at coordinate 58,868,423 of CM046069.1, forward strand.
TTTGTTTGTTGACTGTACTGTTCTGTGTAACTAAAATCCGAGCTGTTATGTAACACATGAACTACTCTATCTACTACATTTATCCTTGATAAATGTCGTCTGTGATAATGAACACAATTTAAGACGCTAAACAGGCCCCCACACGATTGCAAGTTTGAACATAAGATAAGGTTCTGTAAGATTACTTCATCCGAATAAAGCCTCATGTAGCTTGTACAATGTAACTTTACTTCCAGTACCGAACCTATCTATGAAGATGATCAAAACAAGTTATTGTAGTATTTTATCATCAATATAATAATTTTTATAGCTACCAAGGAAAAATAGTTTTATTGGTAGGAAATTTGTCCAAACTGTATAACTAGACATTACGTTTGAAATCATAACTTCATGTGACGTAAATGTTATGCAGAACTATCTTTAAGAGTACCAAATTAGAATGTCCACTAAAGCATCCAATCTCTATGGAACTTTGTGCATTGTTTGTGTTTGAAATTACATCAGCTTAATTTCAAATTTATGCATTGTGGTACTGAATAAATGGATTAGTTAATTACTACAAATACTGTGAATGCGATGTACTAGTTATATGAGCGTCACTCAGGCGCATAATACCATCAACGAAATGTATACGTATTAGCCTTTTCTATGAGCAGATTTCTGTATTCCGTTTCGAATCACACGTGGGTCAATGAAGTGATTATGAGCCTGCTACCTAATGGTTGAAAGTGATGATCTAACCACTGAACTGTCGATTCACTGTCCCAGGACCAAGTAGTCGAAGAAGTGCCGGTGGTTGTTTGCAGAGATGATAATGTAAGGTGTATCATTGAATTATAAAAGAAATGACAACTCCTGAAGAAACTGAACAAGTTTCTCAAAGCTACTATATTTCAATTACATGCCCGTATGTTTCCACTATTAGAGAAGATAAAAAGCAACAAAATTCTGTTGACAATAATATAAATGCATTTGTATAGGTAGTATAATGGAGATTATAGTGCCTAGGTAATATCTGATTAAAGAAATGTACGACCCGAACCAGCGGGATAATTAAAATGGGAAAATAATTTAACAAGACCGAAAATATGTATAACATTATGAACACAGTTATATGTAGAAAGAAATCACAAATGAAAGTAAATGGACAACTGTTCTTCCTGGATCCAATTTATATGAGTGAATCGAGAAATATCACATTAAAACAACAACAGGTATACGAATAAATATGATTCCGTTTATTTATATAAAATTTAAAAAACTTCGCACAACCCTAACATTTATGTATCACATATTGAGACATACACAACCAAAGATAGCTCGAGGGACTGTTGCATTTAGCACTTTGATACGAGACCTGTCGTAAGCAAGTAAACAAAAAAACAACGAATCAGTAGTGCAGTCACAATACGAAATATAACATTATATTAAATAAGCAGAACCTACCATTTATTCGTTGTTGGGTCATAACAGTGAACATCATCTCGTGGAAGAGTAGGACGTCGATCATCACCAACATATTCACTAAATCCTCCAACCACATATAAAAGTTCCCCAACCCACGATATCCCAGCATGAATACGCGCTTGGCTTGAAGATGAAGTCGAGGTAGAAACTAAGGGTGCCAGTGAGCGAAGTGTATGACGACCGAGATCTAGAACTGACAGTTCACTCGTTGATTCCCAAAATATGTAAAGTAGGTTACTATCCTAAAGAAAAGAGGACAACATAAAAATGCATGAAAAGTACGAAAGAAGTATCACTAATACAAGTTGTACAACAGTAGGTAATCGCTGTCTATACAAGGAAGAGTTCTGACAAAATAGCATAACTTTTGTGGTATAAAAATACAGGACTGTTGCGTCGATTATTTTTTTTTTGGTAACCAAGTGCGGCTTTATGTTCTCATTGTTAAGCAGCATTTAAGGTGTGACCCAATCCGATACCAAAACCGAAGTGAGTAAAGCGGAGTTCGGACCTGCTAACTGACATTCCAATCACTAAACAACCTTTTTATTACTGCATAAATATAGAAAAAAAGTAAATAAAACGAAACTTTAGTTTGAAAACACTCAATGACCGTTTACTCTGAAGGAATACAAATCAATTAGTGAACGAACAATGGAATATTTAGACGAGAATTTTTATGGGAACATATTTGTTTTAGTAAGACACTTTGTACCACACTTACAAACACATTCTGTTCCTAACATAGTTTGATTCAATTAAAGTATATAATTTAGTGAGTTCAGAGTAATTTAGGTGTTACTAACTTGATTGTCTGCGATATATATTGAGATTATCAGATCAAAAAAATAAGATTTTAAATGAATAGAGGTGGTTTGCGGAGATTGATATTAAGTTTTAGTTGACTGGATTGGTCACAGATTGATGTTGATAGGATACTAGTGGAAACTAGTGATCACTGAACAGTTATTTTGTTCTAGTTTGGAACTCCTCAACAGTACGCACTCTAGATTCCGGCCCCATAGGTTTTATGTTGGCGAATGCCTAACTGTCTGCACCATTGAGTCGCGCGATATCATGAATAGGTGAAGGTGGAAATTCTACCATTGGATGCCGGTTCAGTGGTCCAGAGGGTTAGGTGCTCGTCAACCTGAAACCCCTAGATTGAGCATTGAAATGGAGACCTATATCAGAACGAGACGGATGTTCAGTGCTACCTTGTTTTCAATGGTACCCTGTGGCGAATTTAACCAACTAAAACAAGATTTTAACAGGAATAAGACAAAGACAAAACAAAAAAAGGCAGTTTATGAAAACACGTTTAAAAAGACTTCGAATATTATTATTAGTGAAAATGATAAAGCTTAAAAATTAGCATGTCTGAATTCAAGTTCCTAGATGGAACGTATCAGCAAAAGAGAAACGAGATCAATGAAGACAAAGCTATTAATATGCTAGATAATCGAATACAACTAGTAGGAAGTTCTAAAACGAGGTTTTGTGGTAGGTGGCACTATTCTACAAGACGCGTTCTGCAATATACTCGTGGGATTAATAGCATATTCATTATTCGGTCTCCTTATCAAAGGTGTTGTTATCCAGATACTGTGTTGGTAGTGACATGGTGTTTATTTATCAATCAAGTAGTACAGAAACACTATGGGCAAAAGTATTTGAAAAAAGACTTATCACGTTTTAAAAGGAAGTGGTTGCAAACGTATCACTAATTTACATAAACTGGAGTTCTCAAGCATTGATCTAGACTTTTTCGAATGAAACCTTCCCCCCATCAAAAAGCTGACAAATGCTATAGTTCAGACTACGAATGAACTAGAGATGCAGACAACATGATTAATATCGAAATTTCTAATATTCATTGTAAACGAAATGCATTCAGTCAGCCAGTTACTTACATCGCAGAACCTGGGGCGTACGTGCATCGACCCAAGTTGTAATATCTCATTAGCAAAGCAAGATGCATACCAAAGTAGTAAAAGTATTAATATCAGTGATTATAAAGAGAGTAAACATAGATAATATGATTATAAAAGAAAGAATTGATGTGTGGAAAGGTATAATTTTAAAACAGGGATTTAAGGTAAGACAAGGAGTGAATGCACTTACCCCGAAGTAGCGGATTCTGAGTCATGTTACCTAGTGATCAGATACCTACGGATATCATTTAATCTTAATGGCCACGTTTCACATCCGTACAATAAAATATAACGAACAGTTGGGTAGTAGAGTTATACTTCGATTGGCAGAAAAATATTTCGCCTACGATATAGGTGATGTAGGTTTCTGAATCCGTGTCCAGATTTCGTTAGGCACCAATCCATTAGGGCTGGTCGGACATCCAAGATAAGTGAAGTAGTGGAGGCTGTGAACTTTCTAAAATCCAACGACATGATAAGGTTTCGTCGTATTTTGGAATTATCATTTATATGCAAATGAATGATAACGCAAAAAGGAGACTTAAGATCAACTTACTTGATGTACACAACAGTTCACATAACGAACTTGTTGTGGAAGTTTAATGTAATCCGCCGCACAAACTACTGTATAATCAGGACGTAAACGATAAAAAGCAACCTGGTCTGTTCCCTGTGGTTGTGATTCAGTGATCCCACCGATTTCGACGAAAACACGATCAAGATTTACATTCATAGAATTATTTCTTCTACGAGTTTTATTAATTAGGTTAGTATCCCCATTGCTATTGTTGGTGGTAATATTGTTTTCTGAAACTGATGTAGTATCTAGTATTATGAAAAAAATCAGAAATAACTAACTATAAATAAGTTGAAAGGAAGATAAACAGCACTAACACATAGAAAACATACACTCTTAAACCTAAAAATTTAATACTTATCGACCGATCTTACAAAATGACTTGTTAGTCGGAAAACTTCACCTCTTAAAATATCTGCAGTCAAAGACTCACAGAGAACACTTAGTAAAACATTTAGGTATATGCATATTAAAAAGATTGGAAGGTGATCTACACCATATGACATTTACATTCAGTACGAATTTAGTTTTAGTTCAAGGATTTTCTGATTGGTTAAAAAACAGATGCATTCAAATAGTATTATCCTACGGCTACGTAAAGTGAACGCAACGGAAATAATTTACTGTTTTGGAGAATAACAATTTTTTAGATTGTACAAAATAAGGTAAACAAAAAGAGTTGATGACCATTAAAAATGACACATGGAATTTTGTAGAAACCCACTGGGTGGAACAAATGTTATACCCTTCCAGCTATTAGAGATTTACAACATCGTAGACTAGTTGAAATCTTCTGCACGGTACTTTACACTTAACATCAAGACTATTCCGTATTTGTATGTTTTGTCCCGAAGGAGACATTTAGTACATATCACTTTCACTGAAAAACTGCTGCCATTAATTTTTGAGTAGGGAGAAAATACAATAATCATATTATTTATCAAATTGATTTTCACGTTACAATGGTTGGAAAATGGTGTTATTAGGCCTCCAATTTACTTGTGAAAAATAGGAACTCAGTTACCATCCTCTTACACTGCTCTATAGTACATAAACCTAGACTTAAAAATTGTTTTATTTTACAGTGAATATGTTACTACACAATAGAGGGTATATCATAGAAACCAAGTGATGTTTCAAAATAATAATTTAAACTTGTTTTATTGTGTTTTTTGTTAGGGATGAGGGATCTCCAATAATAAAATACAAAACTAAATGGAAAACTTAATATTGATTTCTAATAAACTTCCAACACAATTAATCGAATTCAATGTGAACAAATGTTATGATATTTAATTAAATTCCGTGTATTAAGATGAAATTCATAAGCTTGAGTTTAAGCTACATTTTGAACCTGTAATCTAACAGATGCATTGTTTAAATAATGATTTATATTCCACCTACCATGTATACATATACGTTATATGAGTATAAAGGTAGTGAACGGAACCGATGTGATACTTGCATACTTTTGAATGCAATATCATGAACGATTAAGTCTTGACAAGATTTTAAGATTGGAAAACCTAGTTTATCCCCAATCTTTAAATACTTAATACATGTATTGTGTTCTGAATTTAAGGTAACTGTTACGTGCATGTCTTGAGTGAGTATTGTATATTATAATGTACGCTTTTATAAAACACTTAACTTTAAGCCTTCGTTTTCAATGTGTTTCTATTCAGCATATTGAGTCGCTCTACGCTGACAAGCTCATAGATGTCAGTTGTAAATAACTATTGGCGCTTGGAATTAAATATTTATTGAAAATTACACTATAATATGCGGAAATCACCCACTAGGTGTTTCAAAGTGCCAGGTACAATAGACAACGAGAATTGAAGCCATCACAAAAGAACAACAGCCAATTTGTAGACACGATAAACAGTACTATGTACTTAGTACGTTAATGTGAACTGAATAAAATCTTACAATTTAGTCTAAAAAATTAACGAATTTCCATAACCCCTTGTGGAAAACAAGTGATGCAACTAAGTAGCAACATAGACACTATAAAACAAATGAAATGTCCTCTCAGATATAAACAGTCTAATAGAACTCTGTCTACAACAAATGAGTCATTTAGTTATCGCTCACTGACAACCTAAAACCACTTAAATCATTCATCGACTACGATCTAGTATCTCCGTCTTCATTTAAATATCATGATTGTTTGGAGAATCGATTGTTAACGAGATTTAGAAATGTATAAATAAGATCATTTTAAGTCTTAAAGTGGAATTATATATATAATAAGGTTTTCGCAGCTATAAGAGATATTTTTACAAAAAAGTTATCGGATAGTGGAACAGAGATTTTTTAGCACATGTATCGTGGTATGACAACTTTTAATTGTAATTACGATATCACTGAGTAATGATCAGTGTTTTGTTTGTCTAATTCATAGTACAGACCGAATTCTAACTATCAAATTGCAATGTGACCACCAGTTGAAGTGATTTGGCATCTGGTGAATCGCTTTTGATTTTAGATAGTAGTCAGCAGGAAACTTTAGATCTTGGGTTTGTTCGAGAAGAAACTCGTCAGCACGGTTTGCCTGTTAACATCAGAGGATGGGCGTTCTCTGTAACTCCAACCTCCAATCCACTTTAGTGGTAGCGACTCAAACGAAGTGATGCAAGTTAGAAATTTACAAGGAGCATCAAATTCAGTGAGATTGCAGGAACGTCTTGCTGATCAGCCCTGACTAGTAAGTAACCGAAGAATAGTTTCCTGTCGACTGTCTATAACCACTCAACATTAATATATTAAATTTATGACATTATTTCGAATAAAAAAATTCACATATCAGCATGGTAGCATTCCATTATATATAATAATATAATGATGGTAATGCACTCTATCTCGTGACAATAAAGTTCCACCTGGTAAATCCGAGGGTAATGAGTTTTGTTCGCTATCCATTTCATGAAAACCATCGGATGATTGTCGACTGAAATTTGTGTTGTCATTCGATTCACTAACCAAGACAACATGTGACTCCAATCGTGGATTATCTGTTTCGCCGACATTCAGCCACGTATCGTTACAGATATCATATCGAATAATGGATTTTTCAAAATTTATTGTAGGAATATCTGAATCATTTGCTGAAAGATTTAGATTAAATACTGACAATTGTGAAGAATTATGATTTCGTCCATTTGACAAAGAGCTAATTTCTCGTGAATGGTTCGGAATTACACGATTTGATGAATGTTGATTATGGCTAGAATTCACAGACATTGTTACACCCCCAAATACAAAAATATACCGGCTACCAACAGAAACAGTAGAATGCCGAGCTCTTGCTTGTGGCATACATTTGCGTTGACTCCATGTAGACCGAGTGGGTGAATATGCATAGACCGTATCCATGAGTGCACCAGCCTATGGGAAAAAAATTTCATTTAATAGATCACGAGTTAAAACTTTTAAACGATAGTAATCACGACAAGATTTTAACATGGAAGAGTTGTATCTAAGATAATAACTCAAAGCTGAAAAAACGATGGTATTCTCTCTCCCTCATATATATATATATATATATATATCAGTCAGTGTATGAAATGTGATGCACTATTGTTGTCTTTGATTTTTACTAGAGGGCTGAAAACATACCAAGAGAGGATGAGTATCTCAGACAAAGTAAATAATTATTAACAGACTAAGTGGTAAGAAGACAGAATTATTTCAAATGACATCTTAGTGCACTAAATATTTCAAAACAAACGTAAGACTCACTTTAATTCCACCAATTACAAATAAAGTATTTGCAACGACAATAACAGAAAACCATGCTAAGCTATCCACTGGCATCGACGGACAAGTTTGCCATACGGTTCTAGATGGTGAAAACGATTGCATACAATTCAAAATGCATGTATTGAGACCGCCTAAAACAACTAGTGTAGGACGTTTCAGCGTAGCTGGACGAGGTGGTAAATTATTGATAAACATGGATGTATTATCGTCCTTGTTATAAACATTGTGGAGAAAATGTTTGATGATGTTCTGAGCACTTCTGCATTCCTAAAATAACAATCCCAATATAATTTAATTGATAAAAATATATAAATTCAATAAGTAACTAAATTACCTATATATTAAGTACTGTAAATAATAAAGCTTGGCAAAACAGTCACATGTAAGATATCCGACTGCTAATTTTAGGGTGATTATACAATGCAGATATTTAATAATAATCTGTTAATAGTAGAAAATAATCGCCAGTTACCAGTACTTAGTCAAAAGTGTCTTAAAACATTACTCACGTTTGTTGGGATCATCGAGTAAGCAACAGTGAGATGAGACATACAATACTAGGTAAAAATGGTAAGTCTATCGATAATATGGTGAATTTTCACAACTAAGACAGTTAAAATATGTATCGCAAATTATATCCCCAACCCTAACCACCACTTACCTCAACGAGTCATGTTGACTGAAGTAAGAGTAGACTGGGGGAAAGGTAGGTATAGGCAAACCAAACTGTGGTATCAGTTCATAAGTCAGTCAGCTAGTTACAACGTAGAACTTGGAGCGTGAGTACATTAGTTCAGGTTATCATACCCTAAAGTAGCCGATAGAGATGAAAATGCCAGACAAAATCCAGACCACAAAGTCACTGGTTGTCTACCTGAGCCAAACTGTAAAGTGCAAACTATCTCGTTAGGGTTCGCAATATTATTATGACTAATGGTTGGGGACGATGGATGACATGGGTGGAAACCAGTCAGTGTTGAAGGTGTATGTACTCAGTGTTCTCTGTTGATCCTGAGATTTAACAATAATCTTCTATAAACTAGTTCTTTCTGTTCAAATGTATGTTACCTATACCTAATCTTTTTGTGCTGATAGCATTATTTCGATTACTTCGATATTTATCTTGATAATTTTATCTCTGTGCTGATGTGGTGTGGCAAAATGAGGAGACGCACATTTGTGACAAGCAGTATGTTGATTATAAGTGACTCATATCCTCAATTAGCATGAAATTTATTGTTGCTATCCATCAACTGTTCAAGCAAAAGTTGATGAAAACCTGCTATATAATCGTTGAAAGTCCAGTATTTTAATCACTAAGCTATCATATCAATTAAATTACTAAAATGTCTCACTTATTCAATGCTCTAATCATTTTTATATATAAATTATTTGTTTTATACACTAAAACTACTTTAAGAAATCAGAAATATCTTTAAACATTTCTGACAAGAGTGGCATCATGAAGTAATCAGACAAAGGAGTAACCGAACGGTTTTCGAATACGGAAATTATCATAGATGGTGATTCTGTGATATTGTGGTGGACACTACTCGTAAGGTCGTCCATAAGTAGTAGGTAGCGGAACGTCACGTGAAAGTGGAAATAATCAGTAGATAGCATATGAGGTGAGTTGCAAGGTGACAAGGAGCAAACTCTAATTACAATACATAGGAAGAACGAAGACGACCAAGGGAAGCAAGCCTTCAACCAACACAAATCGAGGAACGCAAAGGATGTACAAATTGATGATTAGAAGTAATGTATATATTATTGATGACGTTCTCTGTTTTCACCAAACAAATAAATGTTTCGTCCAAGTGCTCTTCTCACAATATGACAATTTTATAACTGATGACAATAATGTTATTTACATGACAAAATGATGCGTTTCAGTATCCTGATTAAAAAATAGACTGGATGCGAGAGCCAATTTTATATATGTTTAAAGGTTTAATTAGGGTTTGACTATAATTCAAACAGTACTGAGTTAAAGCAAGTGTTTTAACATAAAAATGTGATTAATAAATGATAAATACCGATGACAATGGATGATCGTCGCGCTATATCACAAATTGATGAAAGTGAGAATCCTACCATTGAGTGCAGGCCCGGTGGTGCAGAGAGTTAGGCATTCGTCAACCAGAAACCTCTAGGGTGGAATCTAGGGTGCGCACTATTGAGGAGTCCCATACTAGGACAAAATAACTGTCCAGTGATCACTGTTTCTTACCGATATCTTACCAACATCAATCGTTGGTGAATTCAATCAACTAAAACATTATATCAATCTCCACAAACTACCTCAATTTAATTTAAGTGAGAAATACGTTGCGTTTTTCTACCAAAGACTTAGAATATAGTTACTTCAATTCATATACTTTCTACTGAACACTTGTACTTTACTAAATCGAATCATTACAATGGGCAATTAAAAGCTAATGTTGAGTGACCAAATTACTTTTTTCAGCAATAAACATTATTGATGTCAATAGAAATTATGCAGAGAAAAACCAGTATACATTTGAAAAATATCTACATGTAAAAATAAGTATTCACCGTACATAGAAAAACAGAGAAAAAGAAAACAAGCTTATAATAATTATCCATTCAAATAAGCAGTTAGCAGATTAACTAGAGCTAGACATAATTTCTCATTGTTTTATTCGCATGAATGAATTGACAGATGTTAATAATATAGAACTTGACAAAAGGATGTATCCATCAACGTTACACAAACACGAGTGATAATCATCGACGAGATGAAAAACAACAGAATAGAAACAGCAATAGTGCCAACACTGATGATAGTTTGAAGCAATTAGTTGCTTTGAAAAATTTCATATATGAAGAAAAAAAGCCAGTTAAACAGTTCAGAAAAGAACGAATATAATAATAAAAACATTGTGAATCACATTCGGTTTTGGATATTATAATAATATTACAAGGGTAGGTTTAGTGTAAGTACAAATTGTTTTCCTTATTGTCTTCGTTTTCTTATCTTCTAATTTGCCTAATTGACCTATCAATGTCTTAACAAGTTTATGCGTGATCAGATTGTTCGAAATTCATTGCGCAAATGTATTATATAGCTCTGATAAACTTCGTCTTCTTATCGCATTGATAGCACTAGGTACTATAATTAGAATATCAAATATGAATCAATTGGCATTACCCTTGTGATCAAATTTGAACTACGTCACCTAAGGTCTTTGACTATGAAATATGCTTACACAAAAGACATCAACCAAATATTCTGGGCATTTTACACAGTTTAGATCAACAATCAATGACCCTTTTCACAGAGTGCCTTGAAAGTGAGTGTGTTTGCATCTTCACAACGTATTTAGTAAAGACTAGAAGTGAAATACAATGATGCATTTCCTTATATTTGGAAAATATCAATATACTTGCAAATTCCAGTGAGTAAGAGTATTCCTTTTGAGACCTGAACTCAATACTCACTCTACTTCAAGCACCGAAGCGTTATCTACTGGATTCAGATGTAAAAATATGTGCATGATCAATTGAGTCAACTAAAAGCTACTGGTTTTCACCTGGTTATTGGTTATTTGGTCTATTTTTAAAGAAAAATGTCCTAAAGTATATACGCTGTAACATATTTCATGAGATTTCCTGATTATGCAATTAAGTATTCTTACAATGATCAAAGGATTTTCTTGCAATTGAATTTCCAACATTTCTTTTTCCAAATACTTCAAACGAATATGTGATAATAACTGAGGAAGGTATGCTATTCGTGTTTCCGAAAACTGGTCAACCCAATTAATACAAGCATCCCATACAAACTAAAATACAATGCAAGAGAAAAGAAATTACTTTATAATATAGAAGAATTTTAAATCGTGCCAATAGACAGTCAGTCATGTACAACGTAGAACCTGCAACGTATGTGCATCATCTACTCACAGTGGTCAAGTTTCACATCCATATAGTAAAACAGAGTGGAATCGTGCATAGTATATTAGACCTTTAGTTGGGAGACAGAAATCTGTGCATATTGTCAGCATCTTCATAACATAGGACTGTCGTCTGTTAATTCTAAGCCAATAAGTGGATCTGCTAGTAGGAGACCAATCTCCGAAAAGTTAGATGAAGAGTCTAGTTTCTACAAAGATGCCTATGACGAAGCTAGACAGGGGGGTAGGAGGTAGTTCTGATAAACACCACTTCAAGGTTGACAATGCATAAAACAATTCGCCACAAGTTCTGACGACGTCGTAGATGATGAAGTTCATGTAAAAACCTGCAATAACCCTATGTACTTCTGACGTGCGGTGTTCAAAAACAATATTGCTACATAATTTCTCTATTTACAGAATCGAATGCTATTTACATGTCAAAGAATATCACCACAGTCTGACGTCGATAGGTATGTTTATGTTCAAGGTCCTGGAGAATGGTGAATATTAGATCGAAGTATTCATAACCAAATTTGAAACCGGACTAGTTTTTCTGAGTTTTCAGTCCACTAACCCTAGTTAAGTGTCCGACAGCTCGTGAAACTAATACTTTGGACACAATATTAGTCAGATTAATTTGTTTATCACGAGAGGATTCCTGTTCTTTCTTATAAACTGAGATAGATAGCGATCAAGACAAGTCAGATGAGATTACGTCCAACTAATAGAATTTAAATAATATCGGTCAACTTAGTTGATAAAACTGAACCACTGCCCCTTAAAGATCTAGGAGTTACTTTAACTTGTCTCGATGCTCTTCTTCACATCGACTTATATGGAACTTTTTCAACTTCCGTAACTATCAAAAGGCCTATGCTGATCCCCTATTCATGTTGTTTGAAAATGGTGGGCAGCTGGAAATCGAGTGAACTGCTATTTAAAGTGATTTATAAATCGTTCTGAAAGTCTAAACTGGAAGCATACACTATTTAAGTTGGATTGTGAATGGCAAGTTGAATCCAGGACACTCGTTTCGTCCTGGATTCCAATCGCTAGTCACAATCCAACTTAAATAATACTTGTGAATAATCGCTATATCGAGGTAATCCGCTCATAATGCACAAATAGCAAGAGATTGACCAGCTTCAATCCATAACAAATCAACGTAAAGATACAAGTTTATCCTGAAAGTATATATGTGTTTTGAAAATTTTCCAGCGGACATCAGTTTTTGATTTCTTTTATAAGCCTGAAAGATTGTCTGACGTTAACTACCGTCGATGTTCTTCCATCTTGTTTGCTTTTGTTAACTACAGCTGTACATGTTCGTTCCGCGGACTTATAGTAAGTCTAGATTTACGTTTTCTTAGCTCTTTGATGTTTTCACAGCTTGATGGAGTGAGCTTCTGAAATTCCACCAACTGAAAAGGCATCAATTAAATTGGTTTATTTTTCTTAACTATTTGACTTATACCATTGGTAGGTATCGCTGCTATTTCAAAAATGTTTGAACGTCCTGTAAAGATAAGTCAGTGTGAACCTCGTTTTCTTAATTGACTAAGTGCGTCTGAATTATGTGTGGAATTTACTCTAGGCTCTTTCGTATGAAAGCCGAATTTTAATGGGCCTTTCTAATGCGTCCTTTTCAGCCAGCAAGAAATAGGCAAACAAGTGACGCACTAGAGCATGACCACAGTCCAAACACTCACTTTAGAACAAGTAATAAACTTCTATCTAGCCTCCAAGGCGATATAATCTGCTAGAATCTATCGTTAAATTAATCCAGGAGGCCACCATGAAAGACAATGTCTCTCCTCATTTTTGAAATTAATGCTTGTTGCAAACAAACGACTTTCTAGGCATAGTTGAAGTAGATAATCACTGTTATTTGCTCGCAAAAATGAAATGCCTACCTACTTGGGCGTTAAATTCGCTTGCTATGAATACTATCTCTGAGCATTCAGCCTTCTGCAGAAGAGCAGAAAACTTTCAGTAAATTTAACCTTTCACTTTATCCAGATTGCAGTCAGTGGAAGTGTATGAAGAGATGGTATGTCATCCTACTTAGACCTTAAGGTGCCATTTAATCCGAATCTACTCAAAATACGTTTGTTGCATTGTGAAAACTACACTGAACAGGCCAAGAGAAGTTGCTGTAGCGTTACGAGATAAACAGAGGGTAAATCGTATCGATCCTCCATAATGGTTAGATGACGTCAAGAGAATAACCATGCTGGGATCTTATATGCGTGTTTTGGAGATAAAATGCACCGAAAGTACGAGATTCTATAGTTTTAGTGGCTCGATTCGCAATCAGGTTTGCACACTGAAGGCAGTTTAGAGCACAGTTTCAATAGACACAAAATAGTATTACGTTAATTAGATTCGTTAGCATTAGTGGTACGTGAGGAAGAAAACGAAGATAAAACTTAGAATTAGATAATCAAAACAGATAAAGTTATTAAGAAATAAAGGAGTTTGGTTGTGAAAACAGTGACCCTGAGTGATGTGAGTTATAAGAACCGTTATCATATACAGGTTCTCAGTAACGTGAAAGAGTTCTTGTTGTGGTACCTAAAACGGAAATTGAGTTACATATGATCATGATGTGTGATTACAGAACCCATGATACGATTTCCAGAGGCCAGTCAAATATAAGCTTAATATGGATAGTTTTTAGTGCCTTAGTTTCATACTTTCTAAAGTCATGTCGCTAGAGATGGAAATCTGTGGAGTAAGTCAAAGTGCACATTGTGAAGCCAGAGACAACTGCACATTATCTCAAGCCGCCATACGATATTAATATGATGATACCCAACTAACAAAGCAAGTAGCAAAGGAGTCGAAGCAGTGTGGAAGCGACGATACTGAAAGAACCCAAGTATTAAGAAAACAGAATTAAACAGAATATATGGAGGAATACTGGAACTTAATGTCTAGAGGAAGATAAGGATTTAACGCATCTGTGTCTGTGCAACCATATCATCTAAATTCTCCAACTACCCGTTGCGGTTATCTAGGGAATCTAACCAGTTAGTCTACAGCTACCAATATGGTTCAGATCAACAGTCAATAACTTCAGGAACTAATACCACACTTTGATATGGCCGCTCATAGCCTTATTGTAACCCACACCTACGCTAGGAGGTAGGCGGTGGCTGAGCATACGTGATATATCTCACCTACGTTGATCGATAACATTCACTTGTTGAAAAAGTGTAATTTGATTGGCTTGGTACCCCCCCCCCCACTCCATGCTATAGCTACAAAATTCAAAGGTCTACTGCTGCCTACGGTCTGCCATTGTAACAAATTATACCAATCAATCAATCAACCAATCTATCCATGTATATATATATATATATATATATATATATATATATATATATATATATATATAATTTTACAACCTTTAACAAGTAGAAGAATCCCAAAAATCTGCACATCATCGTTCTAATGATATAAACTAACTCGTTGGGTTTGTATTATATATACATTCTATTTTTACAAGTTTAGCCGTCTGGGATTAAAATGACTTATGTTGGCAAAGCCTGAGGCGTAATCAAAAAGGTGGCGATATGAACGCATTAGTTTTCATGCATTGTTTTATGTGAAATGTATTATTTCTCGAAAATTCTATTTACCAAGTCCGAAATAGGGCTTTTGTAAACTGTAGGCCTAGAATCGGAGTTCAATCCCTGAAATTCGTAATCTACGTAGCTAGTCTATGGAGTCTAAGCTGATTACTCGTTAAGTACTCACACATATTGAGTCATCATCGATAGCTATGGTGAATATATTCGTCAGTGTTCATTTATTTTTTTCAGTAGCTATCGAGACAGAAAATGATACAAGGTGCTATGAATCCGGGTTGTTACTTACTGGGTTCACTGGACTATCCAATCAATTCGCTGCTATTAACAATAGTAGGCAATGATAATTGTCAATGTAGAGCGTTTGTAAGTACATCAAGTGTTAGAAAGAGCGAGGATTACTAAACTTTTAGGACTATTTTATGGAGAGTTATTAAATTACAGATAGTGACCAATTTGGAATGAATAACACGACTGAGAAAAAGACGATAATCTAGCGTCTGTATGCCTGCCACGTGATTAACATAGCCTCGAGCTGACAAAGAAAAATCATTAAAATTAGCCAACTAGTCCAGAAAATAACACAATAAGATAGTGGATCAAATAGGGGGGGGGTATAACGAGGGAAATATGAGACAAATAGAAACAAAATGTTAAATATATATCCTATCAAAATATGTAATTTTCCGTATAAGTTTTGGGAGTTTAATCATTCTTCTTAATTTGTCATTTATAACATATATATTTATAATTAAATATCTCCATCTCTCAAGTACAAAAATTATATTGACACAAAACTGCTTCTAACCACTTACTACAACCTAACACAATCACAGGACTTACTTGTTCCGAAGGTACGTCTAAGTTATCTGATGAGACATATGAAATGACAGTTGAAATAGGCAAATTGGTCCATTCATTAGATTCCATCAATAAGCTGTTATCAAAAATAAGGAGCGTATACAAAATTTAGAGTCATACTTCACTGCTAACAATGAACAATACTGGTTATTTCTTAATAAGCCCTTATATGTACTTATTATACTACCATTACGTATGCAGTGGAGTAGTAACTTCAGAATTTGAGCATTTCGTTTTTGACTGCCAGGCTGATAGCTCAAATCTAAGTCGGTATATTTCGGTTTAGTAATGTTCGTACCTTAAGTTTAGCTCAAAGACAAATAGTAAACATGAATCTGTACTTAACAAACGGGTTAAGGAATAAAGTATCAATACGTTATCATTATCAAATGAAACCATTTAACATTTTTTATTCGATTTCAAGAAATACTATTTAAACTAATTAGTTAAAAATTTGAGAACGTTCCATAGAATATTAGTGTTTAACCACATTACAATCATCAAGTTAGTGCAGTCCCCACCATACATAATCTACATGCATATAGTGCATCATTACTAAATTATTATATACTGGAGTTGACTTATACGGCCGAACTTGAGAGACTCTAAAAATAACGTCAATCAAGAAATAGTAAAACCAGAATAAATCACTTTTTTTATAGGAATTACTGTCAGGTTCAGAATAGGCTTGTATCCAGCCGACGAGTCCCAAATAGGACGAAACGCGCGTCCTGGATTCCACTTGCCAGTCACAATCCAACTTAAATATTACTGTCAAGTCTTGCAGAATATTAAATAAAAACTCATTATAATATGCTTCCCTCCCAAGGAATTTTTTAGCGAAAGCCAAAGATGGATCTGCAAACAGATAAACAATACAATAATTCTAACACTAAACTATATGCAATTTTCACTGTAAATCTCAACTTACTCAGGATTTCCAGGGAGTAGTCATAATATAATGAGTCTTATTTCATTAACGATGCAAAACCTATACCCAAACCTAACTTTAAGGATAAATACTAAGATTCCTAATTACTAGTAATGTACCAATTTGACTTTAAATTCTAACCTTATGATAAATTGTTAACCACAATTACTAACCTGTAACCACATTCCTAACTGTAAATCTTGGTTCTAATTATAAAATTCTAAATCCCATTACTATTTGTAATTCATACTATAAATACTATTTCAAATCTTAAGCCCCAATATTTTTACCGTGTGATATGGAATTCAGGGTCGTGATGCAAAATAAGTAGAGGAGTTCTTGATATTTATTTAGTAATGGCTACGTAGCTATCTTTGTATTTCAGTGCATACAATGAGATTGCTGATAGGTATATTTATTTGATATGAAGTTTGTGATAGTAAGCTTGAGTAAGAGTTATATGTCGCAAAGTAATCATTCATTTTAATTAATCCTGTAATCAAGTAATGATTTCAAAGATATAATTTAAAAAACGTCAACATTTACAAATATGTGGGTTTAAGAATACGTATTTTTCCTAGTTGTTGCTAGCCAATAAAATGTACTTAAATCTTTGGAACTTTTAAAATGAATACTTGTACCCTTGATTGAAAATAAAACTAAAATACTGCTTACCTCGAAAAATTTTCTACAGCTAATTTATGCGATGACTGAGCTAAATCCGTAAGATTGTGCATTTCAGCCAATGCTTCAATACCTAAACAATTTGTAACATCCAAGTGATTTTTCATGAAATCAACGCAATATTTAACAGCTATTGGATAATCAAGTAAACTAGCTGCTAAGAATACATCTTGTACAGTGGTTTCTGTTATTTCCAAACAACCAAGGTATGCAAAATCAAGCAGACGACGAAGAGCCCAGGGTGAAATATAATCTAATTTAACCCGAGATGTTTGTTGCTCCCTATACGGAGAAGAAAACATAGCCTACAGAAATGAATAGAAATCAGAACTGAATTAGAATTTAACAAGTGAGTATGTTGATGCTCACATTAATTATCAATATGATATAAGTAATGATCCGGTATAAAGATCATTTTATCATGAGAAACTTTGAATTTTCACTTGTTTGATTAGATGCATTTGTACAGTTTGAAGGTAGATTGTATGATAAACTTGTACTAGCTAAAAAACTGTTAAAAAATAGAGGATGCACTGGACGCTTGCTTCGTCCTAACCGTTCATAATAAACCAGAAAGTGAATTTTTTCACAGAAGACCTACAAAAGCTAACATCACTTCCGCGAACCTATATAAGCTTACATTACGCATGACAGCAAAATAACAACAAAATCAGACTACATAAAACCTAGATATTAGTACGGATAGTTAGAAATTTTCTAATTTATATATATAAGGTTGAAACACATCATCCCAGAAATACATCGTTATCAGATAATTGGATTCGCAAATTCACTCTCGGAACTAAAGAATTACTATTCTGTAGTGTACTTATTTGTTTCTCACAAACTCATCATAATTTTTTGATAAACTAGAAGTTTCCTGACGAATCATTATCCTAATCTGCCTATGATTCGATCCCCAACTGAGTACCATTACCAGTCTTCACGCAGAAGATGTAGCCCAAAGACAAATCAATTAGCCGTGTACAACATAGAAACTGGCGCATGCGCATAGATTTAAGTTGCCATACCGCATGAGTATAAAGAGATCAAATTTACGAGTGTAAAGCGACAATAAAACAGTAAGGAACAAAGCCAAGTACACGAACCTGTAATCGATTAGTGAGTTAATTGTGTAAAATTAGGTTGAAAAATAGCTAGCGTTTTGAACGACTTGAAATACGAAAAAGAGAAGCCTTAAATAATATTTGGTTTTAATAGTGTGCTTTTATTAGAATTTTAATTCTTTTTTTTTCTAAAAAATTTTATACAAACTTCTTAAATGTCTATTGTATCCTAGGACATTCAGCTGAAAAAGTGAAGCTGGTAGTTTTTTCGTTTCATTCCGACATCAATGTGAAATTATTTTACTTTATGTTACTGAAATATGAATTACCAAAGTGAAAATAATGCAATATAGAAAGCTACAGTAGATACAAAAATGTAATACTTACCAAAAAATATGCTGAACTAGCGGCTAGTACTGCCTTGTGGCAAGGAAGTTCTTCATCACCAGCGCATAAGATTACGTCCGTGAAGAGTGACTTATCTCTAAAAGATTGCAACGACTTTGATGTCTGAACAAGCTGTTCAGAAATAATATTTTTCGGCAGTGTTTCGAATTCCATCATTAGTATATAATGGCCATCTTAAATAAAATTCAGTCATTCGAATTTACAGACACTAAAAGTTAATAATAAAACATTTTTCAAGTGATTGACTTGAGAAATCCTATAATAACAGTGATTGAAATCAACCATCAAAAGTGCCTATAATGAGCACAAACTAACTTTATTTATTTAATGCAACACAAAATTTGGCATGAATGCCAAATATGTGCGCCACTGATATGTTTTCTCTTAGATGAGATAACGCGTGGGTACTAAGTGGTTTAGTAAGATTTGCGATACGATATAACTAAATTATCGAAGGGGGTAGCCGGATTTTATGTCTGATTTCCTTGATAGTCTATACGGTTAGTGCGAATCGTTATCACTGATATTTGTACTTCAATCAGGTACCACGACTTGTTCCTTTCCAGCCCACAGCTACTCCAAAAGACTAGACTTATAGGAAGATTTTATTGTGGAGCAAATATATATATATATATATATATATATATATATATCAGAGGAGACTAGCAAATAACGTTCATATATATCACACTTGAAATCGAATTAGTTGATGAAAGTCTACAAATCAATCTTATAAAAAATCAATACAACTCTTTTCGTTTAATTAAATTAACCATTGTATTTTTGCGGATTATGAATCTCCAACAGCCATACAACTAAAAACAGAATATGGTGGATAATAAAAGACGGAAGGTGATCATGTTCAAAAAGGTAACATTTAATGAGATCACCAAAATTACAAAGTAAGAGATATAGTTTAGATAGAAACACAATCAAGAAAAACTTCAACACTTTTATGACAAGTTAATTAGGAAACTGGAACAGGATCGCGACTGGTTTCGATTCTGTGAAATAAATGATAAGATCTGAAATATTTTTCCAACCAGTTCCAGTATCGGCAAATTATGGGCGATATGGAAGACACTGGGATGACATTTGTAAAACATGACCAAGCTAGGGAGCCATGTATTCCAAGATGACAATACTAATTAGGTTGTCTTCACTGCGTCCGAATACAGATTGCTGAACCTAAGCGTTACTAACATGATACTACCCCCGAATGTCAGCAACCTTTCGGAGTCAACGATGGTTGAACACAGAGGCACGTCCCCAGCTTAGAGAGATTGAGTTTTACAAGCATAGAGCAGAAGTGCTTTCACGAAAATGCTGTAAACCCGACATTTTACAACCAGACACATATTACGACGGTGCCAAAGACAATTCAGGTTGGCATGAGCTACTCTGGTTTTAATTATGTATAGAGTGATGTGACACACCATCACTAAAACTCACACGACTACCCAGTTACACGAACTTTTCAACTACTTCTAAAGGTTTGTCACAAAATGTGAGAGTATATACACCTGCTAGTCCTGCAATAGTATTGTGAATTCAGAAAGTGCACGACATACCAACGGATACTACGTGCCAACTTATTAAGTGAGATTTGGATGGCTAGTGTTATTACACAATAGTACAACATTGTCCGCACACTTGACGCAGAAGAGCCCTTCTTTATGGAACAAATCCACACAACCAACAAACACTTCTTTCAGAGATGTTTCCAAAATGTCGATGGGGAAGTTGAGGAGGGATAGTGACACTGGTCAAATCTGACTAACCCCACTGTTTGACCGGAACAATTGAGAAAAGTGGTTGCACACCATCACTTTACCTAAGGCTTTTATGAACGGATCCTTTAAGATGCCACTAAACTTCTCAGACACACTACTTTCTAAAAAATAATCCCAGAGAAGGTTCCTATCTAAGTCCGTGACTTGATATCGCGAAACAATTATTTTTGGCCTCAAAGTGTGATGGTGTTACATCACTCGGCGGAGAGTGAAAATATGACCAATGTACCCACGACTTGGCCGAAAATCAACCTACTACTCGCGAGTCAACCTTATAAGCGCATCGCACAGCCTATGAAGTAAGGCAGAAGTCAATAGTTTAGAAGTAATCGAAAGTTGATTCATTACCAATAGTTGCTATCTTAGTTATATGAGCTCATTTTAAGGGATGAGAACAACGATCGTTTTATTCCAAGATGATGAAATACTCTCAGTTTTCAAAACTTTTCAAAACAACTGTCAGTTCAATAACCAGGGGTTCTCCAGTTTCATAAACAGCTGGTAGTAAACTGTGGTTCGTTATTTTCATGGGATTATGAAGATGAGGTGAATGTTCACATAGTTTTTGGTGAACTAGTATCTAACCTGGAATCTAACTTGGATTGATATTTGGTCATACCAGAAGCTGCAGTCAATCTAGCTGTGACAACAGATTGAGAGTAAGACATTTACTGGACATTGAGGTACAAGGTAGAAGAGGTGTAACTTAAACCACGATAGGTGTTCCAAAAGAAATAGGAGACATGAACACAATCACACCAGTGGCGACTGATTGCGATATGATCAGTTTGTGTACTGGCTTAGGTTACAGAGGAAAAATACAAGACAGCACAGGTGGATGTACAGGAAGTCGATGCTGACTAGGTTGTGATCTGAGCAAGGCTATAAAAGATAGTCATCGTTATCTTACACACTTCTATCAAGTTCCGATTTGTCACCTAAGCGACTCTTCTCTATATCTAGGCGCCCGACCTGTGCATTCAAATCTCCAGATAGTATTACAATATATAACAAAAGAGCTCGAAATCAACTAACTGATTGTATAACTTATTCTTGATCGCATCAGGACTGCAGTCTATCGATGAGTAGGAGGTGAGATTGAGAAAGGACATTGTTTTCACTCCTGTTTCTCTTCATTTTAATGGAACTTTCTAATCGAAGGGCATAAACACAGTAGCTTGTGGAGATCCAGTCAGTTAGTGCAGCCTCTGCCCCAGTGCGACGCCAGAAGAACTGGACCCCAATGTTACATGGTCCCAGGTAGGTGAACTTAATTAAGGGACTAGTACTATGTTAATTATGACTATACGATAGGTAACAATCGAAATCCAGTCAAGATTGAGTAATTATAATAAAAACAAGAAGCGAAGAGTGAAATATTCAAATAGTAACTTAGAGGGACAAACACCAAAATAGTTTAATTCATGGAGTATAAGTTAATCCTGCTTTTTGTAATAAAACTATTAAAATTATGAGAAAACCGAGACATTTTGCCATCCATACTTTTAAAAGGTGAGAGACAAAACATCATTTTATTTGTCTTTTAATCTTACAACGGACCATCAAATACAGTGTGTGGCTACGCCACTGTTTTTCTAATCTAACTGGATAAAGAGATATCGATGTACTACGTGTTACTGAAAGATATACACACGATCCTGGCATGGTCACTAAACTTATTTCAACAAAGCAGCAAAAACTTGAACGATTTAGTCTCCGTTTATCTGAACACCCGACAACTGATACTTATAGCCATGCCAGTGTACATATGGCGTTACATCTAGAGGTAGAACACTTTGAGTGGACTCATGTAGAAAGCCGCTTATGTGTGCTATTCACAAATAGTACAATAAGATTTTCTGAAGGATGGTCGATGTCAAATAACTTATTCCGATGGGCGCGAATAGTGACGAAGATTAATGATAATTTAAAAGTAGACTAATAAAATAACTTCGTAAGGATCATGAGCGGTAGTGAGCAATAAAAACAAAAGTGACAGAAACGATTGCGACGACAGGTAACACTAAATAACCGCTACAACTCATCAAATAAACTGGTGTTAGAAATCTGACTATCAGTGAGACTATTTCAGAAAAAGACAAGACCATGGTCAACTCTCAGTTTAAAAGAGTAGACTGATGAGCGGAATACTTTCAAGAACAGTCCAATCAACCACTGTCTGTGCCTCAGATACCGACCACCTATAAACAATCTGAGTGGGAAATTGACTTGCCCCTTAATTCACAGAGAGGCTGGAGACGTCGTAAGTAATTTGAAGCAAGGAAAAGCAGTAGGACATGTAAGTTGACTTCAGATATCTTTAAGGATAGTGATTCCGTTTTAGCACTTAAATTGATTGGTACTTTATCTAAAGTCTGTTAGCTGGGTGTAATTCCATCTGATTGGTCTCTATCACTATTCATTTCAGTTTATAAGAAAGGACAAAAATTCCGTCGTGATAAACAGATTAATTTGACTAATATTGTGTCCACAGTATTAGCTTCAGGAGCTATCGGACACATGATTATGGTTAGTGAACTTCAAACTTAGACAAACCATTACAGATGAAGACATACGAAAACTGAAGGTTGTTGATTACAGATGCGTTCGAAGCATCGTGCTAAATCCTGGAAATGCCAAATAAGCAATGCTGAGATTAGGCACAGATTACTAGGAAAAATAACAAATCGATCGATGAAGTTGTGAGCGCTCATCGGCTGGGATAGTTGAGATGTATTATGAGTGACCAACCATCACCTATCTTAATGCTCGATGCTAGCTGTAGAAATGAGGTAGAGAGAAATCAGTGCGCACAAACTAAAACGTGACATTAGGTTATGACTGTTTGTCTGAACCATGTTGACAAACGAAATAATGTCAACTAGTGGTTAGAGTCGTTAGGTGACCTCGATTGTAGTCAGTCATTGTGGTGCAGGTGCATTTGTTGTTTGTCACCACCCCAATTCTAAGTTGAATTCTTAGTTTATACATACTGTTACAATCCTTTATGTTGGTCTATATTCTAGCATTATTCTGATTAATTTGATCACAACGCGCCGTGGTATGGAAATTTAAGCTAAAGTATATGCTACAAGTTTGGCGTCGTTCATGACAAATGGAGATGAGGGCTACGGAGAAGCATTGAAAGAGCTTTGCTGATTTAATATTAAATACTACATGACTTCAATTAGGATACAGTTTCATCTTACGACATTGTACGTAACGTAAGTCATTCCAACAAGGTGACTCTACCCCTGGGTTGTCATGAACGTTTAAGAGGCAATCCTTATAAGATTATCCGTTAAAAAGCTAACACATAAGGTACGATATTTCGGACCACGAATATGTGGCATCTAAAATACTTTACCAGAAAATCAACCAAAGCACCATCTGTAAACTGCTAAGAGGCTGGACAATTACGTACACATCCAAGGCCAGTCATTCTGGATAGGACAATTCGCTATTACATCAATTAATTCTGCCCGTTAAACATTATTCACCTCTTCTTCTACTCACACCATTATCGTTTCTATTTCTTAATAAAACGAGTATCCGGTGGTGCAGTAATACCTGGCCCCAACATGCTCGTAGCTCTAGAACAAAACTGCGTGATTGCCTTCTAAATAAATCGACCTTAAACTATAGGCCAAATTCATTAGAACTGTAGCAAATGAGTGACCAAACTAGCTTCTCTGAGTATCATAAGAGATATAAGTGTTTTTCAACACAAAGAGACAAGAGTAAGAACTCGACTGGCCTACGTTTGTCTTTCAGAAAGATAATGGATAGAGTATTTGGCATATGCTGGAGATATGACGGTTTATGGTTATGGAGGAAAGTGAGATCGTATGTGTATAGAAACGAAATGAGCTTATTTTAAACCACTCAAACTAGACTATCAAGGATACACTAGGTAATATTTACCTTTACGTGGTATAAATGTCTACGCAGGTTTAGGTATAAGTATAAAGTTGTTTCTTACACAATATTTTACTGACTTCCTAACGAGTGAACGATTAAAAACTAGCGAGCCATAAATACGTTAGAAATCAACGTACGCCTATATAGATGACTAAAATTTATTCTAGAGTAACATACAAGACCTCCGTACTAGCCATAATTTTAAGGTTGGAAAGCTAACTATGAAACCTAAAAATAACGCATTCTTACTGCTGTAAGAAAGCGCTGTTTATATATTTGTTCTATTACTTGTCGATAATAAGTTCTTCATTTAAATTAAATGTGCAAATCATTTAATATTATAATTCACAAATGTTAGGATTAGTTAAAAATCCACTTAAATTTGTAGCACAAATAAGCGAAACTCATGGTCGGTGTAAGATGCTATTTTTGGTCTACAGAGACAACCGCATTGGATTGAAATAAGTCAATCCATTCTGTAAAAAGGCGTGTAGTGTTTTGCCCCGATCCATTCTCAGTATCACCAACTACCAATTACCTTTGAATACAAACAATGTAAAGCAGTGTCTTATTGACAAAGTAGACAGTCTTTTAAAGTAAATAACATGCTTGAATAACTCTTTGTCACCTGTACCTAACATGTGAAGGCCGAACATTTTCTTCAAATGCAAGATATATTACAACAGCTTGTCTTTAAAAACTAAGTAATTAAAACTAAAAATATAACCATATTAATTAACACTTCACATGAATTGCTACAGATGGAAATACAGATGTTATATTGGGTGAACGATCTTTAAGCCTATGTAAACGTGTTCTTGTACATTAAATTATACCAACAGAAGCCACTCAAAACTGGTTTTAGATGACAAATACCACTTGGATTGAATGCGAACATTAGAAAAGTAGGTGCAAGTCCCCCAGAACAAGTACAGAGGGAAGCAACAAACTGGGTTACTGGGCTTATGAGTACTTAAGGTCGTCATCGTCAGCTAGTTGTTCCCTTCCAGCTATAGGCACAATTCTGGGGAAATATATGGTGATCAAAAAGAGACAACAAACAAGGTGGAGAGGAAATAAGGTGTGCAAATGGAAAGATGTTTACACTAGGGTATACCTTATCACTTTAGTATCCCATTTGCACTTTAACCATTGAAGTTTCCCCATCTATTTCTCTTTGTTTACAACTTTATCTCCTTTCTTATACCGTTAAAAGGGGATAAATTAGACCAGTTTATCACTCATGGCATCAATATTGATGCTAAGTAACCGATTAAGACTTTTTGGTTGCATTTAGTGAGCTTTATATAGCCACTTAACTACAATAGTCCTGGTAATAAACAGCTTAGTTCACAGGATCGTATATTAAACATAACTTTTAAAAGCCCAAAATTTACACAGCTCCATCTAGTTACTTGAATCCTTGGAAGTAGCTAGATTTAGTCTAGTAGGCTACGATAGCCACATACCTCTTAAATGTGACCGTCATAACCTTGACACTAGGTTACAGAATTTCTAAACCAATATCCAATATCTGTGTGGCTGGCAATTAAAAACCGACTGATTTCTTGCTCTCGCGCCCTTAGTGTCACAGTTTCGGTTTCAGTTTCCGGTTTCTCTTGATAATACCTCGGCTACACGACTACTATGGTCCTAGTAGTATCAGTTGGTTTCTTTTCCAACATATTTCATCCCTTTCGATTCGTCTTTTTTCCCATTTTGGTCTTTTTATTGTTTTTTTTCTCGGTTTTTAAGTCTTTACCACTGTTTATTTATAAACTAGTGTCCATTCCTTCGTTTCGTCTTAGGTAGTCTGGTCTGTAAGTCTTACATGATTACAGTAAAATGGATAAGGGTATAGATATCTAGAGCTCAGAGTTAAGAACCAATGTCAAGTTTTCAACCCCTGTTCTAGGAGGCTTTACGTACACCGTGGTGGTACGTACAAGTTTCCACGTTTGTTTTATAACTTTCCGAAATAAGGCCTGTGGTTGCTTCTTCATGTAGCGCGTTCTAGGTGGTACAGACTCTTAGTAATGAGAAATTCTCACGTGTTAGTACTCTAAAGTGAGCAATAGTCTTTGGGTTTCTCCGGTATATGTTAGCATATAGAGCTGCCAGTATGCTTTCATTTGAGGGACCAGGCACGCTCAGTATGTTTTATACGGAAATTAAGTCTCTTCTTAACCATTTGTAACTCATGGTGAACTGCCCAAGCTGTCGTAGCCGGTCGGTACATAGTTTGTTCCTAAGTCCGATTACATATTTTGTTACTTCCTTCTGTACTAGTTTTAGAGAGTCAGAGTTCATTTTAATGGTGGGGAAGGGCGGCAGTGTTTTCTTATGTATTTCCTGAATATTATGAGAAACAGCTTTGGTGTCAGCTTACCTAGCTGTCAACGGACTCGGTGTAACGTAGTGCATTCCTTCGTGAAATCAACTCAATAGTTCTCCATAATCCTCAGTTCGCCAGTGAAGAATAATCGTAGGTCTTGTTTCTTACGGATACTAGTTATTTGTTACCAGCCTAGTCCAGTTAATTACCATCGGTTGTATAGTTATACGTCACGTAGCATTGCCTGTTCACTTCTTTACTATAGCCAGGGCCTGTTGTCCCGGCCGTTGCTGCTACCTTGACGTGGTGGTCGGGCTTGCCTATCGTGATGAACCAATCGAGCTATACTGGCTGGAACAATAGTTCCTCAAGGTCCTACCATGCCAGGCAGGTCGGTTAAAGAGCGGTAAGACTAAAAGCAGCAGATCCAAGGTCTGAGGGCGAAGTCGTACTGCCGACTGTACAGAGGTGTGACGGCAGTAAGGTGTTTCCCTCGGACAACCAGCATAACAGCGATGCTGCCTTCCCACAAGGAGGGGTGGGGTTAGAAAAGGTTGACCCTAAAAATACACACCTCACCTTATCCTACGGATTTCCGTCTCCGGCGATAAGGTCTTCAACAAGTACGGAGCTAACACTAAAACTACTCACCAAAAGGTCGTGTGTGACCGGCCTCAAGCAGTTGTCCCTTGGGCACTGCGGTCACGCTCTAATCCAATTTCCTTTTTAGGTACCTCCAGAAGAACCCTTCCACGGTGTGGGCAACCGGGAAGTGATAACTGCCCTCATACCTCTGACAGCACTCAAGACCACCGTATTCAAAATCATTTACTCTCTTCAATCCGTATCATTGCTCCTACCTTGACTATCAACTCTGAACTTCCTCTTCTAACTTTCTCTTCAAGTGTCACTACGTCCGACGATTCTAGCACTCGAAGTAATGTCCCAGGTCTACTGAAACTCCGCTCCAAACTACACATTGGAGCTTTCAACGTGCGCACCCTATGTCAAATCGGTCAGCAGACCTCCTTAGCTAAAACCCTGGAATCTCGTATGATTGATGTGTGCTGTGTCTCCGAAACACGCATACAAGATCCTAGCGTGGTCATTCACTTGACCTCACCTTGCCAAAACGGCGAGGCGACAAGATACACTCTCCGTTTATCTGGCGATTCGATAGCCAGCTCTCGTGGACGGGCGGGTGTGGGCATAGCGCTAAGCATGAGAGCAGAACAAACACTATTAGAATGGATCCCTGTTAATAGTCGCCTATGTGCTGTTCGACTAAACGGCTCTGTAAAGACTCGGAGGAATAGGGACACTCGTCGTTGTCTTTTCGTCGTTTCCGCCTACGCTCCCACTGACTGCAGCCCAGACGAACTGAAGGATGAATTTTACAGAAACCTTTGTGAACTTCTTCAAAAAGCCAAGCACTCAGACATAGTAGTCGTCGCAGGTGACTTTAATGCCCAAGTAGGTAGTTTAGACCAAACAGAAAGACATTTAGGCGGGTATTTTAGTGTTCCAGCTCAGAGAACAGATAATGGTGACCGTCTGCTGCAACTTTGCTCAGACAATCGTTTATTCTTAGCGAATACTAATTTTAGGCATAAGGAGAGACATCGCCTAACGTGGCGACCCCCTTCACCAAGACAACGATGGACTCAAATAGACCATATCGCCATCAGTCATCGTTGGAGAGGCTCGATAGAAGATTGCCGCTCGTTCTAGAGTACATGTTTAGACTCTGATCATGCTCTAGTACAAGCACGCATTTGCTTGCACCTCACTGGACGTAGAAAGGCCACATTAGGAAAACCCATTAGAATTGATCTGAGCGACGAGAAGGTCAAAAGTAAATTTCAAGAACAGTTAGGGTCACAATTAAGTAACCCTGGAAACCAGGCTGATCCTGATGTTGCCTGGAATGATATAAAAACAGCTGTAGAAACAGCAGCGTCATCTACTAGTAATTTGAACAAAAGGAGCACGAAAAACCAGTGGATTTCTGCGACATCTATGGCACTGATGAGCTCTCGCCAGCTAATCCCGTCAGGCTCTGAACACGATGAAGAGCGAAAACAAATCAAGTCTAAATTAAGTAGAAGTTTACGAAACGATCGTGAGCAGTGGTGGGCAACGAAAGCAAAAGAGATGGAAAAGGCAGCGGCTTTAGGCAACACTAGGCAGCTTTATAGACTAATCAGGGAAACCGGAATTAAGAAGTCAAGGATAAGTGAAACTATCTCCGAGAAAGATGATACTGTAATCTGCTCTCAACCCAGACGTTTAGAACGATGGGCCGAACACTTCAAGGAACAGTTTAGCTGGCCTTCAGCTACTCTACAATTACCCAGCATTTCCACTCGAGCTAAATGGAACATTGAAGTAGGCCCCCCGACACTAGCTGAAGTTCAAAAAGCTATATCTAACCTGAAACGAGGAAGAGCAGCTGGTCCAGATGGGCTAACCCCAGAGGTTTTCAAAGATGGTGGTCCAGTCTTGGCGATTAGGTTGACTAGTATTTTAGCCAAAGTCTGGGAACTAGATAAAATTCCATCCGACTGGTCTAAATCACTAATAGTCCCAATATATAAGAAAGGACCAAAATCATCTTGTGATAACCATAGAGGGATTAGTTTGACTAATATAGCATCTAAAATACTAGACTCAATATTTATCGGACGTTTAACAAAGACTCGTGGACTACAAACACGAGAAAACCAGGCTGGCTTCAGACCTGGTCGTGGTTGCATCGACCACATATTCACCATTCGTCAGGTTTTAGAACGCAGGCACGCCTACCGGCGTCCTACAATGGTGGTTTTCCTAGACTTAAAGGCAGCATTCGACTCAGTTGACCGTGAGGTTCTGTGGCAGTGTCTGTCATTAAAAGGTGTACCTCAGAAGTACATAAACCTTGTGAAGGCTCTTTACTCGAACACTACCAGTCGAGTCAGAGCTTATGGCGAACTGTCATCTGACTTTGCGACCTCAAGTGTTGTCCGTCAAGGCTGCCCACTATCTCCGTTTTTGTTTAATTTTATCATAGACGTGCTACTGGAAGTAACGCTTTCTTCGGCTGAATTTTCTGGGATTGATCTCCTTCCAGGAGGTCCACTTATCGACTTAGAATACGCAGACGACATAGTCCTGTTTGGTGAAGACACTGATAAGATGCAGAGTCTTCTGGTCGCACTGAGCAACAATGCCAGGATGTTTAGGATGCGTTTCTCCCCCTCTAAGTGTAAATTGTTACTTCAGGACTGGCCTGCGTCAACCCCTGAACTAAGGATAGGGAGTGAAGAAGTTGAATGCGTTGATAACTTCACTTATCTTGGAAGTCTGATCAGCCCTAATGGGTTGGTGTCTGAGGAAATTTCTGCACGAATTCGAAAGGCTCGTTTGGCTTTTGCCAACTTACGTCATCTATGGCGTAGGCGTGATATCCGTCTATCAACTAAAGGACGAGTATATTGCACAGCAGTTCGTCCTGTTCTACTTTACGGCTGTCAAACATGGCCATTAAGGGTAGAAGATACTCGTAGGTTACTAGCGTTTGATCACAGATGTCTTAGAAATATATCTCGTACCTGCTGGGATCTCCGGGTAACTAATAATGAGGTTAGACGAAGGGTATTAGGGAATAATGGTAAATCTGTTGATGAGGTTATGAAACTTCATCGACTGAGATGGTTGGGGCATGTGTTACGTATGTCCGAACACCGGTTACCACGTCGCTCAATGATGACTAGTATTGGGGTGGGTTGGAAAAGGGTTAGGGGCGGCCAAACCAAAACGTGGCATCAGTCGTTGAAGTCACTAACTTCTGGTCTGAGCCACATTGGTAGATGTCGACTACCTGGTTGGGGTCCGCGTGACTGCCGTACCCAGTAGTTGGAGACTCTTGGTGACATGGCTCAGAATCGATCACAATGGCGTAGGTGTATACATTCTTTGTCTTCACGTGCACCTTGAGACTAAAACTACTTTACCTTTCTTTCTACAAACTAATTTTTTTTTCTCTCTCTCTCTACATATTATATCCTTATATGCAATCTTCCTTTTATATATTACTACCATTAAAGTAACTGATTCTATGAATTCGGTGATCATCTTGCTATGTTGTTGAGGTGTGGCAACTTGGACCGATGCACTTATGTGCCTGGTCCTACGTTGTATCTGTCTGTCTGTCTGTCAGGGCCTGTTGTACGAGTATCGCTTTCCAGTCATCTCTCGTGTCTCTCCACAGCTTCACTTCATCTGCATGAGTGGGGATGGATGAGCCGATATTTAGAGGTAAGTCACTGATGCGATTTGGGATAACATTAGCTTGAGGATCGAGTCCTGTGATACTCCAGATATGGTAAGCCTTCAGCCTGAGAATACCCTGTCCACTTTAGTGCATAACTTCCGCCCTAGCAGGTAGTTCTGTAGCCAGGAGAATGACTGTATTGTGAAGCACATTATTATTGCCTTATAAATTTTAAGACTATGGGGCACAATGTCGAATGCTTTTGTGAAATTCAGGAATACTGCATAAACTTAAGCGTAGGTGCCACAACAGGTCGTTCGGCCTTCTTTAATCGGGGCGATGTTTATGTTACAGCAACTGTTCCCTTGAAAGCTGTGTTGTGCTGAGTCTTGAGTGCTTCGGTAAATCGTTTTAATACTCACGGCCTTACATTGTCTAAGCCCAGGGATTTGTTTAGCTTTAACTCCATTAGTTTTTGCAAGACTAGCCCAGGTTTAGTCTCAGTGTGTCGAATTTCTGTTTAAGGAGACGTGTTGGCCGGGTTGGCGGTTACTTCCAAGGGACAGTTTAGTTGTCTGCCGAAACAGGTGTTAAAAACTTTGATTACTTCGGAATTAGTGAGACTTATCTCTACAAGAGCCTTCCACAGGATATTCGGGTTGGTAGTCGACTTCCTCCATCAAACTATAAATCTATACAGTTGTTTCGGATTTTCCTGAAGCTTTCTAGCCAGGTGGGCTTTCAGTTTCATTTTAATGTTACTTACTGTAGTCGTATACCTGTTCTTTATACATAAGTACGAATCGTGGTTGTAGGCCTTTTACTTGGTCCTTTACCTATGACAAGCTTTTCTTCTTACTTGAAGAAGGCCTGCTGTCCCTCTCTCTGACCACGAGTTTACTTTAGCCGGTTTATTTTTCATAATGGAGATAATCCTAAGGTTGTTTTATTAATGATACTTTCGACAGTTTGCTAGTGTTGGTCTATAGATAGATTCTACAAGTCCTTAGACCAAATGGCTTGGATAAGGTGTTCTTTAAGCCTCAATAGTCTTTTCGAAAAAAATGAAAACATGACGTGATTTTGTCTTATGGTAGAGTTTTGTTGGGGACTATTTCGAACGTTATCGAGGCGCGATAGCTGTTCTATACGGTTGGGACATCAGCTTCAATATTTTTCAGTTGAAGCCTTCACTAAAATGTAGACAGTCCAGTTGCCTGACAGTGTCCATTTAGTGGGAGACTCATTAGCCTGGTCCAGCGATGATACGTTAAAATCCTCCGCAAGCATCACTTTTTCTAGCAAGCAACGAAATCGCCTGAAGTAGACTCTCATCATGCTAGTTATAAATGCCACCAGTTAAGTATTTATTACTAACAGTGATAAAGCAGCATCAGACAGATTCTGGTTGACTCGTCAACATGGTGTTGTTGACGGGTATCGTTTTAAGTAAGCTATTCACTTATGTTGAGATTCTGTCTCCCACCCTGTGTTCTCAGTCTTTTCTTTTCAGAGCAATGCCATTTCGTTCACTTCGTTGCCTAGGGCTTCACGTAAAAGCCACTTTTAAATGAGCATAACTATCTTCGGTTTATAGGCATGTGTACAGGTATCGGAGTTTCGCATTTTATCCTTCAGGCCCCGTACATAGAGGTATAGATGCCTAGTTACCGTATTCTACTTCAACCGCTTGTTACCTGTGGTTCTGTTATCTGTGTGGTTTATGTAGAACTAATGGCTGGTTTCAAAGAAACTGGTTGAGGAGAGTTTCTTGTTGTGAAAATAGTATATATATTTGGTACTTCCCGTGAGAAAAGTGCTTTGTGGAGGGTTATTCTTTGAATGTTACTTAGACAGGCTTTAGAGTCACACTAGAGTCTTCTCCGTGCCGTATCAACCTCAGCCTGCTTCACAACATCGGAGGACACGCTTGACATCGTGCCAAGCTTTAAGACCTCAGTTAGGTCATCACAGTTTCTGAATTTTATACCCATTAGGCAGTGTGAGCTTAGTGTTTTTAGGTGTTCAAGTTGAGTTAAGCTACAAACACTCACTGCCTCAACTTCACAAGGAGCTGTGCATAAGGCTTATCTTACTCTCTCAAGGTCGATTTTATATAATCCACGTCAGCTAACCAATGCTCCCTCGCTTTCAAACAATCGGACTTTATCAACCGTTATATCTCTTTTCAGAAATATTGTACGCCGTGTGTATGATTTTATTGCTGATTGCAGTTCTAAATACCGAATTCTGTACCGTTTAATAACTGTACCCAAATGTATATATACCTTTCCATTTTTGATTCTTATCCACACAGTTTTATTTTATACT
This sequence comes from Schistosoma japonicum, assembly GCA_025215515.1. Lineage (NCBI taxonomy): Eukaryota > Metazoa > Platyhelminthes > Trematoda > Strigeidida > Schistosomatidae > Schistosoma > Schistosoma japonicum. The sequence goes on from CM046069.1 coordinate 58,902,268, forward strand.
AGATTACTATACACTTTAATGTTGGATGAATATTTGTCGGTGTAAAATTCATTTGTGTGACTAGTGAACCTTGCAATGGTTTAATATGATTTTTGTTGATCTTACCTGTAAGAAACACTTGCTCATGATATCAGGAAATAAATTATTGTTATTATATAAGTTAAGCAGGTTTAAAAGCCACTTTAATTGGTACAGACCATAGAAATAATGCTTTTCTTGGCAACCGTTAGGTACTTCAGGAACTTCATGCACTACCATTAGAGGAAGAGGTCTCTTCCAGTCATAACTGTGGCTTTTTTAACTCCTGCTAGACTTATCTTTTGTCCGGTTCATATGTAATTTTAGTGTTTCACATGAAAGATGTTTTCTGAGAGGTAAGTGGTGGCATTGTCGTCTCTTAGGGCGTGTTAAAGGATACACATAGTGGGGGAGGGCTTGTCGATGTAGTGTATATTCTTTGAAGAGCCTATAGAGTCTCATTAGATTAGTTTTTAGCCTTAGAAATCGACGGCATCCCTGTTATTGTTTGATTATTAAAATGATCACAGCTTTCCTTTAGACCACTAGTGGGCGCTGTGACACTGCAATGGACCAGCAAAGTCAGTACGCAAACCACATTGTCACTGACTTTTCCTTCTCGTCTTCACAATTTGTGAGGTTTAACGGGCAGTTTTGGTCGTGCCCTGCCGAAGTGCTTCGCATCTGGATGGAATATTTTTTCCTCTGTTTGTATGAGTCGTCTCCTTTTTGTGGGCTGCCACTCATAGACTCTAAGGTGCGCTTGACCTCCGGCACCAGGTCAGTGTTTCCAGAACTCAGCGTTTTTGAATAGTTAAGTCTGCGTAATGGACGTACCTACCAGAACAGCTGGCAGGAGTTGACCATCATGAAATTATAGAATCCCCTAGGTATTGTCGTGTTACAGTCGAAGTGTGTCTATTCGTTGCAGGAGTTAGATACTTTTTACTGACAAGTTTTATGTAGACTTTGCATTTATCGTAAGACGATCGCAGTTTCTTTCTAATAAACATTTTCTTTGGATGGTGTGATAGAAAGGTCTGTTTTGCCTCTAGTCTCCCAGGTTTGGTGTGGAGTTGTCTCGATTTTTGTTTTCTTGGGCTAGCTGGTGTGCCATTGAAGGCCTTCGAGACCCACGAGGTCTGTGTGCGAGAAAAGCCACCCTGTTTGTTTGTTGTGACCTACTAGCGTTCTCAATGGTTGAGCTTAGGATATATTCTGTCAGGAAGCGAGTTTAAGCCAACCAATTTCTTTGTGCTTGCATTATGATGGTTCTGCAGGATTCCTGGTCTTTGGTGGTATTCAGTGTAAGTGTCTTAGCTATTTAACAACCAAATACCCTCCAGTTGTGGCTGTTAATTTGGTAAACGATGAAACATGATAGTAAATGAATGTAAGTTCTGGAGCAGAGAGTTAGCAAGAACCAGATTAAATTCACTTATAAAACTATGGTTTTACGATTTTATTGAATGTGATTTATCATGTGAGCTAATTTAAAGATTTGATTGTTATCTACTTTCACGTATCCGGATTACACCTGTCTCTTATTTGAACACCAGACTTGTCGAAGAATCTATTATGTTAAACAATATGGTTATCTTGTCAGTTTATCACCACATCAGACCTGAAATACTGAAATATTTTTGGTGTACTACGTTGATAACTATATGTTTTAATTTTTACTTTTGGGGATTCAAAATCTCCAAAAATACAATGGTTGATTTAATCAAGCAATAGAAGTTGTGTTGAGTTTTTTTTGCTTGATTGTAAACAGTCATCACATTAATTTAATGTTAATGTGAGTCCTACTCCTGAGTACAGTTTGACAAAATTTCATTGTGTTAATAAAATGTTGATGATTCCACTTGATCAATAATTACTGTAAATTAATCAATATGAAAATCGATGCATTGATGCAAACGTTGTTCGCTAGTCTAGTCTGAGTGTCTGCTCCACAATTTAATTTTCTTACAAGTCTAGTCTTCTGGAATAGCTGTGGGCTGAGAAGGAACAAGTTTTGGTATCCGACTGAAGTAAAAGTATCATAGATTGTGTTCTCATTATTCGCATCGGCTATCGAGGGTATCAAACATAATCTGGCTACCCTAAAGATTGTATCGTGAACTGTACGGAGACAATTAGAACCCACGCGTTGTTTCATTTGACAAAAAACATGATATTTACATGTTACAGCGAACTATTTTTTGTATATACATACCCACCGATTCCTTATATCATTAATGTATTGTCACATTTCGATCTAATTATCATCGCAGTCTTATTTCATTGTCACTGTTAAACTGTTTTGTAAATATGTTCTAGAGAAGGAGGCTGATGTAGCAGCCACTGATAACTTACTGCCTAATATTTCACCTATTTACTATTCTTATCTTGGTATGCATGTTGAACTGTGGATATTACTCAACCCGCGCTTTCTGACTTTGATCGGATTAGTTTTGTCTCGAAATAAATTATTTCGTATAAACTAATCTTCTGCCTTCTATCTAACACGTGAGACCAAAGCGTTAGTCAAAGATAGTTACTGAGTTATACAGGTTCTCTTTATTTTAGAAGTCATATAGGTGCCAAGTATTATCTACGAATCAAAATCATTGGAAACTGCTACCAAACTTTTACATATTTAGCAACGATTATTCTGAATATTTTATGGGAGTCGGCAATCAGCTGACAGACAATAAGTTCTAGGTACATGAACATTTTTCCAAAAACCTCGTTAATTTTCTGTCCTGGAAGGTTAGAAAAAAAGATCATATCAAAACCGAGCTTATTGTTTAGTAATTTGAAGTCCGTTATTAAGTCACTTTCAATTTTTGTACATGACAAAGTTATTAGATTCAATCTATACAGTCTATTGTCTCATCAAGGCCTTGAGATTTTAAGTGCCTTTTTCCATAACTCACTATTTTTTAGACAGTGATCAGCTTCTTGCATAAATCATTAAAATTGTTGTCCCGTAAACGATATACAAGACCATAACTGTCCTTGCATTATTATACTTGAAGGCTCTACATATTAACCAAAGAGTCCAAAAGCTTTTAGCAGCAATAGTATGGCGATATGCAGTGGTTTTTAAATTTTTTGTGAGTGAGGCTTTTCAGTCAATAAGCGCTTAGATGACGGGGAGCACAACATTATTTACTGTGCGCGTGTTTTTACCATGGTGTTTTCTAGTTGGCGTTTCTAGTTGAGGTGAGAATATCCATGGACTGGAACGCAAAAATACTGGTGAGCTGATAGTGCTCACTACCGAGCTTATAAGTAAGTTTGTAGCGTTTAATGACACTGATGGGCACATGAGTTTTATATTAACTACCAGACCCTGTTTTTTAGTGGGGTGTTATTGCCTTTCTTTCGCCGTAGCTCTCCTTTTTTGACAGATATACGAAAACTACAGGTATGGATGTTCCCACAAAAAACGTCGGGGTATTGCTTCTGCCATTTGACACCATAGTTACGATGAGCTCAACTGTGACAGAATTCGCATTCGAATGAGGGGTCAGTCACTCGTTCTACTGACTGACAAATATTACAATTATCTGTGTCAATTTTCGCCTTACTGCTGTTTTTCTTGTTGCAGCGACTCTTGGTGTTCGCTTAATAGTCTCCCACGTTTCCCTTGGATATGCAAGCTAGGGTAGAGCCACCAACATGTAGGTCTGTATTCTGCGTTTAAAGCTAATCGCGTAACCTGGGGCTGAGTGTGCAGCTCAGGTAAGAAATACCTGACCCCGTAGCAATATCGACGAGTTATTAGTTAGGTATCGGAATGCATCAGTTGCTTGTTAACACATAGTTTTGGATTACTGCTAGCCGATCTGGATGAGATAATCGATTTAGAAATATTCAAATAGTAACTTAGAGGGACAAACACCAAAATAGTTTAATTCATGGAGTATAAGTTAATCCTGCTTTTTGTAATAAAACTATTAAAATTATGAGAAAACCGAGACATTTTGCCATCCATACTTTTAAAAGGTGAGAGACAAAACATCATTTTATTTGTCTTTTAATCTTACAACGGACCATCAAATACAGTGTGTGGCTACGCCACTGTTTTTCTAATCTAACTGGATAAAGAGATATCGATGTACTACGTGTTACTGAAAGATATACACACGATCCTGGCATGGTCACTAAACTTATTTCAACAAAGCAGCAAAAACTTGAACGATTTAGTCTCCGTTTATCTGAACACCCGACAACTGATACTTATAGCCATGCCAGTGTACATATGGCGTTACATCTAGAGGTAGAACACTTTGAGTGGACTCATGTAGAAAGCCGCTTATGTGTGCTATTCACAAATAGTACAATAAGATTTTCTGAAGGATGGTCGATGTCAAATAACTTATTCCGATGGGCGCGAATAGTGACGAAGATTAATGATAATTTAAAAGTAGACTAATAAAATAACTTCGTAAGGATCATGAGCGGTAGTGAGCAATAAAAACAAAAGTGACAGAAACGATTGCGACGACAGGTAACACTAAATAACCGCTACAACTCATCAAATAAACTGGTGTTAGAAATCTGACTATCAGTGAGACTATTTCAGAAAAAGACAAGACCATGGTCAACTCTCAGTTTAAAAGAGTAGACTGATGAGCGGAATACTTTCAAGAACAGTCCATGTTGCGGTAAACTTAATGATTATATAAATCTGTCAATTATTCTTGTCATGCTCTTCCAAACTTGACTTATTTGTTGTGTTCACTATGTATCTTGTTTGTTTATCTTCACTCCCGCCATTTTGGCTCGCACCTTTGTTTTGGACTGTTAACCATTTGTTTTCAGACTGGGTGCCTATAATATTGAAGGTGTGTAATAATACGTTTATACTTTATTGCATAGAACAATATTGCTAGACAGGTCAATAAATACATTATTTGGAATTCATTTCTTTTGGTTTGGCTCAATTGGTTCTTATTTGGGAAGCCTGTCTAGTTGTATCTTCAGCGCCCGGCGTCTGGACGTTTGGTTACCGTTACAGTTCTTCAATAAGGTTCCCGTAATACTTGGCTTGGCGTTCAACGTTCGGGAGTCTCAAGTTCTGGTTTCGTTTATATTGGCGACTAATTGGTCATTACCGCACATTTGGCTGCAGTGAATTCTACTTTGGCACACGACGACATCATGGAGTCAAGATATTCAATGGAAACGCGAAGCAGGAAAAGGATGCCGCCTGTTACAGAGAATGATGTTGGTAACACTGGTTGTGGTGTGCTTGATGTGAGTATTGTTGATAAAGTTGATAATGCTAGTGATATTGGTTCATGTTCTAGTAATTCTAGTGTTGCTAAGTTTAAGTTAGATAAGGCCTTGATTAAGAAAAGACAGATAGAAAGAAGACTAGATTTAGAAAGGGAATTAAAGTTATTAGATGTGCAGGAAGAAATCGAACTTGCTAAGTTAGAGTGTACTGGTTGTGAATCAAATAACGAACTACTGCCTATTTGTGATCGTGAAGTGAAATCTAAAGTCGAAGACTATTTAGTAGCTGATACTTACAAAGAGTGTTCGGTGGGGAGAACTGGTCACTTGGAAAATGCTTCGATTCGCAACGTAAACGATGCTCTAAGCCTTTTTGTTAATAGTATTGGCTTGCCTCGAATTGATATTAAGTATTTCGAAGGACAACCAAGTCAGTATCATAGTTTTATTAGTCAGTTCCAAAGTGTAATAGAGACCAAACTAACTAGTAAAGATCAGATGTTGTCTTATCTAATATATTATTGTAAGGGAAGAGCGAGGTCAGCTATTGAAGCTTGTGTGTCACTTCCTTCTGAACTTGGATATGATAGAGCTAGACAGATCTTGCATGATTTATTTGGTCAAAGGCATTTGGTTGCACGTGCTCTGATAGATGACTTGCTCAACCACAAAACAGTGCGATACTGTTCTGAAGATTTAACAGATTTCGCGATTAAATTACGTAGCACCCACATTACATTGTCGCAAATTGGATATGAGTCTGATGTAAATTCGACATCAAGCCTGGAATCTATTGTAATGCTCTTACCGATAGAATTACAAGAACGTTGGGCGGATATGGCTGATAGAATCATAGTTGGAGGTAGAGAACCTAGCTTGGGCGATTTGGTGTTGTTTGTAGAAGAGAGAGCGAGAGTTTCACGAACGCGTTATGGAATGTTGGTTCATGATAATGCGAGGGCGAGTAATTCTAGAGGAAATGAGAGACATCTTAACAAAAGGGTTATCTTCAATACGGTTAAAAGCGGAACCTGTCAACAAAATTATATGAAATCATCAACCTGTGCCATTTGCACAAGGCAGCACTTTGTATTTGATTGCCCAGAGTTCTTGGAGATGGACGTTAATGACAGAAGGTTAGAAGCACGAAAACGTGGTTTGTGTTATTTATGCCTAACATCTGGTCATATTGCTCGGAAGTGTGGCTCAGGTTTGAAGTGTTCAGTAAAGGGTTGCATAGTTAAGCACCATTCGCTTCTGCACATTTATGGTAGTGGTAGTTCTTTTCATCTGGCTCGGGAGATCAATTTTACACACGTTCATTTCGGCACTATACCTGTGTGTGGTCCTTGCGGAAGTATGGAAACGTATGCCTTTCTAGATAGTGGTTCTGATACATCCCTTATATGTGAAGAAATTGTCAATCACTTATGTTTGGAAGGTAAGGCTTCTTCAATAAATCTGACTACTATAAATGGAACTTCTGTTCACAAGTGTTTAGAAGTGAGTGTAGAATTGTTCTCTTTAGACGGCAAAGAGTCCGTCCAAATTAGTAAAGCTTATACCATCAAGAAACTACCACTAGGTCATGCAGAGTCTCTTACCCAACAACAGCTGGAAAAATGGAAACACCTAAGGGATATATCCTTGCCTCAATTGCGAAACAAGACGATAGGTATTCTTATTGGATGTGATGTTCCGGATGCACACTGGGTTTTGGAGCAAAGATTGGGAGATAGAAAACACCCGTTTGGAATACGAACACACTTGGGTTGGATGGTACTTGGTCCGAAGAACTCAGGCAGGTTAGTTAGTAGAGTTGAGTGGTGTCGGTGTACGTGTAGTTCAGACATTTCAGATGACTTGAAAAGGTTGTATGATCATGAGTTCAGTGATTTGGACGATCTTCATAAACAGCATTCTATCGAAGATAAGAAGGCTCTAAAAATGGTTGAAGGCTCAACCAGCTTAGTGGATGGTCACTTCCAGGTTGGGTTACCTTGGAAACGTGGGCGACCCGAATTGCCGAATAACTATGAGATGGCTAGCCGTAGATTAGAATGTTTGCGTAGACGGTTCGCTAAGGATTGCCATCTCTTAGAAAGATACAAGCTTGTTATGAATGAACATTTGAGCAAAGGTTATATTGTTGAAGTTGATAAATGGAGTTTTAACTCAGGAGTTTGTTGGTATATTCCGCATCACCCTGTTATTAATCCTAAGAAGCCAGAGAAGTTGAGAATTGTATTTGATTGTGCTGCGAAGTATCAAGATTTGTCCCTCAATGATCAGCTTTTGCGTGGTCCGAATACAGTTAACAGTTTGATAGGAGTGCTCCTACGGTTCAGACTAGGTAGGATAGCGTTAGCAGCTGACATTGAAGAAATGTTTCTGCAAGTGAGAATTCCAGAAGGTGATAGAGGAGCGTTTCGATTGTTGTGGTGGAAGGACGGCGACACCGAACAGGAAGTAATTGAATATTGTCTGACTGTTCATCCGTTTGGCGCAGTGTCGTCTCCATTCTGTGCTAACTTTGCCCTCAGGAAGACAGTAGACATGTTTTGTGAGGATACGATGGAAGATATTCGGAGAGTTGTAGATAAAAACTTCTATGTTGACGACTACTTGGCGTCTACGGATAGTATACATAATGCAGTGACATTGGCTGAACAACTAGGATCTATCCTCAAGAAGGGTGGTTTTAGACTCATTAAGTGGATAAGTAACTGTCTTCAAGTCATTGAATCCATTCCACTGGTAGAGCGGGCTGATACTGTGAAGTCTATTGATTTTGAAAAGCTCCCCATCGAGCGTACATTGGGGTTATTCTGGAATACCATGAACGATTCCTTTACTTTCAGGGTCAACATACCGGAACGAACTGTCACTAGACGGAGTATCCTTTCAAGTATCGCATCTCTCTATGACCCTCTAGGTTTGTTGGCTCCTGTAATACTACCTGCAAAACAGTTACTTCAGCGTCTATGTAAATCAGGTTTAGGATGGGATGTGGAGGTTCCGGAGGACGAGAGAACCCGTTGGTTTGAGTTTCTGAATGACATGCAGCAAGTAGAAAATATTTCCTTCCCACGATGTATGCTAGCACCTGACATGGACCATCCGCTTATAGAACTACATATTTTTAGCGATGCTTCAGAAGTTGGGTATGGAGTGGTGGCATATTCTCGATGTTATGTTGCTGGCGAGGAGGCGTGCTGTCGATTAATTTTAGCGAAAGCAAGGGTGGCGCCTCTGAAGGTCCAGACCATACCACGTTTGGAACTAACAGCCGCAGTCTTGGCTGCTCGCGTCGGTTCACAGTTGCAGACTGAATTGGACAGGGAGTTTGCGGATGTAGTTTTCTGGACAGACTCTATGATTGTGCTGAATTACATCAGAAATGAGAGTAGTCAGTTTAAGACCTTTGTAGCTAATCGAATCTCGACGATCCACAGCCTTACTAAGGTGAATCAGTGGCGGTATGTACCTTCAAAGCAGAATGTAGCTGACTATGTATCCAGAGGCATGCGATTCAGTGAAGATGACATTAAAATTTGGAGGGAAGGTCCCGGTTTCTTGAAAAGATCTAAGGAGTTTTGGCCAACTACTAAAATTGAGTGTATTACAACCCAATTAGAATTAAAGGAATCGGTTGGTGTGCATTTGGTAGTTGATGAACATGGCATGCATCAACTTATAAGTTATTATTCAGACTGGAAAAGACTGCTTAAAGCTCTGGCGTGGTTATCCAGGTACAAGTGTTACCTACTGATGACATATTGTGGAAGAACAGACATAACCTTACGTTTAGGTTTACTTAACGTAGAAGAAATCGACTTAGCTTGCATAGATTTGATTCGTTTTGTTCAGAGCAGAGTGTTCGAGAAAGAGGTCAGAATGCTACAGTCGTCCGGGAGTAAGTCGAAAATGAAAGCCATCGGATCTCCTTTACGCAAACTGAATCCTATATTAATAGACGGGTTATTGTGTGTAGGTGGTCGGTTACAGGGAACTGCATGGTGTGAGACTAGGAAACATCCTATTATACTCCCGTCAAAACATTTAGTTACAGATTTGATTTTGCAACACTACCATAAGACAGAGGGACATGTGGGTTCCACCCAAGTGATGGCAACTGTTCGCGAAAGGTTTTGGGTGTTAAGAGGTGGTACAGCTGTGAGAAGAATAGTTGGGAATTGCATCCATTGTCGAAGAAGGAACGCTAGACCGGCACAACAATTAATGGCGCCCTTGCCACTGGTCAGAGTAGGAGATGGTGAATTTCCATTTTTGTCAGTTGGTGTCGACTATTTTGGGCCTCTCACAGTGAAGCAAGGCAGAAGTTTTCAGAAACGGTACGGATGTGTATTCACATGTTTGAGAATGAGAGCTATACATTTAGAAGTGACGACTAACCTCACTACAGATTCGTTTATCATGGCGCTGATGAGGTTTATAGGGAGGAGGGGATACCCAAGAGAGATATTCAGTGACAATGGAACTAACTTGGTTGGAGCTAGACGTGAAATAGAAAATTGTCTCCGGGATTGGAAGCAAGATCGTATCCATGAGAAACTACTTGTAAAGGGTATTGATTGGCACTTTAGACCTCCTGCTGCCAGTCATTGGGGTGGAGTTTGGGAACGTATGGTTCGATCCGTCCGTAGAGTGTTAAATGCTCTTGCACACGAACAGACATTGACAGATGAAAGTCTTATGACCTTTATGATCGAAGCTGAGCGTATTGTCAACAATCGACCCCTAATACCTATCACAGCTGACTCGGATGATCTTGAGGTGCTAACCCCCGCAAAATTATTACTCCTAAGAGAAAATGTCACCAACTTCAGCGACCTACCTCTGAGCAACAAATATTCTAGACAATGGCAGCAAGCTAGCTATTTGGCGAAAGTCTTTTGGAAGCGTTGGTCTCGAGAATATGTTTCCCTGTTACAACAGCGTCACAAGTGGACGAAGTTAGAGAGGAATTTACGGGAGGGTGACTTAGTTGTTATTTGTTCTGATTTCAGAGAGAAAGATAAATGGCCACTAGGTTTAGTACAGCGTGCAATACTAGGTAAAGATGGACAGGTGAGGCAAGTAGAATTAAGGACCGGGAACGGTATCTTTGTGAGGGACATTAGGAAGGTGTGTCTTTTAGAGGCCGTAGATAGATGTGATGGTCCCCAGGCGTACTGCTGTAAGACCTAGGGATCGTCATAGTTAAGAGTGGTCTTAGGCGTACTGATGTAAGACCTAAGACTAACCATTTTTTTTAAAATGTTTGTATGAATGTGGTTTGTTTGATTATTGTTTGTATTTGACTGTTGGCGTAATTGATCCGATCTTTTGTGAAAAGAACTAGTGTTCTTTTGGTGGGGAGTGTTGCGGTAAACTTAATGATTATATAAATCTGTCAATTATTCTTGTCATGCTCTTCCAAACTTGACTTATTTGTTGTGTTCACTATGTATCTTGTTTGTTTATCTTCACTCCCGCCATTTTGGCTCGCACCTTTGTTTTGGACTGTTAACCATTTGTTTTCAGACTGGGTGCCTATAATATTGAAGGTGTGTAATAATACGTTTATACTTTATTGCATAGAACAATATTGCTAGACAGGTCAATAAATACATTATTTGGAATTCATTTCTTTTGGTTTGGCTCAATTGGTTCTTATTTGGGAAGCCTGTCTAGTTGTATCTTCAGCGCCCGGCGTCTGGACGTTTGGTTACCGTTACAGTCCAATCAACCACTGTCTGTGCCTCAGATACCGACCACCTATAAACAATCTGAGTGGGAAATTGACTTGCCCCTTAATTCACAGAGAGGCTGGAGACGTCGTAAGTAATTTGAAGCAAGGAAAAGCAGTAGGACATGTAAGTTGACTTCAGATATCTTTAAGGATAGTGATTCAGTTTTAGCACTTAAATTGATTGGTACTTTATCTAAAGTCTGTTAGCTGGGTGTAATTCCATCTGATTGGTCTCTATCACTATTCATTTCAGTTTATAAGAAAGGACAAAAATTCCGTCGTGATAAACAGATTAATTTGACTAATATTGTGTCCACAGTATTAGCTTCAGGAGCTATCGGACACATGATTATGGTTAGTGAACTTCAAACTTAGACAAACCATTACAGATGAAGACATACGAAAACTGAAGGTTGTTGATTACAGATGCGTTCGAAGCATCGTGCTAAATCCTGGAAATGCCAAATAAGCAATGCTGAGATTAGGCACAGATTACTAGGAAAAATAACAAATTGATCGATGAAGTTGTGAGCGCTCATCGGCTGGGATAGTTGAGATGTATTATGAGTGACCAACCATCACCTATCTTAATGCTCGATGCTAGCTGTAGAAATGAGGTAGAGAGAAATCAGTGCGCACAAACTAAAACGTGACATTAGGTTATGACTGTTTGTCTGAACCATGTTGACAAACGAAATAATGTCAACTAGTGGTTAGAGTCGTTAGGTGACCTCGATTGTAGTCAGTCATTGTGGTGCAGGTGCATTTGTTGTTTGTCACCACCCCAATTCTAAGTTGAATTCTTAGTTTATACATACTGTTACAATCCTTTATGTTGGTCTATATTCTAGCATTATTCTGATTAATTTGATCACAACGCGCCGTGGTATGGAAATTTAAGCTAAAGTATATGCTACAAGTTTGGCGTCGTTCATGACAAATGGAGATGAGGGCTACGGAGAAGCATTGAAAGAGCTTTGCTGATTTAATATTAAATACTACATGACTTCAATTAGGATACAGTTTCATCTTACGACATTGTACGTAACGTAAGTCATTCCAACAAGGTGACTCTACCCCTGGGTTGTCATGAACGTTTAAGAGGCAATCCTTATAAGATTATCCGTTAAAAAGCTAACACATAAGGTACGATATTTCGGACCACGAATATGTGGCATCTAAAATACTTTACCAGAAAATCAACCAAAGCACCATCTGTAAACTGCTAAGAGGCTGGACAATTACGTACACATCCAAGGCCAGTCATTCTGGATAGGACAATTCGCTATTACATCAATTAATTCTGCCCGTTAAACATTATTCACCTCTTCTTCTACTCACACCATTATCGTTTCTATTTCTTAATAAAACGAGTATCCGGTGGTGCAGTAATACCTGGCCCCAACATGCTCGTAGCTCTAGAACAAAACTGCGTGATTGCCTTCTAAATAAATCGACCTTAAACTATAGGCCAAATTCATTAGAACTGTAGCAAATGAGTGACCAAACTAGCTTCTCTGAGTATCATAAGAGATATAAGTGTTTTTCAACACAAAGAGACAAGAGTAAGAACTCGACTGGCCTACGTTTGTCTTTCAGAAAGATAATGGATAGAGTATTTGGCATATGCTGGAGATATGACGGTTTATGGTTATGGAGGAAAGTGAGATCGTATGTGTATAGAAACGAAATGAGCTTATTTTAAACCACTCAAACTAGACTATCAAGGATACACTAGGTAATATTTACCTTTACGTGGTATAAATGTCTACGCAGGTTTAGGTATAAGTATAAAGTTGTTTCTTACACAATATTTTACTGACTTCCTAACGAGTGAACGATTAAAAACTAGCGAGCCATAAATGCGTTAGAAATCAACGTACGCCTATATAGATGACTAAAATTTATTCTAGAGTAACATACAAGACCTCCGTACTAGCCCCTTAATTCATAGAGAGGCTGGAGACATCGTAAATAATTTGAAGCAAGGAAAAATAGTAGGCATGTAAGTTGACTTCAGATATCTTTAGGGATGATGTTTCAACTTCAAGAACCACTTTGTCTTTTAATTCAGCAAAGCCCTTTTTACCAACACAGTAGCTACTATCCAGCAGAATTCAAGCCATACATCAAATGCTAACGACGTCCTCAAGGAATTTATATCAATAAATACAGCTGGTTGCTAAAATCACCCACTTGAATCAGTCCCCACGAAACCAGAAGACTGAATTTTTGACACCGTACACTAACCATATCTCTATGCTTAGCTTCTGTCTTCAAGGAATCGCATTTAGTGAGAAGGACAATTAAATGGTTTTATATCAACATTAGATGCCTTCGAGCATCAATTTTTTGAGCATCAATTTTACGAATATGCTCTTACTTCATGCGCTGTAAATAAATTCTATTTGGGACTGTTCACAACCTTAATGTGGAAATCTCAATTAGGAAGGCACTTACGATAAAGTTTATGTGCATGTGGTACTCGGTATGGTTTATCGTCCTTTACCAGTAACCTTGAGTTAACTTGCTACCCTAAACTAATTCTCAGAATAACACGTTCTCTACTCATGACCGAATGCGGATGCCTAAACATTGTCTATTACTACCGATCCCCCGATATTTATTCGCCACTGTTTTTTTTAAAAACCCCTGTTTTATCTTATGTCCTTTTGTTTTTTATTTGCTCTCAAAATTTTGTGCATGTCTATTCCCGATTCGTCACACTCATAGTTCCGACGCAATGTGATAGTTTTAAACTGCCGCTTGCAAGACTTGCATCCCTTAGCATACAGGTGTCACAATGTGCGCTAACTTGACACCAGCAGCACATAAACGGTGTAGTAAACGTGGTAACGTATGGCTCTACCGGCTCTATTGTCTAGATTTAAATGACCTATTATTGGACTCCATATCACTTTTAAACATGGCTGATAAACACATTGAAAAACAAAATAGGCACTAATTTTTAGAAAAAATTAAATTTCAGCTGCTCTATCGGCTCTGGTGACACTTAAATTAACGCATGTATAGGCTATTCAACCCCAACTAAATCTTTAACGGCCACTCTTTAAGTTGACAGATAGCAGGTAGAGGAAACAACACTAGACTCACCCAAGGTGATATGTAAAATGCGTACGTCAAGATTGGCTACAGAGAATAAGATACCACCCGCAAGTAGTATAGTTATGGCTAAGAATAAGGACGAAGAAGTGGGATGCAAAGTTATAAGACGTCCTCCACAGGAAAGACATGATACTGTGCTAGACTGGATACACTATTTTTAAAAAAGCTAACAGGCACAGCCTTGACAACAAACTTGCTGGAAATAGCCTCCAAGGATGCTAATACAATCTCCATAAACGTCCACTCTAAGTATATGGAATCTAGGGTAATCAAAAAACCCAGAGCCTGCCAAACGTCATGCTCATGACCTTCACTTAACTAAATCAGCCATTCGACAGAACAGGAAGTTCACACTCGGGAAGTGATTGGATTCGGTAAGTGGATTGACGGTGAATCACAAAATAGACGGATTGTGAAAGTCGTTTTGGGAAATGAAGATGAAAGAAATATCGTGTTTAAAAATGCTCACTAAATCCGTGAGAAAAATATACATATTCGGCTAGACTGTCTGCTCGTGGATCGTATTGGAAAAAAAGAAACCCGCACCGGGCTGAAAATAAGGTTATGGAATGGAGAGAAAATCCTGATGGTAGGATCTTTGAAGCCAATGCTCTCAAGACCTGTGTGGGTAAGGTGGGTATGAACTCAGGTACCTTTATTATATTGCAAACTAATACTTAGAGCCTAATAAAAAAAATGCATAATTTAATTTTCCTGGTAAAAAAAATTGATCCTGACATAATAGCTCTCACCGAAACTTGGTTAATAACTGATGTAGTCCCTCTACCAGCCATAACAGGGTATATTTGTGTCAGGTCTGATAGGGTCACTAGCCGTAAAGATGGGAGAAGTAAATCTACATGTTCGGAATGACTAAAGTATCCAACTTAGTAAATCGGCACCATATCAAAGTGGCATATACGAGGTAGCCAGCTGTAACCTAAAGTCTACACATAATCAAAAAGTTGTTTTGGTAGTTTACAGCAGCTCTAGCTCATTAGTAGACGATTTTACTTTGAGCCACATTTGTGAGTGAAGTAAAGTTAGCAGGTATCTCATTATTGGGGACCTCACATCAACAGGAAGGAGATCACATCTATGGGTGGGGATCCTTGATAGAAACTTGTTGTTAACCATTCTCTAATGTGTCTTGATACTGTGTCATAAAACGAACACCTTTCGATTAAGGTCACGAACCGTTACTACTTGACCTTGTTTTTACACATAATTCTGGCGATGTAATCCTAAACGCTCCTGGGTATCCATTAGGATACCTATTAAGAGCTGATTTAAACACACATCGTAGAGAAGATACATAGAAACCTGAAATATGGTACTGTAAATTGGAATGTAGACACGATTTTTTCTCATTAGAAACAGTTAAATCCCAATCAGTCGAAAAAGTTCATGCAAATTTTACCGTGGCCATAAAGAGAAACTCGATTTATTATTTAGAACTGAAATTGAATTATCTTACTGACTAATTAACACTTTTTTGTATACATTTTTTATGCATAATTAGGTCTATAACTGGAGTAATTGGTGATCCATTGTTACTAGATACAGAAGTCCATGAGGCGAATGCCTCTTCTATTACGTCCACAACTTTTTCAAACTATTTAGTACCGTTTTGCAACAGCCAGAAATCCACAAACCAGAGGACTAAAATAAATCTCTGGTTTATGCTTGTTTGTTACAAAGATAGTAAATACCAGAGTTTGTTAACAGTGTTTAAACAAGTCATCGTGATTTGCCGCGCAGCTTTCAGTTTGCTGTTCGTGCTAACATGGCAAAGGTGAAGTGCATTGTCAGACGAAAGCGGGTGTCAGCCAAGCGACAGTACCACCATCTAAAGTTCATAGCTAATGTAAATAAAAAACTAAAGAAAGCAGGAAAAGATCCATTGACTGGGTTGAGGACTCCTAAAACAAAAGAAGCTTTAGTGAAGCCTAAAACGCGTTTCGTAAGTTAATTTATGTAAGTTATTATTTTCTGTTCTAGCCTCGCAGCTATGTAACACAACAGGGAAAGCGAAAACTACGCCTGCGGAGAGCGAAGTGTTTCTCAAATCATGTCCGAAAGATCCGTTCAAGTATTCAGCCTGGTACCGTACTTATACTGCTTGCCGGACCTCATAAAGGCAAGCGCGTTATCTTTCTAAAAGCCCTAAAGAGTGGTCTGCTACTTGTCACAGGTAAGCTTTACTTTTCGCGCTTATTGTTGCTTAGGGCCTTTCAAATATAATGGTGTCCCACTTCGGAGAGTAAATCAGTGTTATGTCATAGCAACCTCTACTCGTATAGACATATCAAAGTTCGATGTGCCTAAGCATATTGATGACGAGTACTTTCGGCGTGTTGACCTGAAAGAAAGCAAAACTGACGCTGGGAAACTATTCAGTACTGAGACAAAGGTAAGTATGGATTCTTTTGTATCTTATTACTGTTTGAACTGCACAAAACTCTGGTTACTATAACTAGTCGCCTACTACTGAGATACTGGATACTGTTATATTATTTTTGTTTCAGAAGTATACTGTCAGCGATATTCGGAAAGAAGACCAGAAGTTGGTTGACAATCAAATTCGTGCAGCTATAAAAAGCCACCCTGACTCAAAAATTCTCCACGCCTACCTTCGTTCACTCTTTTCTTTAGGAAAAAGAGATTACCCACATAAAATGATCTTTTAACGTTGAGATAATACACTTTTGAAAGGAGTTGTTTTTTTGTATTACCCAATGGACATGTTAGAGATTACATTTGCTTGCTTTTGTAAATTCATCCAATGCGGTACATGCTTGAAACCACTATGAACAGTTGTGCAAGCTAGCTTAAGTGTGGGTCCTCAAGCAGTTTGTGGGTAGAAACTTTATTTTACAAGCGATGCTGGCAATTATTGCACTGGGCAAATCATATAGATCCTACAGCGGGTCGCTAACTTATTTTATTTCGCTGTTGAAATTATGGTTGCAGTTCTCTTCGTATATCATCGACTGTACCGCTTAAGTAGGTGCTCTTTGTATTAGGTTTCGCAAGTTATATGCACAAATAGTTGTTCGTATCTCAAGAGTTGTTGTGTATCACGTTTCGGCGTCTAGAATGTTATCTGAAGAAGCTGTAATTATCATACTTTCGTAGTTCAAATGTATGTTACGAGACGCTTTCACTGTCGCATGCACTGACTAGGTGCCGTCGTATACTTTCCTAGACCATAAGCAGATTTGTTACTTAAGTGCTCCTAAAGTTGGTTTAATAATTGGTATTGGTGAGTTTCGTTTATGTCCTAACCTAGTATTGTCTTCGTTGTGGCAGTTTACTGATTCCTGTGTTATATCGTGAAGTAGTGTGTAGTTTTTGAAATTTTGGAAATTATATCTGTTCACTGAACTGCCCTTGTTATTAGTGTCCATGTTTCGCGAACGTCATGTTTCATGATAGGTCCTTTCTCCATGTTTACTGTAGTAGTGTCGAAGCCTTCTCTACTGCTGTTGTTGGTAACTTCTAGTCACTAGCTCTGACGGTAATTTGTCACGTGAATTTTTACTAAGATTTTCTATCCCCGTTAGGTAATCCACTGACTTTAAGGTAACAAGTGTTGCCATTGCTTTATTCTCCTGATTCGCAGCTTTCTCTTTTATAGGTTGTTTCGTCGCTATCAGTCGCTCTCGGTCTCTAACAGTGGTACATTCGTGCTTGCTTCATATCACTTGATCATTACATTAAATACGACTTATGCCAACAATCGCGTTACCCATGTTTTCTCCTGAGTTTAATGATAGTAAAGGTGGAAGATTTTGTTACTCCTTTAAGGCTGTTGTCAGCTTCCGGACTTCCTTTTAAGATATCTTGTTTTTTTTTATGTTGCAGATGTGCTTGGGTGTAAAGTTCCATTTATTAGTGAGTATCTAGTGCCAATAAGTTGGCTGCAACATAGATTTCTTTATTTTCAAAAAACGAAAGCCTTCTAAATAAGATACCATGTAACATGTGGATAGAAACCGCGCATAATCTGGGTAATTTACAGTCTTGCAAAATCAGGTCAACGTTTATTAGTGTTTTTTGAACTGTCAGCAACTCATCATTTGTAAGAAAACTTGCTCCATGTACTGCTGAAATAATTTTTAATATCTAGTTGGCTAAGCAACCTAAAAGCCACTTATCGTATAGTTACTTTGTTCCTGTATAGTTACTTGACATTTAAAGTAGGCACAGGTATTTACTAAATGTCCTACCTCTTTCCCGTCTAGACAAACAGATCACAGGTGACTGTCTATTGGGATCCAGTCAAGGAGAACCTGTTCGGTTTTTGAACTTAGTGCTGTACCTACACAAGCGAGGCCTTGGGTAGTGGCGGTAAGGTCTACGAAATCACGAAGAGTGAATCGGGCCGGTTCATTAATTCGACAAGGTGAGGTCAAGTGGATGATTATGCTTGGGTCTTGTATACGCGTATCAGAGACGCAGCAGACATGAGTTCCAGCCAATATAGCACGGTCGGGTCATCACGATAAGCAAGCCCGACCACCTAATCGAGGTAGCAAATACGGTCGTGTACTAATTGAACTAATGATGGTTACAAGGAAAATCACCTGGTATATTCCTTTAGTAATTTGGTAAATCATCACTTAATAAGCTGTACTAATTTTATGAAACGTGGTTTAAAGTTCCATCTGCGTAGATCATTTAGTTTTCTAGCATTTTATGGCTAAGCCTTGTGAAATATTAGTATTTATCAACATGTGTTGTGAATATCCCTCAAAGTAAGCATTTATTTTACGAGTTAGAAGTAAACTAGTGCTCTAATAGTAAGTTATTTTGCATGAAAATTCCTCGAGTGATAGTTATTAAAATAGTTGAAAATATTTGGGTGGATTGTTTTCCACATAACACGATTCATTTCATTATTTCCAGTTAAAGAAATCACATCGCTTTCAAAAAGTCGAACATAATACCCTATAAATGTAAAACGTTGTGGGTAGTATAATTTATGTGGAAAAGTATATTTGTTATTTTTTTTTTTAATAATAACTTGAAACTGTTTTACTGATATCTCGTATATCTTTATCACGGTTGCAAACACACCCCGAAGGACAAGATAGTAACTTTTATTTTTATCCAAATCAAATACTGCTGCTCAAAACCAGTTGTGCGATTCTGTACCTGGTAAATGAGTGATAGTTCGGTCTATGTGTATTTAGTGCATATATATATATATATATATATATATATATATATATATATATATATTAGTAAGAGGTTGATGAAATATGCAAAAGGATGTGTTGTAAAATAAGCATACGTATATATTTATTAGTTGTATATTGAATTGATGATTCCCGAATATATAAGAGACTATCAGTTAGCCAGTAGTCTGGTCTATATTTTGTCGAAAAGTAAGAACGACTACATTTGAGGTTTATCAATTATTATGCAAGTTGCACATGGATATATTATAAGCATAAGGTGTAGAAGAAAACAGCTATCACTTCATTAAGAATCATCTTAAAAATTTGTATTTCGCTATCGTTCTTTTTCCATCTGACTATTAACGAAAAGATAGTATAACCTGTTAGATTGCGGTTTTGGTCGACTGTCTATTTCAAACGATGTCTTTACTTTAGATACTAAATTTCAAATTATTCTATACTAGTTATTTCGCGATCTGATTCTCACTTGAATTATATTCTTTCCCCTTATTGTTTCCTACCGCTGATATTACAACTACGTCTATTATTTTAATTTTCATTTTGTTATTCATCTCACATTGAAAATGTGACAAGTTTATCTGATGAATGTATGTTTCAAGTCTCGTGTTACTTAAGACTGGCTCTCTAGGTACTATTTTGTAACGTGACTGTTTAATACATAAATTAGACATGAACGTAATCCTAATCGAAATGTTTAATGTTTTTTATTCTGTTGAATGTTTGCACTAATGGATTTAAGAGCTAACTTCGGCCGTTGATCATCACCATTCCACATCAACTTCCTTGACTATGAGAAAGAATCTGAATGTGGACGGGAGAACATTATGGAGCCTTAGTCAACACTGGTGTACCTGACACAGTGTCATAAGGAATTTTTACGACAGACTTCATTGCGAAATCGTGCATAGAGGGTACCTCAGATTCATTCGAAGTGAAGACCGGTGCCAAACAAGGCTGCTTACTCTCGCCTATTCTCTTTCTTCAGGGAGTTGACTAGAATGTGAATATTCCAGCATCTCAAAAGGAGCACGGAATACATAAGTCAGCTTGGATACAGCTAGACGATTTGGACTTCACAGATGATTTGGTCCTTCTATTCCACACATCAACGAAATTCAAATAAAAGCGACCAGTGTAGAGATAGCCTCTGCAACAGTAGGCGTCAAACATTCAGGATCTTTAGATACAACTAAACGAAAAGCTCTAGATGATACGGAGACTTTTATATACTTGGGTGAGATCATCGATAAACAAGGAGGTGGATCTGATGCAGATGTGAAGACATAGATTGATAAGTTAAGGGCAACATTTCAACTAAAGAGCATCCGGAACTCAAAACAACTGTCAGTCAACACCTAAGTCAAAATTCTTAATACAAACGTCAAGACAGTTATGCTGTATGGGGGCTAAAACATAGAGAACTGCGAAAAAGATCATTTGAAAGATATAGGTGTTTATAAACAGTTGTCGATATAGGGTACTCCGGATTTCATTTTGTTAAATTCAGCTGGTTTTATTTTCCTTATATCCGACTTACCGTTTGGTAGATAATTTCCTGCATTAGTGTATGATTACTGTGGTTACGTTAGCTGTCGATTCTATTTGGTATAATATCGAGAATTGAGTCGTACTGTGGACTTATCGCAGTTTTTAGAATTAATTATAATCGACAAATAATGGGCTCTGACTTGTTTGGCGTGGTTGATAGATATCCGCTCATGATACCGATCTGTTGTTTTAAGGTTCTCAAATGGACTAACTTCAAAGCACAGCTTATGCGACCATTGGAATAATTTTTATT
Source organism: Schistosoma japonicum (assembly GCA_025215515.1). Classification (NCBI taxonomy): domain Eukaryota; kingdom Metazoa; phylum Platyhelminthes; class Trematoda; order Strigeidida; family Schistosomatidae; genus Schistosoma; species Schistosoma japonicum. The sequence continues at coordinate 58,923,407 of CM046069.1, forward strand.
AATTTGGTAACTTACAGCTATGCATGTCAACAATCCCCAATGACTGTTACATAAGCTAACTTTTATATCAGTAAAAAGTTTTTGACTCAGTTGATTAACCAAATACACATTTGTGTACTTAGATTTAAACCACTCTGCTTGTGTGTGCTCTAGCGATATTAATGTGAGTGGTTCACTTTAAAACCTGTGACTTAATGGATGGAAACCGAGTGCTATTACCATTAAGTTATCAATCCACATGTATATAACTGATCAGTATTTAAAAAAAATACAATTCATTAACAGAGAGTTGTCATAAATTTTCCACTAAAATAAACGTTTTATCATGTATACAAGTTGCTGTCTCGTTAATTATTTTGAAGTAATTATCTTTCAGTCATCAACTGACATGTTTTTTTTTTGAACCAATTTCTTACTGCATTATTATGCTTTGTTAAGATAATCAATAACAAGAACGCTTGTTATGAATTTTCTTGAATTTTTAGTTCATGATACTGTAGTGATTCTTTATTTTCTAAAACTTAATATATTAATTTGGTTGATAGCTTTACAGAATAACAGTAGTAATAACAACAAATGATATCGCTATGGTCATTGTCATCAGTGTGGGTTCCATCATTTGATACGATGTAATTGTTGCCTGCATAGTGATTTACTGATATGTACAATTACTTTGTGGTGACTCAATGTAGTCTGTCTCCATTCTAGCTGTTCTCTTTGAAAAGCAATTTTAGGGTTGATTGTTTCCATTACAAAATTCCTAATATTTAATTAGAGGTTATAAATTATGATTCATGTAATGAGCTGGTTATTTTTAGTGAACAATGGTATACATTGATATGAAGCGATCAAGTAAGTGTACGATTATCAATTAGTTTAATTTGATAATCGTCCAATTTAACATCCTAGTTAGATTTAAAATATCCAGTTATTAGTGATGATGTGTGATATTTTATTGCATTGTGATGTTTTTCTGTTATGTACTCAATTTTGATATTTATTCACTTTTTTGTACCTATAATTGTTCAACTATGTTTAATCACAAAAAGGAATAACATCTTCAAAAATTGAAATTTTATCATGAAATATGTTTAACAGTCGCATACACTAGAATTTAACATTTTTTTAAAAAAAAGTTAAAAAGAGTTATTCGAAGCCCAGCTTTCAAGCATAATTGCAAATGTTCACAGACTAGCATACTAGTTTATTACAGTCTGAATATTAAAAAAAGTAATACTTATTGGACGATTATAGAGTTTAACTTTGTTAATGTTAGAATATCTATTTGTTTAGTTGGATATCATTCTCAGTTGAATAATTCTGATATGTTTTGTAAGCTGAACATGATTTGATTTGGATCCATTTGTTGCCACCTTAAACAGCCTATCTAGAAAAGACGCTTTATAAATTTTTTGCAATTAGTAAATCAGTTTCAAAATAGTTTGGGGCTAGTTTACGCGAATTGGTGGTTTTAGTGGTCTGCTTGTGAAACTTTCATTGTCATTCTGCACAGTGTTATCAGTCCCTCTATCACGCAAAAGTGGGTTTATCAGTTCGTCCTGGTAACTTTTTGACTGGTTGCCATGGCGGGTTTTGGCTATTCTATGTGCATTATTGTTAAGTTCGGTGAACTGTTAACTATATACTTGAGTAATCTCTTTTGTATAGATTAGTGAATAGGATATTTGTTAGTGTCTACTGATTGCTATAACGAATCAAATCGATCACAAATAAACTGACTACAACGACCTGATTTAAAACTTGTGATATAACTAAAGGCCTTGATTCTGCATAAAACAGGCGTTAGTAATGGCATCAGAAATGATGCTGGGACCTCCACAATTAAATCATTTAGCTTAGAGATCACAGCATAAATAAAATAAATCATCTGCTGTTTACATATGACATTATTAAGGAAAGCTTCATTATTGTTATTTACCTTCACATTTTTATTGATTGTTATTGTTTACCCTATTTCTTATTATCTAACTGTAAAACACTTCCTTTTATTAATTCATTGGTTGATCATTAGAAAAAACCCCAGTGTAACAGCACAAAAGAACAAATCTTTAAAGCAATTGCTGCTAAAAGTATAATTAACTTATGTCGTCTACCTTTAGTACATTAGGGAGAGGGGAACTGCTTATTTTTCGTTCTAAAACTGGTTATATTAGTAGCTTCGTCAAAGCTATAAATGAAGTAGGAACGACAGTATTTTTCATAATCTAATAGATTCGTCATATTCCGCTGTTTCACTCAGCTATAGAAAAAGCTAATAAATCCAGTAAATTCAGAATATTAACATGTTTGAAATTTTAGGGAGGGTTTCTTTTAAAAATATGTAATTGGGATTTCAAACTGAAGTTTCGGAAGTGTTTTTATCGGTAATTATTTTTCCGGAATACTTGTTTAAATTTATGAGAAAAACCAGAGGGATGAAATTTCCCAAAACACCTTTAAACAGTTAATCCACTTTCATAAAACAATTGTCGAAAACCAAAAGGAGGCGCATAGTCAGATAATACGTAACGAGGATCCGCAATATCTGTATAAAGATTCAGGATTCGATCTTTATCACAAAACAGTACAACTATATCTTTCCGTCTAACAAAAATGAGAAACTAAGATAAAACAAGTTGAACATTAATCACAGAATAAGCTGAATAAATTAAGAGGAGGATAACATTGCAAATAGTAGGCTTAACATTTACATCTTCATGTATAAGCATCATTAAGCAGATAGCGAAACATATTAATACAATATGAACAACTAAGGCTGACAATCTTCAATAGAGTAAACTATATGCAATAAAAGAAGCTTAAAATTGAGGTCAGTTAATAATTCATCAGTTTGTAGATAACATGGCAAAACGTTAAATTACCAGAACAGTCAGTGATTATATCAATGTACATGATAGCAAATTAATGTAATCAGAGCAAACTAATCTACTTCATTTAACAGAAACATAAAGAACTCACTATTCAGAGATTTGCACTAATTGCATTGTTTAGAGTGCTAATGAGCGCTTCTCAAATTTGTTCCACTCAACATATTGGACATAAGTAACCATCGAGGTATTTATCGTTATGTTTTTTTCATGGAAATAAAATATTTCGTAATCCGTGTTTTCCTTTTGTTTTTTCTTTCTGAAGTTACTAGTTGGGTAATTTTTTCATCTGTAAAAATTCAATGTAAATGTGATTGTAATTTCAGTTTATTTCCGGTTGTTTGAATATCTCTGAAGTAGAGTTCTCCTTCGTTACATATTTTTTCAAAAATATTAACAAATTTCAGATAAACAAACGAAAATATACAATACTGTTCAAATTTATCCATTGTTTGATTATCTCGAATTCCTTATTACAAGAAATAATGATCACTTTTCGTCTACCATTTGACTTATAGAAGTTTAAACGCAAAAATGCAGTTCAGTTGAAAATATTTTAACGCTAACCTCCTGAATTACACTTAGTTTTGTTTTAATTTATGAAGTGATCTTCATTTGAAACTAATATTCAATTAACATGACTAACCAACGGGAAGATACAAGGTCAGTCCCACTACATATATACCCGTTGCACAAGTGTTACTGTCTGGATACAGTAGCCTAGTGGTGGACGCCGTAGCGTCAATAAGTAATTGACTGAAGTTTAAGGTGCATTTTAACCAGATGATTTGGAGTTATTGTCCTCATTGAAATACTTGAAGGTTTTGAATGCTCTCCATTGTGGGACCGTGGACGTATGCCGTTGAGAGTAACTCGAAATAAGACAAAACAGTTACTCGTCATAATTTTATCCAGTTATTGACACATTACTTAAGGCTTTTCATTCAATATGATGAGAATTTCGAAACTTTATCAATGTTTTGCAAGTATATCATGTTTACAATACGCTAAAGACATTGAAACATTAAATGTACTAATTAAATTTTCAACATTTATTTGTTTCTTGTATAAAAGCAGTTGCTCATAACAAATTCCTCTTGAAGTGATGGATTTTGCTGTACATGCATAAAAGGTTTTTTTTTCATACTTTTATATGTAAATTGAAAATTTTAGATTTAAATTCTCATTTCGTCTTTAGCTAAGCAAATTCTTCCAACAATATGAACACATTTTGTTAATTAATTCTTGCTTATACTTTAAACTAAATTCATTTACTGAATTGAGGTGGTTTACGGAGATCAGTGTTTAGTTTTGGTTGATTGAATTCGCCACAAATTGATGCTGGTAGGGTACCAGTAAAAACCAGAGAGCATTTCATAGTTGTTTCGACTTAGTATGGGACTCCTTAGCTGTATGTACCATAGATTCCTTCCTAAAGGCTTCAGGTTGAACGTGTAACCAACTGTATTACTGGGCAGTGGTAGAATTCCCTCTTAAATCGTGAGTCAGACAGTTGTTATCAACGACATCGGATGCTCGTTGAGCTATCATAAATTGAGGCAAGTGGGAATTGTACCATTGGATACCGACCCAATAATACAGGAAGTTGGACTTCCGTCAACCTGAAGCCATTAGGGCGAATCTGTGGTAGGCACTGCCAAGAAGTCCCATACTAGGTCAAAACAACTATACATTGCTCCATGGTTTCCACTGGTACCCTACTAATATCAATTTGTAAGAGATTCAATCTACTAAGTTTATTTATATTGCAATGTTTCAAGGCTCAGTGTTTTGTTTGAAAATGTTTATTTGTTAATAAATAAGAGTTATCTTGACTACTATTTTTTTAAATAAATTAGTAAAATTTCTTGTTAATAGAACTTGGTCCCGATGCTCTTGAGTTTTTGTAGTGATTTAATGTTCATCGAGAGTTTTGTTTCCGGCGCTTCTAGTCAATTTTTCACTCATTTAATGAATGAGTGCAACATTTTACGGTCATTTTAGTCAGAAACTTCGTTTCAAGAATCGAGAGTTATATGAAACTTTTTGCAACTTACATGTGTGTTTAGTGTAGACATATCCGATGAAAAATACAGGTTTTGTCTTGAAATGAAATCATCAGCTATAAAAAACTTTGATATACCGCACTCATACACTGAATGAACGGGTAAATTATGCGAATCGCTGCGTGTGACACACTAAATATTAAAAACATAGTTGATCAGCTTTATGAATACCAGCGATGGTTTAAAAATTGTCATTCGACAAGTTTAGTTGCCTGCATAACCACCATTAAATTACTAACTAAAGTATAATTTAATTAGCCTATTTTCAGTCGAATTTCAACCAAGACACTTGGTTCATTAAGAATGTGTTATTTAAAAATGCTGAAGGTTAATCTTGTTGAGAATTTTAAAATTTATGCATAAATTATGTAACTGTCTCACTAAGTCTATCTTTTAGCATAAAGGTTAGGATCTCCAATTATTATTAACCATCATTAATTTCTCTATGGATGTTTAGATACAGAGCAAATTGTCGTAATTTCTGTAGCACAGGTTAGGTCTCATTTCTGTTTGGTTGCTAATATGCATGTATTCAAGTTTTATTTGATTAGTATACGAATTCAAATTTTAAGTCGTTACTCTGAGATTTTAGTAATTTCTTGAAAGAAAATATGTTTGTTTAAGAGCTAATCAGGTATTTGTGAGTGGTCAGTACACCGATTTCTATTGTTGAAACTTGACTCATTCTGGAGTAGAGCTACATAAAAATGCTAAACTAAGATGTAACTACCAAATATGTTTTTAAACACTAAGTTGAACAAAGATGGAAGATCTAACTGTTAGATAAAATTGATTGTACGCAATTTTTAAACTTAGAACTTATGCTTTACGAAACCCCTTAGTGGGATGTATTTATTGTCTTATGGTAATTGCTAGTCTCCGTTAGGTGACTACTGGCGTCATTTATTGTCACATTTATTGGTATTCAGTTGTCAGTCAATGTGTTACCACACTTTTTCAACTTAATAAATAGGCTAACTTTTATAAAACTTTTGTAAAATATTTCCTTGCATTAAAACATTAAACAAGTCTTATGTGATGTGTAACTCCAGTAGCAGTTTTCATGCATCTTCATAAATTTACACAAAGTGTTATTTTTATGATTGACAACTGGAAATGATTCAGAAATTCTATTTTATAGTTCATAGACTAACTAATGTATTTTGTATAAGTTAAGAAAGTAACGTTTTGTAAATATGAAGCGTTTTCAGGCAATGTAAATAGGAAAAATTATTTGAAGTTATGTATCATTCAAATTCGTAGGTTTTGTTATAAAATCCAAACTGCTTGATTTCTGAGTTTTGACCCATGTTATATTTGTCTTTCTCCAACTGGGGAATAAATTTTTGTCTAATTGACTAGACATCACATACACTATGTTCAGATGTTATTTGTTTTCAAACCACCTCTCATCGACTTATGCCAAATCACGAAACCTGTTTACAAAAAGGAAAGCTGAGTTCATGTGAATCAGAAACACATTAACAAGTGTTACATTACTTTTATTTGATATCGAGTTACATTCAACAAAATGATACACACACTGGGACTTTAATGCAATTTGTAATTAAGCAGAGAAATTCAGAATAGGCTTGTATCTTCCCGTTGATTTGTAATGGACTGAAACTGGTCAGCCTCTGTTGCCATATGTGCATCCTGAGCGGATTGCCTATATATAGCGGTATTACACAAGTTATATTTAAGTTGGATTGTGACTGGCAAGTGGAATCCAGGACGCGCGTTTCGTCCTATTTGGGACTCGTCGGCTGGATGTACCTGCATCCCAATGTTGATGTTCACACTGGGATTCGAACTCAGTCCGCTTCGTGTCAAACGCCACCGCGTTCACCACTAGGCTACTGTGTCCAGACAGTCACGCTTGTGCAACGGGTACATATCTAATTCAGAAGCGGACTGAGTTCGAATCCCAGTGTGAACATCAACATTGGGATGCAGGTACATCCAGCCGACGAGTCCCAAATAGGACGAAACGCGCGTCCTGGATTCCACTTGCCAGTCACAATCCAACTTAAATATAACTTGTGTAATACCGCTATATATAGGCAATCCGCTCAGGATGCACATATGGCAACAGAGGCTGACCAGTTTCAGTCCATTACAAATCAACGGGAAGATACAAGCCTATTCTGAATTAGATATGTACCCGTTGCACAAGCGTGACCGTCTGGACACAGTAGCCTAGTGGTGAACGCGGTGGCATTTGACACGAAGCGGACTGAGTTCGAATCCCAGTGTGAACATCAACATTGGGATGCAGGTACATCCAGCCGACGAGTCCCAAATAGGACGAAACGCGCGTCCTGGATTCCACTTGCCAGTCACAATCCAACTTAAATATAAGCAGAGAAATGTTTAAAATTTTGTTGTTGAAGTTGATTAGGTATCAAGATTTCAGGCTACTAACCTTAGGGGGTAGATGATTCCACATTTCAAGTTTTAAATTTGTTTAGTTATAGGATTTAAATGTATAATTTATTATTTGGTCAAACAACACAAAGTATTCAAACTCTAGAGCTGAAGTAATTGTTAAACTCAGCGGACTAGACATGTTTTCTGGTTATAGCAGATAAGTTTGTTGTATCATGCATTATGTTTTTATAGTAAGTTATTAATTAGTGGCACATACTTATTCAGTCTAATTTGATTATGATATCACTGATTGGCCTAAGTGTGATAACTACTGAAAATCAGAAAGCATTGGATAATTGTTTTGTTTCAGTATTTGACTCTTTTAAGTAGTACGCATCCACGACTCCATCAAGGAATTGAGTCCATGACATTCACATTTCAGGACAAACGCTTAACCGTTAGGCTACTGTGCCGGCATGCATCCAACGTTTGGTATTTCTAATTTCAATCAATTTACAGTATATTTGCATGACCTCATCCATTGACATCGGAAGGTAAATGTCTCACCTGACATGGTTGAATCCTACTGGTCACGCCCTTTTCTGTTACTTCTTAATATCAACTGTTCACTTGCCCACGTTTTGTAGTTTAAGGATATCTGGAAGAAAATGCTTATACGATTATTTGATTTACAGGCGATTTATTTAGTTTCTAGATGACACCAACTGGGAAATATTTTAAAGTTGAAAAGATATGGTGGATATAATAACCCTATATCATTCAGTTAGGGTTTAGTGGTTATCGCTTTCTGAATTCAGTCACTTATGCAATATAGCGCGGTAAATGCCATTAGTGAGTTGTCTCATTCTCGATTTAGTTGTTTCTGTTTTCCCACTAGAGCTTTGGAGTTAGTTACCAAAGAGAAAATAATATCTGTAACCAAGATTATTTCGTGGTTGCGCTCTAGATGTGAACAAATTAGCTGTTAGGTTTTACTTGGTTATCAAATCTTAAAGCTAAAAGTAGTTCATAATAAAATTGTCCAGTACTGCTATTTATTTACTTTTCTTAATCTGTTGGAATTAACACGGAAAGAATGTTGTCTTTTCGTGAAGGTTAGTTATGTAAATATGCGAAGGTTTCGGCATATTACAAAACCGATTTCTAAAAAGTGATCTGTCATTATTAACGTACATTGTAACAATGCTTAACCTTCATTTTTATGCCCTTTGTGCTAACAGTTGTTCTTCATAAAAGTAACATTATATCTATGCATGTATTTAATAACACGACAGTGATAACTTGTGAAATCAATTAACTATGTGGACAAATTGTAAAAGTTCGTCTTCATGTTATGTAAAACTGAGTTCGAAAATAATAACATTGTAGGAACCTTCATAGTAATTAAGTAATAACGCGAACATTTCGATTAGTTTTGGGCTTCAACGAATTACATCTCGTAAATTTCCTCTCGAACTAAGTTTAAGTTACGAATGAAAATTTGCAGTTTTTCGTCTACTTTGTTTTAGAAAAATTTCAATATTATCTATTTCTTAAAAGATTAAATATAATTGCATTGCATTAGGTTGTAGGAAAATCTGTCAAATGTGATTTATGCAAAACATTTAAAAAGTTAATTCCTATTTGTTTTTGTTAGTGAAGTTTAACAAAAGTATATCAATATTACAACAACACTTGGTTGTTCAACCTTAAAATAATTTTAGTTAAAGGTTATAACAACTGCAAATGTAATTAGTTGACTTTTATCAAAAATAATATATTTTGTTTTACATAAAATATACACTATCCTGACACATTTATTAGAAGTGATCAGTTTGAAAAAATATTTCAAATGATAGTTATCGTAATACAGTATGTAATGTTGGATTAACAGTACCAATCTCCTGAGACGTTTATTATTTCGTTAATTGTGGGCAGTGACATAACACTATTAGTTTAGACGAGGAACTCAATCCGTTATGTGTGTATGTTGGTGTGGGTGAGATTTGTGGAAATCATGTGCATACGGTGCAACATGTGCAGCATGATACTAAACATGGGTCACTTTCTGACTACGTATCAGTAGTTACTTTATTTGATCTAATCAAATTTTTATCATGGAGTATTATTTACATTAACAATTGCAATCGACAGTGGAGTTCCACAGCTTAAGTATTAGTTTACTTAACCTTGTTAATCAGTTAGTGACAGTGAAATATTTATATCAAGAATTTATAACAGTCGGAAAATGTAAATAAGCATATTTTTTGTGAAAACTGCGGAATGAATGAGACAATTTGTTATGTCGGACCACTAAAGAAAACTTAAAAACTTCCAGAACTGTGTTTTAGAGAACTAATTTTATTTATTCTGGTAGTGAGTAGTGTAAACATAACATTCCTATTTTTGTTACTCTCCTCTTACCCCATCCTCCCGTTTAGCATATTTGCTGTTATTATATCGTCTCTTGTTATGGACTATAGTTAATTAGTTGTGAACAAGATGTCCCTATTCACTACCATTATTTCCTTAGTTCTGTATTAATGTTAGTTTTTTAATTGGTTCGCTGTGTGGTCTGATTTTGTGTATATATAAAGGCATGATTGAAATACAATTCGATTCGATTCTGTCTGTTTGGCTCATCAATCGTTATTTTTTCTCTATTCCGGTTTGGGGACTGGTAGTCGCTGGGCCGACGTGCCCGTACACTGATTGGCAATTATCAAGGCCACTGTGTATTTTCACAATGCATAACAATTGGCGACGGGGCTTAAAGTGAATGCGACTTATGCAGTCATTGGTCATAAAGTCTAGTATATTTTATTATCTAATCAGCACAAAGAATCGCATTCAGTGTCATAAATCGTAAAACAACACAATTCAACTAAATTTCACGAAGAAAGTATTATCTCTTTGTCTTCGCTATCTCAGAAGGGTCCAACATCACTTTATAGGAGAAGCAGTGATTTGTTGAACAACGATTAAGCTTAACAGTCAAGGAAGCGAGTGACTTACGAAGCTGTTATCATTCATTTGTATATGACATGTACTCGTATTGCCTTTTTGCTAATAACTTATATATGAGCTCGTTGTTCTACTCGATGAATGTACTATCCTCCTAGTTAGTGGTCTTGTTGGTTTACTCAGGGGGTTTCAGTTAACAATCTGGTTTCTTGAGCAGCCATTATTCAGCCGCACAGTATCATTGCATGCATCAATCGGTCAACATTCTGTTTATTTATTCTAAAACCTCTTTCATATAAACAAACACCTAATCCATTAGAATATAAAAAGGAAGATACTCAACATTTAAGTTCTTACTTCGAAACTGTCAAACTTTGGTTTTCTTCTACTGTTTCACCTTGAAATATTTTTTAAAATGACATTTAACCTAGAATTCTGTCTTACTGCATGGCATTATTGCAAACTTTAATAAACCATTTTTTTCCCACCGAAATGACTCATTATGCTACTGTACGTGTACATGGTTAAACTTATAGTATCTGTAGTTGACATTCTGATAGATTATTTTCTGTTCTTGTTTATTGATGATGATTATACCTAAAAAAATGCTACAATAACCTGTTTTTTAGCATAATAACAAATGACGTACAGCTGAGCTGTCAACAAATTCGTTGGCAAGACAGACAGATACAACGTAGAACTTCGTACGTACGTACATCAGTTCAGGTTGCCATACCACATCAGCACAGACACGCAACTGTCAGTTCAAATCCAAGAGTGATAGCGATGGTAGAAGTATTAGCAGTAATGCAGAAAATTAGGGAGCGAATATATGATTCGAAAAGTATAATTCAGTGAGATAAATTTGAAAGGAGAAAGATAGAGAATTCGGAAGGTTAGATTTTGAGAGAACACAAAGAGTGGATGCATCTGCGCCATTGCGAACGATTCTGAGCCATGTCGTTCAAGGTCTCTAACCATTGGTGACTCTCGTCTCGCGGACCCCAACCACGCAGCCTACATCTACCAACATGACTTAGTCCACTTGTCAGTGACTTCATCGATTTCTGCCATGTTTTGGTTTGGCCGCCCCTAGCTTTCTTCCAACCTATTCCTACGCCGCAAAACATAGCTCGTCGAGGCAGACGGTAGTTAGACATGCGTAACACATGTCCCAACCACCTCAACTGATGAAGTTTCAATACTTGATCTATGGATTTGCCCTCCTTTCCTAGAACCCGTTTCCTAACGACAGCATTGCTCACTCGGTTGTCCCACGATACTCGAGCAATGCTTCGGAGACACCTATGATCGAAGATCAGTAACCTACGAATGTCCTCTACTCTTAACGGCCATGTTTCGCTACCGTATAGTAGGATAGAGCGAACTGCTGCACGGTACACTCGTCCTTTGGTTAACAAGCGGATATCTCGCCTGCGCCATAAGTGACGCAATTTGGCAAAAGCCAATCGAGCTTTCTGTATCCGTGCTGAGATTTCGTCAGTCACCAGGCCATCAGCATTGATGAGACTCCCCAGATACTTGAAGCGGTCTACACGCTCGACTACTTCACTCCCTATCACTAGTTCAGGTGCCGATGTAACCCAATCCTGAAGCAACATTTTGCATTTCGAGGGGGAAAACCGCATCCCGAACATGCTTGCATTGTTGCTCAGGGTAGTCAGAAGACTCTGCATTTTGTCAGCGTCTTCACCAAATAGGACTATGTCATCAGCATACTCTAAGTCAGTAAGCGAGGCTCCTGGTAGTAAGTCAACTCCTGAGAAGTCAGACGAAGACATGGTTATATCTAGGAGCATGTCTATGACAAAATTAAACAAGAATGGGGAAAGTGGACATCTCTGACGGACACCATTTGAAGTGAGTAATTCCGATGACAGTTCGCCATAAGCTTTACTCGACCTGTAGTTTTAGAGTAGAGAGCTTGTACAAGGTTAATGTACTTCTTTGGTACACCTTTCAATGACAGACACTGCCACAGAACCTCACGATCAACAGAGTCGAATGCCGCCTTTAGGTCTGTGAAGACAATTATTGTAGGACGCTTAAATGTGTGTCTGTGCTCCAGGACCTGTCGCAGTGTGAAGATGTGGTCTATGCAGCCACGTCCAGGTCTGAATCCAGCCTGGTTTTCTCTAGTCTGCTCTTCACGAGCTCTAGTTAGGCGTCTAAATATAATCGAGGCTAATAATTTAGAAACTATATTAGTCAGACTGATTCCCCTGTGATTGTCGCAAGAAGACTTTTGTCCTTTCTTATAAATTGGGACAATCAGGGATTGAGACCAGTCAGATGGTATTACGCCCAGTTCCCAGATTCTACCTAAGATTTCAGTCAATTTAGCTGCTAAAACTGGACCACCATCCTTAAAAATTTCAGGGGTAAGCCTATCAGGACCTGCTGCTCTACCTCGCTTCAGATTTCCTATAGCCGTCTCAACTTCATAAAGACTAGGAGGAGTTAAGTCGGTTTGCCATTCAGGGTGACTGGGGATCGTGGGCAACCGAAGTGTGGCTGAAGGCCAGTTGAACTGATCCCTAAAGTGTTCTGCCTATCGGTCCAATCTCCTGGACTAAGAATGAATTATAATCCCATCCTTTTCCGAGATGGTCTCACTCACATTCGGATCCCTAATACCAGTTTCCTTGATAAGTCGAAAAAGTTGCCTACTGTTGCCTATCGCCGCTGCCTTTTCCATCGTTTTTGCTTTCGCCACCCACCACTGTTCACGGTCGTTGCGTAGGCTTTTTATCAGCCTGTGCTTAAGCTCACTTCGCTCTTCATCATGTTCAGAGCCAGGTGGGATGAGTTTACGAGCATCCATCAGTTTGGTGGACGCTACTTAAATCCACGGCTTCATCCTAGCCTTATGATTTACCTTACTAGCAGATATCATTGCTGTTTCCACAGCATTTTTGATATCATTCCAACCTGCTTCCGGATGGCAATCGCTTACACGGTCGCCTAACTGTTTTTCTAGTTGTTCCTGAAATATATTCTTAGCTTTATTATCATTAAGTAAAACCCTAGGAGGCTTCATTGCAATGTCTTTCCTACGTCCAGTAAGCCTCAAACAAATACGCGCTCGCACTGAAGCATGGTCTGAATTTAAACATGTGCCCCAGAACGAGCGACAGTCCTCTATCGAACCCCTCCATCGGTGGCTGATGGCGATGTGATCTAGTTGGGTCCAACGTTGAGACGATTTTGGGGGTCGCCAGGTCAAAAGATGCTTTTCTTTATGCCTAAAGTTAGTATTCGCTAGAAACAGGCGGTTATCTGAGCATAGTTGCAACAGACGATCGCCATTATCTGTTCTGTGAGCCGTGACACCATAACATCCACCCAAGTGTCTCTCATTTTCACTTAGTCTACCTACTTGAGCATTAAAGTCACCAGCCATTATAACTATATCAGAGCGCCTAGCCTTTTGGAGGAGGTCCGTAAGCTTTCTGTAAAACTCATCTTTCACCTCGTCTGAACTGCAGTCAGTGGGGGCATAGACAAAGAGGCAACGACGAGTGTCCCTATCTTTCCGAGTCCTAACTGTCCCGTTCAGTCGGACAGCGTAAAAGCGACTATCTACAGGGATCCAGTCTAGGAGAGCTAGTTCTGCCCTACGACTTAATGCTATACCTACACCAGCGAGACCCCGGGAAGCAGCATCCGGGCTACCGGATACACGAAGAGTAAATCGGGCTGCTTCTTTGTTTTGATACGGTGAAATCAGGTTAATGATTTTACTAGGATCCTGTATGCGCGTTTCCGAGACGCAGCATACATCGATTGAGTCAGATTCTAAAGTCCAAGCTAAGGAAGCCTGTTGCCCTATTTGACTTAATGTCCGTACATTAAAAGCTCCAACATATAGTCTAGAACGGGGTTTCAAGAGACCAGGAATGACTTCTCGTGAGCTCGCATCGTTTGCATTAGCGGTGCAGTGAGATGAAGGAATGTGAGTAGAGTTAGTCGTAGAGATACGAGAGATATTATGGGGTGTAGAAAGGATTTGATTTTGACCAATTTGGACTCTCGTGCTTTTGCGGGTATGAGGGCGGTTGTCCCTTCCCGGCTGCCCACACCGTGGAAGGTTGTTTCTTGAGGAACCTGAAAAAGAAGGCAGATTAGTGTCGGTCTTAGAGACCTGAGAGCGTGACCGCAGAGCCCAAGGGACAACTGCTTGAGGCCTGTCACGCACGGCCTTTTTGTGAAAAGTTTTTTGAGTATTAGCTCCACACTTGAAAGCTCTTAGTGGGCACCCATACCGCCGGAGACGGAAATCAGTGAGGTAGGGTGAGGTGACATTTTTAGGGCTGACCATTTCTAACCCCTCCTTCCTTGTGAGAAGGCAGCATCGCTGCAAATGCTGGTTGTCCGAGGAAAACACATTACTGCTGTCACACCCCTTTGCAGTCAGCAGTACGACTTCGCCCTCAGACCTTGAGTAGCTGCTTTTAGTCTCATCGTTCTCAAATCGACCTGCCTGGTATGGTAGAACCTACAGGAACATATGTTCCAGCCAGTATAGCTCGGTTGGGTCATCACGATAGGCAAGCCCGACCACCACGACAAGGTAGCAGCTACGGTCGGGCTATTGATCACCTGGAAGCACTAGACAACTGTTTCGGCCTAGTATGGGACTCCTCAGCAGTGTGCATCCATGACCCTGTTGGGGATCGAACCCTGGACCCTCTGGTTTCGCGACGAGCGCTTTACTATTGGACCACTGAGCCAAGAGACTGTATTTTTACAAACTAAAAGGGATTTCGCTTGCTTATCAGTGGCTTTTTTGGCAAAAATAAATATAGAAATTAAGTTGGTGACCATTTTCGTCAATTTAACGGATACAGTTTAATTCAGAAATCCAATATAAAAAATGATTATACAAACGTTGACTCACTTGAATTACATTACTTCATAACAGTAACTGAATTAAAATAACTGTGTTTCACTCCCTTTAAAATGATTTTAAGTTTATGGTAGCTCATTGTCCAGGTAAATGCTATGCAGAAAATGTGTAGATTTGAGTTTGATCAGTATTCAGTTTGTTTACCAGTATTTATTAGATTTATGCAAGATATATAACCTATAGATAACTATGAAAATGGTTCTATTTTAAAAGCTAGATATGCACTTATAACGATGAATAGCAGCTGGTTTTTAAATAAATCACTTCATCTAGTTTCAAAGATGTTAAACTATTCCATCAATGGTTTACATTTGTTTTTGCAGCCTACTTTGCGATTCCTGCACCAAGATGTTGTCTTCCTTTGACTAGGCTGATAACTAAGTAATGAGTAATGTCACATTTTTCCTATCATTTGATTACTGAATTAGAATGATAAAATTTCAATATACTGTGTTTAAGTGCTAGATTATTGTAAGTTATTTGGTAATTGCAGTCTTAATGAAACTTATATTCTTTTAGTAATTCAGACATTCACCTTGCATTGTTAGAGATGCTTCCAATGAGCTCTTTATGGACTTTGGTTAGGTGACATAATGCTGAGCTATTCAAACGTATTGAGTCACAGGCGTCTACATTTTAGTTCAAATGGATTCTTGGCAAAATATTGTATGACCAAAGCCCTCTTTATACATCAATTTTATCTCTTACAGGTTGGTGATTTTTGTACACTTATTTATCGTTAGATAGTAACTAGTGTCATATTTTTCAAGTCATCTTAGTGCCTTCTGAATTCTATGTCATAAAGCAGTGTAGCCCAATAACAATAAGGTATAATGCACGTATACTAAGTTTATACTTTAAATAATTACTGCTCTGGGGCAAGCAACTTGCAGTATGCTAAAAAGTTATACGTACACTTTTATAACGATACATTTTCACTAAAGCAAATGATATCACATAGTTTAAATATCTGTATGTTTTTAATAACTGAGAGACCCATCTCGTAATTTGTGGAATTTAGATCTAAACTCAATTAGAATTTAGGTAGGAATACATTTTTGTTAATTTTCGTTAAAAATTTTGTTTTGACGTAAACACTTATTGAGTAAACAAACAATCTAACTGTGTCGCCTAAGTTGTAATTTCTTGAAACGAAACGAAAACAGATTAATCAGAACATATTTATTGAATTAAGGAAGAAGTAGATTAGCGTGTAGTATATTTACACTTTATTAATCTGATGAAGAAATATATTTTATGAAACTCAAGCAATTTTTGATAGAGTATAACCAGTTAATTAATTATGACAATTTGGAAATGTGATACTTATGGAAAACAGCTCGTTCTTGTAATCATTTTCACTACAAGCTGTATTCTGCATAAACTGATAGACTGACAAAAAGAAAAACAAATAGTTAGATAAGCAGGCGGACAAATTGCCAAGAAATAATTGCAAGTGAAGTTGGGGAAATGTATACACTTCTTTTACAAATAACCACATATCAAAAATGGTAAATACTGTAGCTTTATTTGATAACTGTAAATTCCTTTAGTACATTTTAGATTATCTGTCAATTTCTAATCACACAATTCACTTACATATATGCAGTATAGCAAGTATACTATATATTAAAATTAGAAAGTAATGAAAAGCTATTGACTTCTAACATGAAGTTTTACAGTAGGAAGTATCTTCGAACACTAAAATTCAGGTTAGTGCTGCAAATCTCACGGTCATTGATCAACTCTGTAAGCCAGGTGCAGTATTTGCATAGTTTCAAGTAAAATTCTTCTTGTTACGAAATTAAGTCTTCTATAGCTACCTGCAATAAAATATTTAATTACTCTAAACGTAAGCATGAAAACTGTCGATCGTGCCAGGAGACTGTGATATGGGACTAATATCTCATTTAGTTGTTATCGGAAATGATGACAGCATGAAGTTTACTTAATCGTGTTGATTGAAGTCACATTCTTCGATTCATGTTTATTTCATAGACTTCATTATGTAAGCACTTTCCATATTAATCGAATGATATGAATCGCAACATTTTAAGATTGTACTGACTTAAGCTAATTAAAAGAAGAAAACAGCGTATTTAAGGACAAAGAGTAAGTATTTTGGTCTCTTAAAACAAAATACACTACTGACCGAGGATTTAATTAACTAGAGTCACTTGGATTTTGATTGAGCGAAACACTATTTAGGTAAATGAGGGGATTGATTCGGGCAAGTGACTATTTTTTGGAAAGTAAGGCTAAATCTTTTAATATGCAGAAATATACTACCAAAGTTAGCGCATTCTATATTCTGTCGAAAGGGTATTGTTTTGTTTGTAGGTGGCACTAGTCATCTGTCATCTCTCAGTAGCAATACCATTGAAATTCAGAGAGCATAGACTTGCGTTTTAATATAATGGAAGACTGTTCAACAGAGTAAGTGCATATTCTCGTCTAGCAGAGTGATTCTTTGAAGTTAGACTTACTTAGTGATTAGAATTATTGAACGTATATTTGCTTTTAAATAACCTGTTGGGTGACTAAATGTAATTAAGGTCAATTTACATTCCAGCAAATTTTTTAATGCATATCAAAATCTTCAATTCTAATAGTTCGTTATCATAAAACATAATCAACCTGACCCATATTACAGAAAGATAAGCTTCGTTGACTGGTTGACAGTTTCATCAATCATATCATTTTAGTCTCATATCAATTCAATGATTCTGTTAATTTTGTCGACATACTTTGAAAATTGTCACAAAATCAATGTTCATGGTGTCTTGCTGGTTATCTCCAAGGAGTAAATATGAAATAAAATTTTATTTACGCTGACTTTTACACTTTAATTTAACAGAAATAATTAAAGTAGAATAAAAAATTAGACAAGGTGACTGGTCAGTGATCAAATAGGGTTTAATACGTTATTATTCAATTTAGAGATTGTGAATTATCGACTCTGTGCATATATACATACATATATAAACGTGGGTATTATTCTTTAAACATTGCTACTTCCAAAAGAGACATGACATGAAAATATGTTATACAAATCCTAATATGTAAATAAAATCATGATTTACGAGTAAACGAGGAAATGTGAAAAATATTACATCTCAGCTAATTAACGATGTGTCCCAAAAAACTTAATAATATTAAAAGTCTTGAAACATTTTTACTTATCTAACTATTCAAATGTCATGTGTATTAACACACTGCTAATTACTCACAAAATAGTCACCCTAGAAGTTTAATACATTCAACTGTGTCCTTTTAAAATGTAGAACTATTAGTTGAATTTTGAATGGTTACCAATAATATTCTGTCATTAGCATATTCCTATATTTAAAAAAAAAAACAAGAACAGAATGTCACGACATACGGAGGATCCGATAACTTGAAAGTAAATAATAATAGTAGCGATTTCTGTTTAATAGAAATGCCGAAGTAGAAAAAAGCAACTCACTTAAATGTGAATCTGAAATTCGGAAAAAAATAATCGACAACAGCATGACATTAGAGTTAAACAAGCGAGTTAATGAGAAATGTTCATTAGTCGAGGAATTTAAAATAATATTAACAAGAATGGCTAAAAGTATTCGATATACACTTACTGGTATATAGTGAAAACGATGTTGATGTAGCGAAATATTTTGCTGCAAAGTGCTGATGACTTGCATAAGACATGGTCTCATTTACTTGTAATTAAGGTTTAGTGAACCTAAATCTTAAGTAGTTTACTCATACTATTTTTTTATCTGTCATAGTATGCCATAGTATGCGTGTATTTATATACATGTTTCATAATACAAAATCCCATATGTTCAGTTAGTAGTTAATGCGATTTATACTCAATATAATTAGCACATTGCTAATATTGAGCGGGATGTTTTCAGTAGGCCTAACAATTATTGATGAATACAAACACACACAAACCGAACCCTATTCATGCCATTTACATGACTACTTATACGATGTCCTAAATGCTTTGTGTTCGCTGCTTACATTTTTGTCTTTGTGATTGATGATAACTATTGCTATTCTGTAGGTAGGTGGTTACACACCACTTAATTTTCGACTTCACAATTAATGTTGTCTATAACTTCTTAATACAGAAATACTAGTTTAGAAATTCTAACGCTCTCGTGTTATAATTTATGATTATGCAGTTTGCCTGGATCATGTGCTTCACATTTTTAAGATGTGCGTTATATATGTTTAAGAAAAATAGTTATTGTATTATGTCTTTTGAAATGGTACAACCTCTTTTTATAAACTGTACCCAGTTTAAATTAGTCTTATAACAACTGTGAATTGGTACGGATTTTTTAATTGTCTTCAAGATAACTTATGTAATATGTATATATTCAAACCAGAAAGGTTATCTAATAAGCCACATTATTCTATAGTTTTATTGTAATGGTATTATTGCAGTAACACTCATAATATAAAACAGCCATTTCGACCCAACGTCTTAAATCATCATGGTTTCTAAATGACCAAATATAACTAATATATGCACAGTTTATCTGCAATATCACACCTATTTGAGTTTGTAGTGAACAAACTGAATATTAGTGTGTCAATAGTAAAATTAAACGGATGAAAAGATGCGAGAAACATTAGGTAGTCATCTTCAAAGGTAACTTATATTGGCTGTAACATTTCGTACAGTTTGCAGCTTACTTGATCATACAATCATTGATATGTTTTTGTCTATGACTATTTACACTTTAACATTAGTAAATGGTGAATTATTATGGCACTGTGGTACAGATTTTTACTGGAAGTAAGTATTCATACCTTAGAGTACTGTTAACTTAAAGGAAAAAAGAAAGCTGAATAACAACTCTGTTTTTCAATGATAGCTTGAGAGCTATTACCCCTGAAAAGCAACTTTTCCGGCATGTTATGCCGAAATGGATTCCACTAAATGCAGTTTCTTAGACACGCATTTATCGAGTTACCCTTGTCGAAAAATATCAGCAACTTGATATAAATGAAACATGAAATTATAAGCAAATTCAGTTGCCTTAATAAAAAAAACTTCAAAAGGTATATACTAAAAAGGGATGCAACCTCAGATCTCATATTCTCAACATGATGTTTAATGATAAAAACACAAATTTCTGTATTATATATATATTTAAATCTCCTGATAAAATGTCTTATATACGAAGCCCATCAATTTAGACGCAACAGATCACCTGAGGTGGCTTGAACAAATTAAAAATAATGGTAAAGCTGATATATTTTACAGCAAAACATGATGTAGTTTTTCTCTCGCTGTTTTGATCACTAATTTTACAGTTTATATATATATATATATATATATATATATATATATAGTGTATGGCATCTAGCTAACTTACTGCAGTTGCTATGACAGCCATTAAATGACAGTATTCATTGACTGGCCTACTGATTTTAAAATATGATTATGGCATCATCTAGAGGACCTTCGTTACCAAAGTGCATACAATTTATGCATTAATCACAATATAAGGTTACTATGCTATTAATTCAACGTTAAACAAAATTTATCTGTTGACTGAATCAGCAGACATCAAGTTATAATCCTAAAATATAAATATGCTCATATATCTTCCTTTTTATAAGAAATGTATGCATATGCAATCATTTATGCCCATATTCAGTGTTAATAAAATAATGGAATACTACTTATTATGTTGTACAAACTTATGCGGGCATATAAGTATGAAGAGAAGTGACATTAGAATTAAAGTTATGTGATCAATTGTTCTGATTTTCGTCGATGATAACTGTATTATCATTAGTTTGTAATCAAAGGGAAATCCAATGAAAGTTACACAGATATTCAGAAAAATTTTATTTCATGTAATATGTATTCAAAGAAAAGGATGTATTGATATCCGAAAAGAACAAACTTACCACAAATTATTTCATTAAAATATATGAATATGAAGAAAGTTTAGCGAATCCTATTATGAGCGGCTATCATTGGCTTCTTAACACTACTGTGTGCAATCTAGTTTATTCTATAACCTGTTTGTTCACTTCACAAAATGCTCTTTATGCTCAATCGAATAGAAAGTTTTGAATGTGTTGTTTCTATAAAATAAACAAGTAATAGAAAACTAAGCACTATTTAAATGAATGATTTTTTGCAAGGTACGCTCAAAACAGTAATTACTTGAATTTATCTTAATAATAATCCTACTAATGGACGTTCTGAAGAAAGCTAGACTTGAAGTGTATCACCACTTACTGACTTTTGTTATTCAGCTTCCGAAAACCAGAGAAACTGTACAGCTGTCTCACTATAGTATGGGATTCTAATAGTCCGGACTCACAGTTCCACTAAAGGCCAAACCAGAAATTTGCAGACGTCACTTAGTTGCCATCGAGTTGAACAGAGAACTAGTTGCTATCGTCAAATTGCAAATTTTGGCAAACGGTACATGCCTTATGTTCACGTGTCTGTTTGGATATTGTTGACTACTTCGCTTCAGGTTGGTTTAATGCTGCCTTCTTTTGCTTATCTCCTTATTTCCAGCATATTATGTTTATACCTTGCTTCCACACTCGTCGGCTCCCCACTGTTACCACTTTGAACAATGTTTCGTCATATAGTGCCTATGTAAAATCTTGTTAGTAGTATCTACTACGCAACAATTAGCATTTCTAACTTTAGTCGATGCGCAATACAGTGCAACAATCATAAACTGTCTTCGGGAATATTTGTTTGACGCTCGAAGTGATCGAACTAAGCTAACCACGCTTTCTCATTGGAACTCAGAGGAGTACTTTACTAGTTTAGTCGGTAAGCACTTTGGATATGATGATTCTTGTAGAGATTGTTGAACTTGAAGCTTCACAACCATATAGCCAAATTCACTTCTTGTTGTGAGACTTAAAATCAAGAGATATTACTTAGTAGTGAATAACAGTCTCATCGTCCTTACCTTAAATTTTTGTAGATGTACAGTGATAATATAACACTTAACAGAAATAAAATCTTCTCCAATACTATTCAGTCTTCACTTATTCTTTCATATTTCCCGTGTAATTTGCAGTTAACTAACATAACAATTTTATTCTATTAATTCTCACTGTCATCACAGAGAATTGAATCAATCCAAAGATTCTGAAGTTGAAAATTTGGGATTTACTTGTATCTTTCCGTGGGTTTGTTATGGACTGAAGCTGGTTAATATCTGTTGCTATATGTGCATCCTGAGCGAATTACCTCGACATAGTTATTAATCACAAGTATTATTTAAGTTGAATTGTGACTAGCAAGCGGAATCCAGCAGTTTGGTGGTGATTGCGGTGGTGTTTAGCACTGAACGGACTGAGTTCGAACATCAACATTGAGATGCAGATACATTCATCCGACGAGTCTCAAATAAGACGAAACGCGCGTTCTGAATTCCTTTTGCCAGTTACAATTCAACTTATATAAAGTTGAAAAGGTTTACATAACTATGCATTGTTGCCATGATGTCAAAAATCCAGGTCACGCATCTTTTCCTCATTTCTTTAAAATTTATCAGCGTTATATTTGAAAATTAATAAATTAACAAGAAGTCATTATAAGAAGGTTTAACGTAACTGAAAACATTCAAATGATAGATGAGTAGAATTGTCGCTAGTTTTTCACTTCCCTTTTATTCCTCTTCTTTTTAAAAGATTATTGTCTTTTGTTTTTTTTTGACTTTATAATTCAAGTGGTCAATGAAATTTTCATTTGAATAATTTTGTTGTTTTCTCAAACACTGAGAAGTTTTTACAATGAGAATACGAATAAGTTTTAAGTTGAAAAGACTCTTTGGTGGCAACACTTTAACAATATACACACTCACTTCAGAATTTATTCAATTTTCAAGTACTCAAATAGCTCTTGTTTTCGATGATGGCTTACAGTAGAACCTGTGGTGTAATTAAAATGAGGCTTAAATGTAATGTCTATTAATGAAACCGTAAAAGGCCGTCAACTTCTACATAAGAACGAACTAAACGTTTCTGTTGAAAAATTTATATGAATCGGTAATCTTTGTTTTTAAAACATTAACAGATCTGCATGAGAAGGAACGATTTAATTACATGATTCTAGCTGGTAGTTAAAGTGAAAGAAAAAAGTTCTTTGACATAAATATATATGATTTCTACAGTTTGTAGAATGAGTTGGCTGTTGTTATCCACAGTGCTTTTAATATTCACCAAGTATGCCCTAAGTAGCACTTTTGATGAATCAGCTGTTTATCTAGTTGTAGACTGCTATAGACTGGAGTCTCGTTTTAATCAATGATTTTAGTACACTTCACTCGCGATAAAATGACTAGTAATGTAGGATAAAACACGGTGAAATCTAAAAGCAATGAAGATAAACTAGGTAATGTGTGTATATATAAACATTAAACAGCATTGTTGTTCCTGGAAAATAACAGGTTTGATGCACTGGAAATAAATAAAATTTGACAGTCGCATCCTTTACTTCATTATGTGATCTTTATAGCATTAAATGAATTCATAAGCGGAACTGGTCGGCCAGATGTATTTGGATTTTATTTAACTGTGTTAATATTGAAAGAAAAGGTTTCAGCAATAACGGGTAAGTATTGAATCATATAACTTAATATACTGGTAGTAACTATTAACAACGACGTCCACGGTTGTTCTGTTATGAAGTTGAATGGAAGCACTTCATGCACCATTACATCCAAATTAGAGATTGTGCAGACAACATTCTTTTTACCTTTTCTGCTACTCATTATCAACTAATGGTAAGTTTTATTCATATGTGTTATAAAGACGTTCATTTAATTAACCGCTCTTTTCATATCAGTTAACCAGTATGGTCTTAAAAGTCATAAATAAATCTCTGACTATCACGACAATAATAATTTTGTATCTCAAATAAAACAAAAACAATTTGCCTGAAATTCTTTCAGTGGATCGTAGACGGTAGTTCACCATTACTTTTAATTATTACGGACTGGTGAGAAATAGAATTCAGAGAGCACTAGACACCTATTTTGGACTTATCAATGTTCCTTGCCATTTAATCCTACAAAAATGTCGAACCCACTATCTTGAGGTGTCAGATTTAGTATATAAGATGAACTTACATTATTACTAAATTCATTATACTATTACGGCTAATTGTTAGCAATCAGAAACTTTAGTTAGTTAACTTGCGGTACGTATACTTGCTCGTTGTGCTGTTGGGTGACAGGAGAATCAATTATATTTTGTGATCACTACTATTTGAAGAACTAAATTAAAGTTATTTTATTCAGTTTTGGCATTTTGCAACAATTTCAAAGACTTTAATATCAATCACCTTTACAAATGCAATAAATTAGTTTTAATATCTCATACGGAAGTATATTTCTCTGAAAGGTTTTAGGAACACCAATGTCTCAATGAATAAATGCCATATAGATTTTCTTAATGAAAATACGAGTTACTTCTTAATTTTACATCCAAACCTTATTATGTAATTTGGTTTTTGGTTGCGTTAATCTTGTCGTCTTAATCATCTCTAAATGTTAGGAATTTGAGTATAATGTGTGGTACAGATTGTACATGAATTATCCTTGAGTCTTCTAAATAATTTTATCTACGCGAAGATTCATCAGATTCCTATTTCAAAAAAATAACGATCTAAAAGTTGTTTCATCGGTGATATCACCCCATCATAGCAATAAAATTTAATGAGTAACAACAAAATGAAGCTTAAGCTTTTAAGCAACCTCATATAAAATAACAGTATTAAATGGAGAAAGAGGAAGAAAAATAAGCAAACGAGTCTTCTTGAATAAGGTGTCAAATTTCTTAGAATGAGACGGTTTTTTAAATGTTGTGTATATTATTAGTAAGCGACCTTCATCTGTCAAGAATAAAATAACACATAAAACATTCATTGAACAATGACTGCTTACATTCATTAGTCCTAAGTGCTGGCTGAAATTTATTACGTACCTTATAATTACTTGATACGGCTATGAAGTATGTTATGCTTATCAAACAGGTAGCGATAAACCTTAAGTTCTCATGACGCAGATTCAAATCTCAGTCGTAGCAAATGTAACTTATTATGATTTTCATCTGGCCCAATTACTAAATATACGGTTTCTCTCCGGTTGTTGTTAGTCATCAAATGGCTAATATATTAAAGGATAGTATAACCATTAAAGAAAAATCAAGGGTAAACGTAAAGAGTACAATTTCTTGGCCCATCACTTTTTTCTTAGACAAAATCTGCATAACTTCTGGATATCTCTAACAATTTTGTCTTTGTGTGCACTTACTTAACATTCAACACATAGTTTAAATATTTTCAAAATAATATAGTCTCGTTTAAAGGAGGTACTTGATAACTGTTTTGTTCTAGTGTGGGATTTCCCCTCAACAAGCACCCACATTCCCACTCAGAAAGCAACCCTGGAACCTTCATGTCGTGCTCTAAATCATTAACTATTTGCACAACTGGATCTGCATACAACACTGAGATTACAAATTAGTCAGTTCACGGGAATCAAGATTAGATATATTTTAAATTATAGTCGCGTTGAATCATGAAATGTCAGTTTGGGTTGATTTTTGTTCATACAACCAGAAAAAAGAGATTTAAAATGCGTCAATCTTAAGAAATTTGGGTTCTTAAGTCTGACTGCTTACAAAACTAAATGGAGTCACCTTTTATAGCGGAATTTATTTCTGCATATCCTTATAAGCCGATTAAACATAATGTAGCACAGTCAGTTCACCTTTTTGTACGCCGAACTGAGAAATTAACATGAGAAACATGTTTTAGACCAACACAGTAGTTTAGATCAGAAGATTATTATACTGTGCTGGGATAAAATATAAATTTGAATAAACAGTATTGTGAAATATAGAGCCTAACAACATCTGCCTGCAGATTGATTAACCTGCTTACAACAACCTATGTTATTGCAAGACCGCTTTAGTACTGTATGCTGTGCTTAAGTAGGCGCATCAGCATCATTATTTTACAGCATTTAAACGAAAACAATCAATTCAAGTTTCCCCATGTAGTAAAATATTTCATTTTCATCATTACACAACATACTTCAAGTTACATTTGGATAAAATGACAGTAATAATTCATAGTAGCTATATGTAGGTCACTATACGTGGTAATAGTATAAGTAGTAGAGGTAATAATTTACAGTTATTATTGTATAATTACAAATATGCATATGACCTACTTTTGTCAGTGTGAAACGCAGTTGTTCGACAAGCCTACTTTAAAAGCCAAAGGGGTTGTAAACTACACCCTTAATATATGTGTTCACTGTTAGACACTTGCTTGTGTTTGAGCAAAATAACTGAGTGTAATACTATATGTTGTATAGTGAAAGTTGCTTGATGTCTAAAAATATAAGTTGTAGCTAAATAATTCAGATTTAAAACTTCCTTAATAGCTTATCTTTGGGTACATTCGGTGCATTAGCCACCCACTAGATTCAGTTTTGTTCACTAAGAGAATGTTACTTTCGATTAGAACATTCTTTAAAACAATGCTTTCTTATTAGTTGTTAACTTTCATACACAGTGCTTTTAGCTTGTTATGCTAGACATCAAAATCATTGTGAATTCATACAGTTGTCCTGTATAGAAACTACTTGTATTTTCGCACCTAGTCTACTCACATATCATTATCCTCCAACCGGAGTTTACTGACATTTTAAAATATATTTTTAACAATAAATTTCTATCATAAATTTGTCTTACGATAGAAACTGAAAGAATATTAATTGGCTAGTGAAGAAATAAGCATGCGTGGTTATACGCAATTATTTCCTTACGTAAACAAATTCACCTAACACTTATTCGATAAAACCTGATTTTTACTGAACATCACTTTTTACA
Source organism: Schistosoma japonicum (assembly GCA_025215515.1). Taxonomy (NCBI): domain Eukaryota; kingdom Metazoa; phylum Platyhelminthes; class Trematoda; order Strigeidida; family Schistosomatidae; genus Schistosoma; species Schistosoma japonicum. Next base: position 58,950,511 of record CM046069.1, read on the forward strand.
GGAAAAACGTAAGCACTTCGTATTTCGCTTTGAGTATTATGGTAACAGACACTCTCTACACTGATCATTTGAGTTTATATTTAAATGTCAACATATACCAATCACAATATCGATGACATGTAAGTATTTACACTTGAAACCTAACTAATTAAGCACAAATTCTTTTTCCACCATAAACACTTAAATGATGCGTTTAGGATGGGACATAACATGTTTTATAACTCTTTCCACTAACATTGTTTACTTACTATGGCCAAACGTTTAATGTTTCCCATTAATTTAAGTATTTCGTTAATGTTATGAACAGCAGTTTAATCTTTGTTACTACAGTCATCAAAAATACATTTTTCTTGTAAATAGGTTTATTAATTATAAATAGGGGACTGTTAATTCGATTTCCGGTTAATAAATCATTCCGTTAAACATATTCACGTCATATTAGAGTTTCAACTAGTCAACAATTCCATATTTAAGAAAATAATTCAACCAAAGTGGGTAATGAAATGGAATTATTTCGAATTAATTTTGTAATGTAAAACAAAAATCTTAAATTAATTAATCAGTTTTCAATGTCACTAAGTGACGCCATTTGTTTAGAGTAAAAGATAATAAACTTTTAAAATTCGGCGAGAGGATTGAGAGAGCGGAAGCTGATGAAGCAAAAGGGATAGAAGTGAGTTGTTTGGTTTCAGTGCATCATTAGGGAAAGAAACAAAAATGACAGAAGGAAGAATTCACAGTTCATATATGCAGTTTAGATTTTAAATGTCTCTGTAATGTAGAAAACAAAGTTGACTATTTGATGATATAATTACCGGAACTAATAAAAATTGTATAATTAATTAGTTGGTTGTCTCAGATCTTTTCATTAGAAAATGATTAATAATTCCAGTTTCAATGTTAACAGATTGTTTTTTAAAGTTTATTGTTAAACACAATAAAAGCAAACTTATTTTAAACAGGTTACAGTTTTGGTCCACCTCTCATTTTTACTTCAACTTGGATGCCAATTCTAGAAACCTTATGAAATGATGTTTTAAAAATATGCATAACTGAAGCTTCAGTGTTTAATTTGGACTGTGACTGGCAAGTGGAATCCAGGACGCGCATTTTGTCTTATTTGGGACTCATCGGATTCGAACTCAGTCCGTTTCGTGTCAAACGCCACCGCGTACACCACTAGACTAAGTCTAGACAGTCATGTTTGTGCAATGGGCGAATTGGTAGTAGGATGAATTTGTATATTCCCATTGATTTGTTATAGACTGAAGCTGGTCAGTCACTGTTGCTATATGTGTATCCTGAGTGGATTGCCTCTATATAGCGAATATTCACCAGTATCATTTAATTTGGATTGTGACTGGCAAGTGGAATCCAGGACGCGCGTTTCGTCCTATTTGGGACTCATCGGTTGGATGTACCTGACCAGCTTCAGTCTATAACAAATCAATGGGAATATACAAATTCATGAAGCTTCAGTGGTTTCATATGTTCGCCCACTTATCTAGTCAAGCTCCTATAAGGAATTATTTGAACTCGAAATTTTAAGGATTAATAAGCAAAAGCAGATAACATGGTTCTGCGAAAAGATTTCTTTTTGTTGATTTCATTTTCAAAGCTGTACGGTCATATATATGTGTATACAGACATGACTTCATTAAAATAATTACAGTAGTGTACATAAAATTACTATTAGCCAATAAAGCTTAACTTTGATATGGAGAATAGATGTCATAGAAACTAGAGAAAAATGTATTATTTAGTTGTGTTTATTAACAAGTACAAAACAGTTCTTCTGATCATGTTCATTAACGTGATTCATATAAAGTCTCGCTTAATTCAGTAATTAGCAAAAACTAACGTCCAATCGTCTACATTCCATTCAATCAATTTAGAATATTGGGATTCACATATAATGCTTTTTTTGTCAATCTTTTCGTATGAGCGACGAAATTTTTATGACAACACTTTACTTTCTTCAAGGTAAATATAGTGTTTTGTTATTACTGAATGCAGTACTGTCGTTGAATTACTCCTAAGCTTCCTGAAGTCATAAGAGACTTATGACTACGTGTTTGCTCAGAGTGGTTTACGAGTAATTTTAATGTTTATTACAGAATACAGCTGCTAATAGTGGAAAAAATATATTTTAATAAATGAAACCTTGTTACCAATCAGTGAGTAAAAGCTAAACGTCTAATAACATAAAAAACTGTTTTTCGAACAAAGAGATGTATGAAAAGAATATGAAGTAATTTTTCATAAGGTGAAGACTTATATAAACGTCATAAAATCGAAAGTATTCTATATTTTTTTTATAGTAATAAAGAATATATATCTCATAAAAAGGCATAAATTGAATAAGAGGAATAAACAGTGGTCCTAGCTAACTATTCTCCTCACTTCATATTCCAGTGATTTTGCAGGAACTTTGAGTATGCTGTACGAAATCATCTCGAAGTATTCAGTCTAAAATATATCATTTAAAAACTAATGGCAAACAATAGATAGTAATAAGCCCTGAGACAGTATCTCCGCAACTACTTCAGATGAAGATCAAGCCATGTCACATAAAATATTTTGATTATTTTCTGTCCGATTTAGTGTATGTAGATGTCCCAAGAAAGTATTAAACACCTATCAAGCTTTCTGTTTTGACCAAGTGGTTGTTTCTGTTTTTGGTGACGATCATTTATCAATTTCCCATCCTACTAACATATACCATTATTTGTCAGATCATGGAAACGATGAAATTTATAGAATAAAATGAAACTATATGATTAAATAACTGATTTGTCATTGAAATGATTCCTTTGATGCACTTGTTCTTTGTTAAGCTAGGTTATATCTACAGTTATTGGATTTTAACACCAGTAATGTTCTTAGAGAACTTCCAAATATTTATTTAGCGATGCTCATTCAGTCGACATTTAGTAGTTACCGAAAATTCATTCAAGGTAGTTCTATGGAGATAGATATTAAATTTAGTTGATTTTATACGTTACAGATTAGTGTTGGATTTAGACGTGTCAAGAATAAAACAGTTATCATCAATGAGATCGACTAATAACCACGCCATATCGTAAATTAATGGAAGTGGCGATTCTATTATTGGATACCGGCCTGGTGATGGAGATGGTTATACCTTCGTAGTGAGACCTGGAGATCGTCGGTTCATTTCCTTGTTCAGATTAAGGATACGCTATGCTGAGGTCACATACTAGGATAAAAAAGCTATCCACTTCTTCCAGGTCTTCGGTGGTATTCAACCGATATTAATCTGTGACGAATAAAATCAACTAAAAGTTGAATCAGTTGAGTTACTAAGGGTTAATCATTCGTCATCTATATTTTCATTGTTTACAAATGTTAACATTTGACATTACGTAAAATTATATACAAGTGACTGTTTGTATGATATTTCCAGGCAAACTCGCACGTTCTGCCAAATTACATTTTAGTAACAATAACGTCAGTTTCGTCCGTCTTTGTAAATGCACGAGTCAATATTAACACAAAACTGCAAAATATTAAGCTAAATTTTAAACATAGTTCATGTTTCTTGTGTACTACACAAAAGTTAACAAATTCACAACACTCATCTCTCACTTGCATATTCCGCATTGAGTGAAAGTAAAACGGAAAACATTATATAATTTCTAATCTTAAGCATTTTAGTTAGTCTTTATGAATGTGATGTAGAATATAACTACAGAAAAATAAGCACTAAAATTTAAACAATTTATGCTACTTAGTATTGAGTCAAATGCAAAATTTTCAACTTATTTAGGTCAAGAGAAAATCAGTTGGTTAGATTGATCAGTTAGACTGATTCAAATAACTGCCAGCATAAGTGTCATCAATACATATCTTTTAAAGACAATGCTCTAACCAAGTATCACTTTTTCTTCGTGGCATATAAGTAGTGATGGATTGGAAACCGGACATTTCATTACACTTTAAATTGACCAAATAAAGTATAAGATTAAAATATAACGGAAGGTTTGGAGATGAATTCATGATGTGTTAGAGAGTATGAAAAATATTGATTTGTTTTTCGTAACGTGTCTTATTCAAAAAGAAATTGTCACTACGTGATACAACGTATTCATATCAAAATGATTATTTTTTACAATAATAATTTCAATGGATCTGTTAACTTTACTTAATTTGATTTACACATAATTATAGAAGTGAATTCTTCTTAAAGGAAACTAGGCTTACTATTAGCTAGATTTGAACTAGAAGTTACTTACTTTCGTAATTGTAACAATACTACTACTTTTTCTACTTTAAATGATTGAGGGGGGTCGGCAAGACGTCTTGAACCTAGGTTACGTAAATTTAGGGGTTGGACATCAAAACATAATTTTATACAATTGTTTACCAACAAAAGATAATGAAACACTCAGTTGTAAATTGTTAATACAAGTACAAATGATATTCAAACAAACAATTTATTATATTTATGCTACAGTTCACCAGAAATGCTTTGACAGTAGTGAAACCAAGATTTTTGGAAATGCTTAAGAGCATCAATATTCACGTTCTGAAGTTCACTAGCTTTTGTCTTCTAAGTATTGTTTTAGCATTTTAAGCATTTCCCACTAAAATAAAGCAATAGGAAATAATTAATGGAACTATGAATTAAATATTGCTCCATCAAATGTAGCATGGTTCATAGAATATTGCGAAACCTCATCATATCATTTCAATCGTCATGTGATCTCCGAGTGACTCATTTTTTCGGTTTACAGTTATAAAGGTTGCTGTATAAGGAAAAACACTGAACTCTTAGATAGATGATAATAATATACTAGTAACTAAGTGCTTAAATAATTGTTTGAATACTAAATTGGGTACGATGTATACGTATTTATGTAATTTTGAATTTTGGTGCATTGCTATTACTCTGAAGCAGCATAATAAGACTATGAATAACTCTCGATTGCGTTTTCTTTCAGTCGTTGCACCATCATTATCGCTTATTTAGGTGGTTAAAATATTTTATTCTTCATACGTGGATTGAAGTCATATCCCACATTGAAATATTTAAAAACACTACTATAGGAAACAGTAATATAGTGAATAAAAAAAATTTGATAGTATTCATGACTTAGTAATATTGACGACTCTACTAAACACTTCAATGTTTATTTGATGTTAGCGATAGTGTTAAATAATGCATGCATGGGGCATATATATGTATATAGCAAGAGAGAAAGAGAGAAAAGCAGAGACAAAGGATGCTCTAAAAATTTATAGACAGAAGACATGTAGTTTTGATCTGTAGTATATATATATATATATATATATATATATATATATATATATATATATATAATGTTTGAGGCGAATTTTGACATAATCTGTTTTATTACTGAACAGTTGTTGAATTTCTTCATCAAATTTTACAACAAACAAAATGAAGTAGGCGGTATATAGAAATGTTATATTTCTTCAACACAAAATACGACAGCGTGTATTCAGATAGTTTACACTTTTTAATTGTTCATGTAAACGAATGGATTAACCAAAACATGTTTTCTTCTTAGTGTAAAATAATTCAGATGGATTTTTTGAAAATACATTCAGTAGTACTTGAATTACTATTCTAATAAACATACCTTCAATAGAAATGATTTGACTTTAGTCAAATTTAAAGTTTCATAAAATATACAAAAATGGTTATCAAGCTGCTTGCTCATGTGCTTATATGTTTGAGCAAGACTATAAATACAATAAAGGTAATTTCCGTATGTAAAATCATTGGAAAACAAAAAAAGGTTGGATAATTATTTTTTCTGAGTTCTTATATTTTTATTAAAAAACACCTATTCGCTGATATAAAATCAAATCTAGAAATTTGAAATTGTGCAAAGTATTCACTCAAAAACGTCAGTGCATAATCTTTTGACGGTTAGAAGTATAATGTATCGAATCAATTTCCAGTAGTTTCACTACGAAATGTTGACTTTTTGTGTCAGTTAGATTAGAAGTGATTCAACTACCTATTTATAGAAATGGGTAACGTCAATATGAGATTAGTAATTGGAAGTCTTAGAAGTTCAACATACATACATGAAGAGTTTCAAACTAGAAAAACACGGAAGTTCTGTTCCATCAGGTCTTTAATAATCCTCTAATTATTCCATATTTGCAACGAATGATATGTATATGCAAACATATATATTTGGCAAGTGACAGTAGAAAGAAATGAGTAATTTTTCCTGTCTTTCTCATGTGCGTAATAAGTTACTACCTTCAAATTAAACACTCCAACTTACTGCTTGAAAAAAAATCTACTTAATTTTGATGAAGTGTTTTGAAAGAAATTCAGTCATTAAATAAAGTAAATTAATTCGTCTACATAATGAGAAACATTTTCTTTATTATTTATGTAATAGTTTATTAACTATGAAGAAGTTTGCCTTCCAGCATTGTTCGTTAAAATACCACTTAAAACAACAATCAAGACATATAATATCTGAATTGACTTTAATAAAGAGCTGACTATTTTATTCACCAGTTTTAGAGTTAAGCATATGATTTATTTATACTTAATATATATACACGGAGGGCTGCTTCGACTTTTAAGATACCATTTTTACAGGTTTACAATTATTATCACTCGTTTTATTGCTTTAAATTTGATGGAAATACAGTTTCTGGTGTACACTTTCCCAGCCATTGGATCAAATGAATATCCGATTGGATTCTCACCAACTCAGTCGGTATGTCCCAAGGTTGTTCTTATTAACTGAGTAAGTTTGTTAACCACATTTATTTGCGTGCGTTGATAAAAGCTTTGCAACCTATCGTGAATTTGCTTACTGAAAAAAAGTCCTAGAAGTACCACCACGATACTTCGTGTATGTCCCCCTACCTCTGTTCTTTATGGGGTGGAGGAGCAAACGAAAGGTAGTTACCATAAATTTACATATCAGATGAGATTCAATGTCATGGAAACAACACTGATTGAAAGTACTTACGGATTGAAATGAATGGCAGATGATCACTGTTTAAAAAACTTTAAATATTTTATTTTAAATAATCATAAATTAAATGCTCACAAAATTATAATTGTTTTGCATTCATATTTCAAACTAAGAATTCCGGACTGCAATTTCACATTCAGTAATGAATAAAGTCAGTATTGTCATTATTGTTGGACACTGACTATACTTTCCATAATTACAAGAATATCCTGAGGATCAAATCAACCAACTCAATGAGCACAATACAAAGATCGGTCGCTTTTTTGACATTTTAGATGAAAATTACTGACGTCCATTTATTCTCTCTATTTTACGGAATCGTCAGGTTCTATACAAGTTCCTGATATTTAGTAAATATAAAAAATTTCGTTAGATCAAGAAAAAATACATAGTGTATTTGTGTTTTCCTCAAGATTGAAACGATTAGTTTTATAAACATTCAAGGCATGATAAGTAGAATACATTTTGATGTGATATTACATGCATGAAGACTTCATCGACAGGAATTAAGCACTACTAATATCTCACTCATCCATCTTATCAAAGTTTTTTCAGGAAAGTCACTGAAATCAAAATTATCTGAATTAAGATCAAGAAAAGATCTCTCTACTGAAAAGTGGCAAGTTGCCTCAGTTTGTTAAACCTGATTTGTGGTATGTCATTTATTGAGAAGTATGTCCAAACGTTAGTGTATGGAGCTGAATATATGTTCCTTATGTAAATCTAAAATATACATAGCCGTAGACTGTTTTCGAGATCACATTAGTTCTTCTTTAAATAAATACAGATTTAGGCTTGAAAGGTAGTAAGCCTAAAGTCAGTAATAATTTTTCTCTAATGTTTTTGACAACGTCTAGTATCTTTTTAACTAAGTCAATTAAAGGCGTGTACACCACTTTTACTTAATTTCGGTTTCAACACTTTATTACACAGTCGTAAAATCTGTATACTGGGTGGAGTTTATTTGGAAATGTTTTTTGAACGTGCCTTCTATGTCGCCACATTTACCCTAACCTACTTGTAAGAACAAGAAAGAATAAATCATGTCCGAAGTTATCTTTTAATATTAAACAGATCACAATTAAGCCGCCTTGTAATTCACGCTATGACAGTGTAAAGAGATTTAATTTCTGTTATTGTAAGAAATTGCTCATGTACAGTACGATTTCTAAAAAATCTAAGTCACCTATGAGACATGGTTTTGAAGTCTGTATGAAGCAGCAAGTTTAGGCCCTACCAAATATTTATTAAATGTTGTCAACACATTCAAGTTTAACTTTATGAAAGTGCCTCTTAGAGGCACTACAGTTCTAATATCTTTGATTACGACTGGAAATTACTGAGCTGTTGTGTTTAAATCGTAATTTACTATAAAGTTCCTATTGTTATAGACTCTGGCCAAGGGCATTAAGTTTCCCTCGATTCTTGAATCAATTTTATTTCCTTTTCAGTGAGCATAGAGATATGCTTATTTGCACTGACAGTCATATATCATTTCTTGAATCAGCCTAGCAGAGCAATAATATTCGCATGCATAATAATCCTATACTACTTTGGGTTATATTAAACAGTTTTGTCTTCTCTGAAAAAAGCACCAATTAATTTCTAAGTTTTTCAGGTTCAATTAAAGCTTGGTATGCTAAAAATCGTAAATTGTTTTGCAAACGTCGATGTTGATAATATCAGTCGGTTTTTGGTCTTGCTAAGTCTGTTTACCTATCTCTTGATAGTAGAATGTTTATCGTGAGATAAACCTACGTTTTTAGTGCATATGCAGCCTCAAAATAACCTGAAAATCGTCACTAGAGTTATACTGCTTTGTAAAATGGTTACAAAGACGCACGTAAAACATAGCATTTAACTGAACAAACGAAAGTGCGTCAATATAGTTGTTAATAACCGAAATGCTTAAGATGCGTATGTATTTGCAAATGGCAGCAGGAGTTTCTCTTTCTATTTATCAAACTTGTTTTTTACCTCTAAATGCTGCGGCCTGCACGCAGTGTTTGATATTCTTTAAAATAAACCCGATCATAGTATTTTAAACGCACTTTTACAACCTCTCTCTGCCTTAGCCTTCCAACGTCCCCAGCTTTTCACTATTTTTTCTTCATTCTGACGTCATTATTGTGCAGTCGTTCCGGGTAATCATTCAATTTATTTCAAACTTCTGCTTCTTCCTCTTTATTCTTTTATGATCAGCATGAGTAACTGAGTTAATTATTAATTTCACACATTCTATTCATATTACTGCATTACTACTAAAAAGGAATGGCTGAATTTTAAAACAACCTTACCTTTAGGTTTTCACACTTCAGTACTATGTAATCAATTCTAATTATCAATCGACTTTTGCATTCCATTTCCTTATTATTGTGATGAATTACTCACCATCACTAATTGGTGTTGACTTTATTTCCAAATGTAAAACTACATCTATATTAATGTTGAGTCGGGATGAATTCTCAATTGAAAATAGATATTTCTTTGGTTAACTTGTGTTATTAATGTTTTATTCGGAATAATAAATAAATGTTTTTCATTAACCTATCTAAGGTTTACATTACTGGTCGACTTTGATTTGACTAGGTATCCCGAGACGGTTGTTCCGACACAATATTTTCGATGTAAAGTGATATACTGATAAAATCCAGTTGCTTTAATACATTATATAAATTTAGTCACATTATCTGAGAATATAAATGAGAGCTACACTCCAAATAATAGACTTTGTTACAGTGAAAAATTCTCAGCACTGGTAGTATGATATTTCAGTGAATTTCACTTCAACATAGATTCAAACTCTAGCAATTCAAAATATGTTCAGCCGCCACAACTAATTTTTCCGTTTACCATATACAAGATTCACAAATTTCAACTTATTCATCTGAACTGTTTTCAGACGCTAGACAGATAAGTAAATGCATCAAAAACTATATTGATTCAGTTTGCGTTTCAGAGTTTTCACCATAGTGACAAGTTGTAAGCATTCTATAAAAGCTCATGACTACGTAAGGTGTGAATTCATAATTATTTAGTTCAAATAAATCTAAAACAGTGTTGAAATTTTTCCACAGTTGGAAACGTACGAGCAAATCAATCGAAAAATTTAAGCAATACTCCGAAAAATCTATTTGAATGTGACGAAAATTCGTGAATCAATCGTGAAACTTAATATGATGTTTTCTCCAGGCTTCGATGATTAATAAAACAATGTTCTATGAAACCAGTTTGAATTGGCAAGAAATTACCGCGGTTTAAGGTCCAATCTTGTTGTAAAACAACACAAACTTTTTAGTCAAACTGAATTTAGAATACTGCACTCCTCTAGAGCTCATTTCACTAACTGTTAGCGGTCGATGTAATCACAGTTAGTGGGTATGCCATTTAAGGAGTTATTATATTCTGCTTAACTTGACTACAATCATTCTGAAGTGAGTTCATGCGTCATGTTACATGGTATCTAAGTTAAACAGAACGACAAAATTTAATGAGTAGAAATGTAATTTGTCAACGTTCCAAAATTGTGTTTAAATGTTAGGATATGTTGAGCAGAATCTTAAGAGCTAGTTCGTATTCAGTCACTTACCAGAGTATCATCACTTAAGAAAGATTATTAACCTGGAACAAAGTTTGTGAATGGTCCGAACCACAGAGGTAATAAATATAAAAATGGATCCATTCTAGAGTAATACTAGAGGATATAGTGCACTGTTACTATTCACTTCAGAGATAAATATCCTACAGAATTAAGTGAACTGGACCACATGGATCAGTTAACAAAATATAAGGCAAAGTATTAAATTAATAACTTTTAGACATTCATTTTGATAAATTGATTCGGCCATGAGTAGAACATTCACGCTTCGAATTCGATTCTTAATAAATATGCCACAATATAATATAATTCTGAAGTAATCAAGCACAACTGTCCACAAACTGCCGAATTTTTTACCGAAAGCGTTCTTTCTATTATCACAATCGATTACTCATCGTTGACATACAACAAATTGGTGACTGAACTAAGTGGCTCAGATTATCAATATCAGTTATTCGTATATTGTATTTCAATGCATCCACTAGATGAAATCAGCTCATACTTGCACATATATTTCTGAATCTAAACTGAATGGTTAATAGAAAATTGCATTTTACAGTTAAACAAGTACAAATGATAATAGTTGACCTGTAAAAATATGCTTTATTTTCAGCTTTTACTTACAAATGCGAAAGTTAACCGTTTTTATCTGATTGATGCAAACACTGGTCATTATCGTTTCAATAAACGAAATGAGCAGTGCCGAAGGTTTATATTTATTCAATATTTACACATATATGTATGCCTACATTGATGTGTGTCTAGCTTCGTGTAATGATGAGAAATGAACTTTGAAATGAATGTTTAATGCTGTTTAAGTCCCGTCAACTCATTATTTGAATAAAGTAAAAATAATAACTACTCAGAATAATAAATATTACATCTAAAAACAACTAATTAACTAAATAGTATAATGAATAGTGCTGTAAAATTGAAATGATAGATCTTGTTGTAAATACAAGTAATCATGTGTGCGTTTATATATATATATATATATATATATATATATATATATATATCAGTACTTTAAGTAATGATTTGTAGGGTAACGTTTGATTTTAGACTGGTGAAAGTGGTCCCTACTTACCTAGATTCTGTGTTTATTGGATTGTTTCAAAAAAGGGTAACTGAATTCCTGATGGAGCTAGTGTTTAGGGAGGATTTGAACATGTTTCACTCAGATTCACAATCTGAGTCACTGTATTTGACTAATGTATCTGTGTCTAACATCTTATAGGACTGAGATATAGTGAATATAATATATTAAAAATTGAAAGATGTTAAAACTGTTAAAAATTTCCATAATGTAAATTAGAACAGCACATATAAGTGAATAATATTGTTTTTGATTAAATTTTCATCAGGTTTTACTCTAATATATAATAATACTCATATGTAAACATGAAAAATGTCAAACCGCTCAAAGAGATATATGAATCAAATGAGATGGTGTGGTAGACAGATTACATAACTATCGATCATCATCAGTGGAGAGTGCAGATTGATAGTAATAGGAAAGATGTACTAGCAGTAATGATAAGAATAATGAATTGACTCGAACAAATATTTTAATACAGGGAGTAGGTTAAAACCTGAAAAAATAAACTTATTCAGATAAATTCATTAAGATAATAATCATCGGAATAATAATTACGTGATAGGTAGTGTACAGATAAAGTTTCATTCATTTAGGTGAGGAAAAAACATACATACATGTAATTAGAATAAATGAACACAAAATAAAAGATGCATCAAGTTCATGAAAATGTTTGCTAAGTAATATTTAGCCAAGGATGAGTTAGGAATGTTACAAATTTCATTTATACACAGACTAGGTTTGTTGGTTTGTATTCTAATAACTTCTGCTATATTCAACCGTCAAATACTAAATCCATTATAAAATCTTGATGATATATGACACATTACTTTTAATGACTTTATCTACTAAATGAGATAGGATTTAGTTTCGTATACTCTTTGTTTGTTTCATACCAAACCAAGCTGGAAGATGTTCATTCATTTGTTAGTTGTCACCCCGCTGTACGCTTTTTGTAGCTTTTCCCACAGGAATAGGTGAATTCGTAAATACACATGAAAGTGACAAGTTCGAGCAACCCATCTTTCCTTTTAATGGATGCGATTGGTCGAGTAATAAATGGCAAACACGTTTTCCCTGCCTAAAAAACCCGTTTCACCCCTCTTGATATTCTGTCGTAAAGGTCCTCTTCAGCCGCATATCCACTGAATTGTAATTTTAGGAAATGAATCTTCTTGTTGGCGGTCTACGTCTCTAGTTCCTTATTAGTTGTATTTATATTGTTGTTTAAATAGCTTTGATCTCTAAGTAGTGAATAACGTCATATTTGTTTCATACTTGGTGCTGATCTAATTCTCTGAAGGAGGATGTTAAAAACAAGTATCGACTATCACGAAATTTAAATATGGAGGATTTCTGCGGACTACTTACAGTCACCTTAAATTAAAATATAGTGTACTATATGGTTGAGTCATTTAAACTAATAGCACAGTGTTATTTGACTGATATTAAGCACTACAACACATGAAAATGATCACTGCTGACTATGATAAGGTTTAGATAGGCCGTCCAACATGCCCACTAAACATGGTATACATGTAACTAACTAAGAAAACGATCTTTAATATATATTTATTTCAGTGTTAGTGCAAAAAAGCCAACTTCAACCCATTCGATATACCGTTATGCACATTCACTTCTTTTCTTTTCGACTATTATTTTCCAAAGTATTTGACTGAGTAAAAAATTATATTGAATTAACATCTTGTTGTTTATCATATAGTATTTAAACATAAACAAAAATCTGACATCAACGATAAAATGTTTTATTTTAGATTTCGACTTGTTTCACTTCGTTGCTTTCGATATGCCAACTGATTATTGAATTAAGGAAATAAGCATTCTATTAGTGAGTGAAAGTTTCCATTCCAACTAACTTGATTATTAATCGTATTTGTAAACAATAATAACAGATTTAAATGCTAAAACACTAAATTTTTTCTTGTTTATATATCAGTAGTTAAATTGGTAAGATTGAAGTGAATATCGACTAAGTTATTTGTATTTACCGATTCCAGTGATTATTTTTTAGTGTAAGGGCTAGAGGGAGAGAGCGAAATAAAATAGAACATTACAAAGCTATTAACAGTTTGCCTATGCTCTACCTTCATGTTTTCTTACTATTTGTAAACGATTGCGTGTACACTGCAACTGGACTGTAACTACCTTACTTGACTTTATTTCACTTTTCCTGCCACACAGATGACGTTTTGGTTCTTTTGTTAATAAAAGATTGGTTCCTAAATGCTGAATCCTATGAATAAGAAGAATCAAAAGTCAATTAAATATCTTAGTATGATATTATACCATTACTAAGTCACAACAAATGTATTAATGTTAGTTCAGTAAGCCAAGTTCTTTTCTACAAACGTACTTTGTAATTTCTCAACGAAGTGAAAGTTTGAAAATAACCTCCTAATAGTACTAGTGTGCAGCATTAAGCTGTATCGAGTTACTCAAACTGTTGTAATTATGTCATTTTTATTATAAATTTATTCTTTCATGCACTATCTATTAAAGACAAATAATTGTGTACTGTGTATTGATATCACATTACGTTACACATCTTGCATCCCTCTTATACTTCACATTACTTAGGCTTTAATAATAAATTTTCATTAAAAATAATTTATGAAGCACGTCTTTTTAAATAACAGTCGGTACATAGATTAGAGCATTATAGAAATACAATAATGTATTATACTTAACAGCATATAAATAATCGGATAAGTACTGAATAACAGATGTATGTGAACTTCTATGTTATAAGTAACAATAAATAGGAACAAAGAAGCAAATTACACGTAGATACAATTTACAAATCATGCACTGTAACAAGATTCTTCTAAGTACAACATTTATGTGTATTAATTATTGACGGTTGTGCAAGCTATTCGCTGGAAAAACCACACACATACTAATGGAGTACTTTTGCAGGTAGTTAGATGTGACACAATTAATATTAACTAAATCAGAATGTGATTACAAAATTGTCTTTAATCTACTACTTACTAATTTTATTTAAATAGTAATCTTATTGAAGTATAGTTTCAGCTTGATCGTGGCTGGCAAGCGGGATCCAGGACGTGTGTCCTATTTGGAACTCGTCATCTGAATGACAAATCAACTGGGAGATCCAAATATGTCCTAACTACTGAAGTATACTTAAATTATTTGTTAAGTGATTTTCTAAGTTGTTTAGTTTGATTAAAGTTGTTATTGTTTGAGAATGACAACATAAAGTGAACATGAAGTTTCATTGTGATGATTTGAACTTCTTAATATAGATGTAGGCAATCTTGTTTGTCACTGAAAATATTAATCGGTAAACGACTACTACATTAGTAAACAGTTGTTTGAAAACACTAGTTGTGTGATGACAATGCAGAAAGGAGACATTACAAGTAGTAATCCAAATGAATAAATGTTAATACTTTAGGCTAACAACTACTCAAATATAGCACACGCTACGCCTTCAGGTTATACAGTATATTAATTTACTTTTATGAATCGGCTTGAGTTAGATAACCACCAAAAACAAGAAAGCACTCAATGACTATTTTGTTCTAGTATCAGATTTTTTAGCTCTGTACATCTACAATCTCACCATGGAGTTGAGTCCAGGACCTTAATGCTTTCCGACGAACGCTTAACCGTTAGACCACTGAGGAGGTATTCAACTGTTTATATTTCTAACTTGGGCAAGCTACTGTATATTCGCGTGACCTAACTTATTGCCATTGGTCAGCGACTGTCTCACAATAGATATCCCCCATTGGTCACATGCTTCTTGTTTTCTAATGTTTATCTAACTCAGATCACTGTGATATCAAATTCAGCAATTTCTACAACATAGTTATACTCAATAAGTCTCCAAATTTCATCAGTTTTCTAATTTTTTGTCTTTATATTTTTAACGTAAAGTGAATGCCTGAAAACTCTTTGACTGATAAAAGTTATTGTTGCTGATATATCATTTATGCATATCTTTATCTCATTTCTTTGAGAGGAATGTTTATTATCCTTGATATTCGTTTTCATTCTCGAGAAAAATATTTCTTTCATTTAGTGCTGAACATGAAATTAATAAAAGCATTCTACCCTGTGTATTTCATTTCAGTGGATTTACTGATCATAAAAACTCACCTACTATTTAAATTTATCGTTTTAAGGTACTTCCTTTGACATCATCTAAAGCATGATTTTTTAGCGTTTCATTGACCATTTGTATGTATTACTTGTTTACTTGGCTAACTGATCGTCTGAAGTTGTGACAAGATTTTATACAGACAATTGTATCTTCATTAATTTTTTGTTATGTTACTGACACATTATAGTTACCATTTATTCAAATTACAATATAATAATTACAGCATTGTCTAAATGAACCTGATGTTCACTATTAAATCCAATTAGACGACCACTAAGAACCAGAAAAGAAAACAGCCATTCCTTCCAGGTTCGGGACATGATAGCAATACTCACCCAAGAAACAACAAAAGATTAGATCCAAGAAGTAAACCCTTTTCAAACCAAATCTTTCGCAGTGAAGGATATAGAGCCATTTTGAAATCATTGCTAATGAATCTCTAATATTTTGTCAGATAGGAAGTTTTGTCACAAAACCCAATGGTCCTTGGTTTGATGTCCTGGAAAAATCAAGATTACTCGTTGATGAGGAGTTCTACACTAGGACGAAACGGCTGTCTAGTGTTTCCTGATTCTGAGAGGTACTCAACCGAGATCAGTCTGTTGTGAATATGAATAACGAAACGAGATTCACTTTGTTTATATGCTACAATTTCAAATCTTTTAAATAATATTCTCGTATCAATCCATTTTTTTATAAGTTGTAGTTTTTTATTTCACCCTATTTACCAGATGAGTTTTCTTCTATGGTATTAATACGTTTACAAATATTGAAAATGTAATCATCAAAGATAAACGTAAGTCGTGTTGCTAAAGTTTGTGTTTTAATTCAAGCGAGAGTTTTTAATTTTTAGTAAATGAATATTCAATTTTGAAGTGTTGTTTTTAATTTGTCTACCAAGAATATAATAATAATTGTTTGGTTTTTGTATTATGAAACACTTTTCAAACACTTTCAAAGTTGGCTTAACAGACTCCTAGTTTAGTTTATCACTCGTAAAACCAGTCAGTTGAAATGAAGTATTCAAGATACTATTACGTTAACTAATATGATGAATAGGTAAGGAAACTAAATGATATTAACAATAATGTAATTTTATACACGTAATCTGTCATCGTTTTCTTCCATTGTTACTTAGCAATACATTGACTAGAATGCGTTATGTAATGACATTTATAATTGAAATTTACACAGAACCGTTGCTTCAGTAATAACAAAAAACCAAGTACAAAGTTCATCGGTTAGAGTGGGTGTAAACACCCGCAAACGAAACAAATCACATCACGTTACAGTAAATAATAGAAAAAAATGATAAGGAGTTTTGTTCACTTTAAGTTGGCCTCTAAGTTAATTTAGACAATCAGAATAAAATCACTTCTCATATTCATCAGGCTTTCATCACGTTAGATAGGCATGTATAAATAAGAAAAACCCACAGGGAACTTATTAATAGACCATTACATAACATATATTTTACTCTTTAGTAACAGTTATTCTATATCTCATTGTCAGCACATAACCATTTAAAAGTATTGCAAGAATTTAACGCAGTTAAAGAAATTTGTTAAGAGGCAATACGCAAAGTTTCCAATGTTTCCTAGGTAGGTTGTTTTGCAGCATTTTTAGCCACGTTGAAATGAATTATACTTGATCTAATAATTCCAATCCTAGTCAGATTATTCACATATATGAGCTAGTGGTTTTATAATGATACTTCCACTAATCCGATGTTCTGTTTTAGACATCAAAAAATTTAACGATACTGAAAGTTATGTTTATCTTATTTACCAGTTACTCCTAAAAGAAGAGGAAGCAGATCATTTTGATCTAGTGTAACATTGATATTTGTTCTTTTAACTTTGTTTCAAAGTGAGATAGTTTATATTTGTAAGTGCAGAACCACAATACTCATTGGTTGATAATATGTATCCACCTAATTTCAGTCAAAAATTTATAATGCATTGAAACTTATCGATCAACAAATATATTCCTTTCACAGATTAGCTGTGTATGCGATTAATACCACCTTTCCACTAATCTTGTAATCACTTTTCCTTATTTTCTGAAAATATAAGATTTCATAACCGGAAGATGTCAACAGTAGCATTTTCCTAAAGTAAATAAAAACGCCTATCGCGTCATATAATAACAGTATTGTTAAATTATGTAAAAACTCATTTTAAATTCATACTGTCAGTATCTTTGTTATTTTTATGTAATTTATATATATCATGGTTACATTATTAAGTTTTCCTCAGGAAAGTCACCAAATGTAGTGGTAAATGTTTTCTGTTAGTATAACCAATGTAGTTGCTCTAAAACATACCGCTTCTGTCACCATGTCAACAAGGAACTGTCATCATATACAATCTATAATGAACAAAGTTTACTTTACAGACCCCCTAAATCTGCCTAGTTAATAAGTGACACATTGGAAGTGTTTCAACATACCCAAATCGATGGTGAAGTATAATGAATGGTCAAGAAGTTTACTGAAAGTAAATCAAATCATTTAATAGTTTTTATGGTGGATATTCTATTTTTCATAAATTCTAAAATTTTTTACGTCATCTCGGTGGGAAATGCAAGATTTTAGTTTTTATTCATAACCATAAAGTTTGCAATTTATCATGAATATTTGATTATTGGACAGTAATATCTGATCTCTCCTATATTATTGATCTAATTTTTTTAATTTACCATTTAGATTTAACATTCCGTCGAAATCCAAGTACCATTGTAGATTATAATTAACATGAAATATCGTTTGCATTACCAACTTGATGAAACCATACATATATTCTCTGTAGTTGTAAGATTCTCAGAATATTCTTCATTTCTTTTAACTTTGTACCATAAACAAACAAATATGCTGCAAGTGACAATCATTTTTCACAATTAACTGCATGTCCATTAAGGTGAATTAGAAAGCTTAAAATGCTCATTTGAAGTCAAGATAAATTTGTGAATGAGTTATTCACCATAATCTCTTCGTACGAGTCAAAATCAATTATAAAAGCCTGAAAATGTTCTCTTTTCTCTCAATATTTTGTGTTTCTTTTTAACTTTGTGGTTGGTTTACTGGGCAAGTGCTACAAAAATAAGTGTGTACTCAGCGGCTAACATATACCGTTTCTGCATTTTAAAATAATTCGGTTAACTGAAAAGTTGTATATAATACAGAAATAAAACTAACATGTCAAGACTTTTAAAGAAGATGATGACAAACTTGTCAGTCCCATATGTTATTACTTTCAAGAATTTGACTTAAAGTCATGGATATAAAGTATAAATGTAACTTTCTTCTTGAATGAAGTCAATGTTAAAAGCCGCCAAGTTCGCATTCTATGCTAGCAATAGTGATAATATTGGGCTCAGCAGGTTCATTTATTTGTATTTTAAATTTATTCGGTGTACAACAGAAACATTTGTTCTGAAAGTTACAACCTAGCACCCTTTAAAAACATAAAAATCTGCCAAATGTTAGTGAATGTTTCTGGAAATATGCAAAACAGTAATAATCTTTGGCCTAAATTGCTTTATGAGCATATATGTTCAAATCACTGATCAAGAACAGTATTCAACCTATGTACATTACACAATTTGGAATAAAAAACGAACGTTAACTTAACCTGAAAGTGACTGGTAGTTATCAAAAGATGAACATCAGCGTTGTTAGTTGGGCGAGATGTTACACTTGCCTCTAAGTTTACCATTGTCACTGACTGAGGAAGTTTACAGTATACTTTTAAACACTCTGAACTTCATCATTGTTAAAGCCGAGAGTGGGGGCTCAGTTATTACTTGAATTGAACATCAATACTATCATAAAAATGTAAATAGAAAAATATGATGATTCTGATATTTTCATATTCATTCGTTGTACAGCATTGTTCATTGGAAAATCAATTTTCATCCCTAATTGACATCAGTGACAAAATCATTAAAAACCGCAGGTTATTTGTTTTGTCTTAATTCAATACTCTTCAGCACGTGGGATCACATCCGAACTCATCGGGTACCTTCAAGTAATGCAAACAGGATGATAACCAAACACCACTAATCTGTAATCGATTGACCTCTATTAATAGAAATGAATGTCTTTTTGCTGTGTGTTGATTTGCTAAATAACATTGTAAGGCAAATAGAATTAAAAATCCATCAAACACGAAGAGTATAGTTTAATTTTCTTTGGACATACTTAGTTATAAACTAAATCTTAAACACAATCAGTTTTATACAAAAAGTCATTTTCGAAACTAGAATCTGATAAAAATAATTTATCATTTGGCTGAAGATTCAATGATTCTTTTTTCTCATCATCTTCATTTCGATATTTTATTGTTTCAATGAGCTCTTTATTATTTTTATTGAATTGAAAATCATTTGAATATTGCAGGCTTATCTGTTTATTTAGATTTGGTTTGGTCGAATTACACTGGTCATTATTCTTATTATTATGATTAAGGTTATATTGATGAATAACTTCTTCAGTAAATTGCAAGTTATTGGTATCTGTGTTATCATGATCGCTGTTAAATAATGGATCATAATCTTGTGTCGCAAAATGATTATTTTTACTACAATTAACTGCATTATCATTCAATACTCCTGGATTTGGTATATAAAATTTTTTGTCTTCTCGTTTTAACGGACATGAATCAAGTGTACACAAGTAAGCTAACTGACATCTGAAATGAAGAAAGCAAAACGAACTGTTATTTTTTACTGAATCCCTCATCAGTACAACGGTGTATATAATGTAGATCAACCTGGTTACTGAATATCAACGTATTTAAAACAGTATACTAGAAACGTAGTTGTTTGTTTAAACTTAAATATTTGGATATATGAACTTAATATACGTTTAAAGAATAGTTATAATCGACAGGTTTAAAATAAAACGTTAATAAAAATTCCGAGAATTCTAAAGTTCAAGCAAATCGTTATAATAACTGAGGTAAATTTGCTCAGTATATAATGTAAAAGCATCCGGTATAATAATAATTCAGAATTCGACATATTTCCTTGAAGAACAACTAATTACAAATCTCAAAATTACAATCAGACATTTCTATTTGTACATATCAATTTCTTCAACGGAAGTATCACAAATTGTATAATTGAGCAATATATGAGATCTTGAGTAGACCCAAGTCTCAAACATCATTAAACATAGATACTTGCACTAACTACTGCTTTATTTTTTAAAAATAATTTTAGTCGTTATATGCATCCATCATTACTGTATTCATATCTATGTAGAAACTCATCGTATTAGCATTTCGTATCATAGTTTCAAAAACAATTTAAACTATCTAGTAGTCAAGTAGATGTGAATTCCACAGATAATCCCTAGGTATAGACTAGTCTGAATTAGTAAATAAATCATAACTAGTCTATAATATAAGTTAAATATAAATGATGAGTATTCCCTCGAAAGATAGATAAATAATATTCACTGATGCAGACTTATGATCAAGATAGTTATCAAGTGCATGATATGTGTATTCTTATTCTGTAAACATATATCTTACTACAATTTACCTCCTACATTGTATACACAGTAGTAATTATTTTGATTTCGTTTCTTATTTATTGATTACCCACCGCATTAAATAATGCGAATTCATGTCTCTGTAAGAGATACAGCTTTCTGAAATCTTAAAAACAATCTCCATACTAATGCTAGGTGGTATTATACATGCCTATCTTGGTAGCGCTTAGCCTTTTAACTAATTTTATATTCGCTTCACATAAGTACATTAGTATCGAAGGTTATATATTATTCCTTTGACTATCATATAAAGATGGATCATTAAAAATATCTCCTCTACTAGGAAATCTGATGTGCAAATAACAGTGTCATTGATTGTTTAATTAAATGACAGATTCAAATCATCTGAAAGATATTTATTCTTCGTAAATATATCTTATCAAAGTATTAGATTCTGTTAACAGACTTCAGCCACTGAACGTTGACTGTGGCTAAGCCAGTTAACTGTTATTTGATTTGATTGACATATCTGAAAGAAGAAAGGTGATTGGTTAATATAGTATAATAGACATATGAGTCAAAGTCTAAACCTTATACATATATCTTGTATAGTTTTGGTTTATGCTTGGTGTAATACATGCGTGTGAGTGACTAGTTGGATTCTTGATAAATCAGTCGGATTATTGTGCCTGAGCAATAGATTAAGGCAAGGCTGGGTGCTAGCTGTGGGACTAGTGCTACAGATAACAGAATCGATCATATTTGCCATCCCTGCTCAGATACAACATTAATGTAGCTGAATCTTTAAACTAAATAATAATAATAATTATTATTATTATATAAGTCAACTTTTATGATAACTTTAAAATACCTATTTTGCAGAAATACCAACTCTAAGGTTTTAATTTTTCCATGTTGCACGAACTTATTCAATATCATTTGTGAATAACTGTCTTGCAAATAATATTACTGAACTTTAAAGGTCACTTCTACCATCTGTATGGCTTGAAGATCTTCAGTTTGATCCCAGCTGTAGCTATTCAGGTTTGCCAATCTGGTAATTCTTGCTAGTATAAAGTAGTTGTCAAGTGCTTAATAGTTTTCTATGATTGTCTAAGATAAGTCGGTGTTTTAAAATCTAAGTGAAAAGTCTAACATATTGCAAACAATTATTTATATTGTTTTTTATAGCTAGACACTAGAATGCACTTAGAATTAAACAAATAAAAGACTGTCGACTTATGGCGCCATTCATTTCAAAATGTCACTGAATTCGATTTTGAAAAATGCATGATGGTCCCAGAAAAATTATGTTTAAGTCGTTTTACTTATGAGTATGTTTTCTAATGTTTAGTGTTTTTATTCCCAAGATAATACAGTTTTAAATGTTGAAGATGAACAGTAAAGTAAATAAGTTGATTAACTTTCAGACGTAATAAGTCACGAGTCTCTATTGTCCGACAAATGATATTTTTTTGAACATGAAGAAACAATAGGCAGTGGACAATCATTATTTCAAGGATTAGTATCTCAAAAATCCTTTAATAAGTTGTATCCTAAAAACAAATTAAAATTGTTTCTAAAAAATAGTAGCAAACTTTCTATGAATAAGCTAATTAGGTTGATATAAATGACTGTTTGTTAAATAGTTATGATAAGATACAACTGAGAAATGTCGTTGTTCGTTTTGCACTATGACATTCCACTTTTAAGTACATCGACAGTCAGTAAATTTTTATACAGACAATTGTTTTATTTGCCTTCTGTGATTACAGAATGATGAAGTAAACATATAAATTGTACGACTCATATTCATTAAGTAATATTTTACAAAAGCGTCATTTTTCAGAGGAAGAAGTTAAACAATCGCCTGGTAAGTTTGTCACTATGCTGTGAGTTAATCTCAACTCCTTTAAATTATGTATTTCACACTATTCAGTAGTTGTGAATAAACGATAATCAGTCCATTCGTATATGTATTTATTCTCTAAAGTAGTGACTTAGCATAACTCGTCACAGTATGCACAGAATTCGCTTTAACTTGAATTACTAATATAAACAATTAGTGCTTACACGATAATACTTCAGATAAAATAAACACGAATAAACTTCACATAATAAAATGGTGACTCAAGAATTTATTAGAAATATCATTCATTTCTTTCTGTCATCCGATGCTTTCATCTACAAACGAATTATATTTTAAAAACCCTCTAATATTTTCTTCTAGAGTCTGGATGTGATTTTAACGTATTGATTGTATGTTCCAGTTACCTAGATGAGTTATTTTATCCAATAGTAAAATATAATAACTGATCTCGACTGAATGTCATTTAGTTCAAATTCTAACTTTTAAAAGTCACTCTATCTCTTTTAAGCTAAAACAGTCACATTATTACAAATATATTGTCGTATTATTAAATGCTTAATTTATCACGTTTATGGGTTATTCATTTTATTTATGATAAAGTAATTACCATCGTAGCTGGGACAAATCGTGTGCAGCCAACTTGTTCGTTAATTCAACAAGAGATAAAATTGACATCTTGTTTACTAAATACGTTCCTATTTATTGTATATGATAAAGAATGTAAGATTACGGAAGGCCTATTCATCTCATACGTCTAATATGTTCATATGTTATATTTTATAAAATGTAAATGCAACAGGTAAGAAGTACTTGTAATTAAAATGCATTCCTTCGCACAGTTTTAAAATATGTGATACAAGAAGGTTATAATAAAAATGTTTAATTTTGGTGTACAACCATCCTATTTTTACAGTTTGATTCACTTTACAAAGCCATTTCAATTATTTCATTAGATACAACACATATAAGCGAATAATATTGTTTTGATCGGATCATCATCTCATTAGTCAAACGGCTTGTTAATTTGTTTCATCTGAATTTCGGTTCAGAAGTTAAATTATAACCAACCAGAATCCGCAGGCTTATGGTTCCAGGTAACCAATAATCATCAGTCAGATATCTTTTACATTAGGGCAAATGACTAATATCCAAACTCAAATAGTTTATGTTAGTTATATAGGAGAGTTGTTAATTAGAGAAGTGATTACTCCCCACCAGAAACAGGTTGACTTACTTATTAAGAGATGCAGTAGTGTGGCCGCTTTCGTGTTTAGTAATCGAGACGAGTGGATCTAAAGACTCATCTTGACAGCGTTGCGATTCTTGTTGGCTAAAGATGAAACCACTTGATGCTACTGTAGACGAAGTAAAAAACTGGTTTTCACATGTGATATTTGAATCAAAACTGTTTGTATGAAACTGTGTTAATGTAATTTGTTCGTTTTTTGAAGGTGAATTAAGAGCAGCAAAAGCATTGGATGGCACATCACTAAGACTTTTTTGATTATTTTCATGGACAGTATCTGTTTTAAATAAAGTATCATGTATTTGTGTTGTTCTTGATCTTGCCATATTTTCTGTCTTATCTAACTCGTCTAAAACTGTTATAGTTAAATCCACGCCATCAGGATAGTGTCTAAACCAATGCATTGCTGTTAGCTGATCCCAACCATGTACACATTGTCCATTTAATGATACAACTTGTTGACCAGATCGTAGGCCAACACGGGATGCAGGTGAATTAGGTAGGACTACATCGATTCGAAGTTCCTACATAGTAAAAAATAACAAATTACACATATATAGCATTTTTTATTGGTGAAATGAACATTACACAATACAAACTCGAAATAAGCCGTGGGAGAAACTCAAATAGTTTGTTGAGGGATTTGAATATCAGCCGTTTCATTATTAGTACAATCGTCAATGCAGATTTCTACTGAAACGTACTTTTAATGCTTTTTCGTCAAATAACAGCGTTAATTACTACATCAAATTTTGGATCTGTAATTGAATATTTCATAAGATTACATAGATGGAGTGAATATAAAATTTTTAAAATATATAAGTATGGGATGGAAGAGAATCAGTACTTTAGTAATATTAGCTCATCTACCCATTGAGATAATTATTAGCCTAATAGGTTTAAAGGCAGTCGTATTAGAATATACTTCTCTAAAACTCTGTGCTTTAGGATAAAATTCTTATGACAACTGTTTCTTCCGTTTCACGAACTTATAACTTGACGACTTATGTCAGGTTACTGCTACCAAGTTTGAGTATTAGAATGATTGATTAATGAATATCACATGCTCAGTTTGAACCAGACTATGATTGAGTTGTTTTTAGTCTGAACTATATTTTTACTTATTAGATTTTCCCCGATACCTTGCATTTATCGGTCAAATTAAAGTCATGCAGTTGTATCTACTGATAAATATTAGAAGTATAGCAAATGGTCATGTACTCCTCATTTGATCACAGTCTTATAAACAGTGTTTTTATGAATCTTAGTCAAGGTAATAACACAATTTTCGTGAAGGGAAGTTTTGATAAATGACACATGGATTTACGTCATCAAATATCCTTTAGAGTCTCATGTAAACCATAGAAAAGCTATAATAAGTGGTTTATGTCCCTGAATTTACTTACGTTATCAGTTTGAGACATTTTAAAAACTCTTCATCACCAAAATCGAATCTTAAGTGATTTATTATAACCGTTTTCCTTTTGTAACCGCATTAGTTCAAATCAAATCTGCATAACTTACTTGACAGTTGCCAAACGCCCGCAACACCAATCATGACAAACTTGACAAGGTTTACTTAGCTTATTAGAGCATATTGTTACCATAAAACCATTACGAACAGTAAATAATTAACAGACGCATTTTAACACTGTGATAACAACGAAATCCACTTTTCGTTTTCCCGAATGCTCTTAATTTTTTCCCGTTATTATACAATGATTTCTTAATTATCACATGTGAAGGTTGCATAAACTTGAAGATATAAAATGCTACATTCTGAACAGAGCTCTTATTCATGAAGCACATACATAATTCACTGAGATATTTAACCCCTAACCTCGCGCTCATACCATCCTATGTAATTATATTTCCTTACATCACCTTAAAGTATCACACTCATCACCTTTATCATAACCGATGATTTCGATAATGATTAGTGATTTTCGTCACCTCAGATTCCTTCTCTCAACTATTTTATTTCACTGTTGACTGAACTTGTCATTATGAGTATTATTCATTATTGAAACCAAACGACAATTGGAGTCACGTTGCAATCATCATTACACTTGTAGTTTGTCCTTCTTATTTATACGATTTTATAGTTATGTGGAGAAATTAAGGCTTGGGAACTGAAGTGTGTTTTCTTTATCCCAGTATGTTCATACTTTGCAAAAATTTATCATTAAAGCGAAACATTTGAACAGAATATTTAGCAAAAATGGTCGTAATTGTAAAAAAGGCTTTTAAACTCTTGATTGCAGGGACAAATAAACTCAGGTAAGACTGCCATTGCTAAAATAATTTATACTCTATTGTGAGGTTGTGAAGAATGGAGATTTTTTTCCAACAACGTGATTTTCTGAAATTTAATATCATTACAGACACAGAAAACGACGCGACTTTACTTGACTTCTAAGATTTCAGATGGAAACATAGCTTCTATCAGAATTGAGTTTTGAATGCAGTTTGTTTGTGATTGCTAAATGATAATTAACCTCTCAATATTAAGAAGATAACGCTGTAACATCAAATCCAATCGAAGGTTAACAATCGATTTAAAAAAACATATCTATAGACTGTTAAATTTATTCTTAGTATGCAACAAAATCGCTAAATTTCAACAATTAGACTGTATCGAGGAATTACTCTGGTAGTAATATATGGCGGTTGATTATAAACTGCTTGTTTATAAATAATTAAAATTTGGGATTTATGCCCATAAACTTATGTATTTAACACTCAAGTAGTTTCCATTTTAATCGTTAGTTGAAATTCAGTGCTTGAAAACAGAGAATTTCACGTGATATGACTTTTAATTCTGAAACTAAAAAAATGATAAGTAGACTACCTGTGATAAATGTCCCTAAATCTGTTAAAAGAATTTCAGTTATGTAGTGTATTTGCATAAAAAAGATAGTCGTTCATTTTATTTTTCCTTGTCACTGTCTGTAAAATCAGCACAATATAATATGGTGAGCTTTTTAAACTGAATACATTTACGCATACCTAAGTTCGTTGTTTCCTGATAAAATGTCTACTATATATATATATATATATATATAAAGCAAATGATGGCTAACTTGTTAACAATTGAATGAGGAGTGTGACAGAATATATTAAAAAAATTGAAATCCTTGTTTTGCAATTGATTTTCAATTGAACCCCACAACACCACATTTACTACATTTGCAAAACTACTAGCCAACTGAGGAGTTTCCAATTTGGACGAAATAGCTATCCGATAATTAGTGGTTTTTATTGCGTATATCGGAATTGAATTAAAAATAACTAGCACTGAAATTTTCATTGAATGTGATTACATTAATTTAGTGCTTAATATTCATTATTCATTACAAAAATGCGTAGTAGTTGTACGTCGATTAAATAATCTGTTTTCTCGAAGTAAAAATTGAAGAACTGTACTATAAATTATTTTCTGCAAAACTGGAACCTTTCAATCTGATTTAATGAAATTATATTCAAAGTTTTATGTGCTTGATGAAGTAGATGATTTTTTTAACAGAGTCCACAAACTCAGGAAGATGAACATTTATAATGATAAAGTCGATATTTACCTAATTGAAGAAAAAACTAAAGGAGATCTCAAGTCGAATATGTTTCGGTTTAATAATTATTTTTGACGTAGTTTAGTGATTTAAGTTAACGTTGTAATAATTAAGTCACATCTATTGGATTGTCGAATATTTATGCTGACGATATTTTTTAAACTTAAGTGTAACTAAAATAGGTTTCGATCTACCACTAATCATACACAGACAAGAATTTAGACTACATCCCGGATATGTATCATTGTTCGACCATGAAGTGACTTTTATCACAAGTTCATAAATAACAAGCAGAAAAACACCTGTTGTTATCTCTATTTTTAATCCAAGGTCATATTTATTTATATTAGTGTAAACAAACAGAAGCGGGTGTCGGGTGATGTGGGGTTGATAACAAAGAAACATTAAAGAATACACTGACACCCACTATGTTAATTTCGTATAACACTAATATGAAAGTTTGTCATTATTATTAGACTTACATTTTTACAGCTTCTCAGTTTTATTCCAATTTTTCCATTTTGTTTACGAATAACCGTTGTAAGAAGGTAAGATGTGAATGGTCTGAAATATTTATGAAATGTAAATAAGAGAAAACAGTCATAATTTAGTGTGTATATGAGTACGCATAATGAAGATTTTATTAGTGAACCTAACAATGTACAATGTGTGATATTTAACCAAGTCAAAAGGTTTACTAATCCATGAAGTTAGATGACATAGCCTTATCAATGCAGTACAAGGATCCGTCGGTTTAGATATTTCGAAATTAATTGTGAAAAATATAACTCGTAGCCGTTAATTTAGAACTTGATGATACGATTATTGGAAAGAAAATTTTAATTTAAGTTGAATTGTGGTTGTGAAGTGAAATCCAGGTTGAATATTCTGTCTTGTTTAAGACTCGCCAGTTTGATGTACCTGCATCCCGTGTTGATGATCACACCAGAACTCAAACTTACTTCGTTCCGTATCAAATGCCATCACTTTCATCACTAGAATACTAAGTTCAAACAACCACACTTGTGCGATGGGCATGTATATAACATTTGGTAGCATTTGAATCCCGGTGTAAACATAAACACTGGATGCAGGTACATCCAGCTGTCGAGTTTTAAATAAGATAAAATACATAACCTTCATTCCACTTGCCAGCCACAATTTAACGTAAATCATACTTGTGAAATGTCGCTGCTCAAGATACGCATATGACACCAGAGACTGATCGATTCCAGTTGATAATAAATCTACGGGAATGCCTAAATACCATCAAATTATGTAAAATCGTTCGATTTTTGATTTCGGATACAAGTTATTATGGATATTAACCTTTTCGTTTAGTACTCGAACTACGTAATATACTTAATATGAAATACTGTTTATAAACCTCTGATATTTATGCTTTCATGTAACAAACCAGATGCTTTGAGATGGCTGGCCGGCTAAAGCAAAACATAACAGAGCTTGTTTATTAATAGAAAGCAAACGGTAAAACAAATAATGAGCACTTTAAGCATAATATTTTAGTGTGGACATGGAATGACATGTTTATTATGTCAATAAAGGTGAATGATGAATAAACTAATATATCTTTATATATTCAAAGCCTTTACGATGAATACATCATGTTCATTATATATGTGTACTCAGAACCTCCAGTAAACTGTCAAAATGTATTATCAGACAAATAACCAATAAAGATTTTACAGTAAACGTCTACTAAGTGAACTCTATTTGATGAGATTTTTTAAATCTCATTTACTGATAGGCTAACCATTTTAAGTTAGTTATAACCTATGATCTTTCTGAAATACTGTTAGTGTATTGTTGAAATTATTCATAGAAGATTCTGTCAGGACACTAAATAAATAATCGTTTTTCTGGTTCTCAACAATTAAAAGTTTTTGAAGTGTTATGTGTAACTTGTTGGTTAGGTACAACTTCTGCGCAAAAAACTAAAGTTATACATTAAAGAATATTTTTATCTTATGGAGTGATCAGACGACCCAGAAAAAACATTACTCACCTTTCCGGTTAGCATCTAAGCAACATTCAAGTGGAGTGTTAAAGGTGTCACATCAGCCAAAATACTTTTTAACTTGACTGTTTTATTTATTCGACATATTCCCGTAAAACAAAATAAGACAGTTTCACTCTGTTCCATTTATGATTATAGCCGTAATCGAAGTTATGTGTAGAATAAAAACGTTATGACACCCTAAGACCGACTATGCTACGTTTCATTAACTGTATTTGGCATCTGCAAATTCTCCTTCTGGACAGTTAAGTAAGAATACAGTCATGGGTTAGATCGATTATTTTGAAATTACATATACGTGTTTAACAAAACATTGTGTACTACTGCATACACGATTAATGTTTAGAAGCGATACACAATTTTCTAGATGTTACGAAGAAAATGCTAACTGTCTCTAAAAGTTGGACACATAAAAATTCTAATCGTAGTATAAAAAATAATTCAAAACTAAACTCTGCCGAATTGTTTAGTTGTTACCTGTTAGTAATGAATGCCTAGTAAAAAACGGAGATATGATAAAGATACCAAATAGAGAATATAAATGCTGTTCTCATAAAACGAATTTTAATTTGACAACGCATAGCCCATATGACTGAACTATTATATTACGGAATATGAAAGTGAAGCATTGTATTCCTTTGATGTCGAATATATTTTCTTTATGATGTACAACATTGATTCTGTTAATACCGACAATAACATTACTGTTTAATTACATAGCGAATTGTGTAGACCATATAGGTAACTAATAAGGTCAATAAATTCGACTGTGTACTTAAATAACAATTTTAACAGCATAGATTATGTCGGTACAGCTGAATCATAAATCTTCGCCCCAGTACATCTATGTGAAGATTCTATGTTAATGTTTCTAAAGAATTCGGTATTTTATTCAAAAAGTAACAAAAATTACGAATTCCTTTGACAAAATTCTAAATACTTTTACTCTAGTACTTAGGAGTGACATGCACTTCATGATCAACGTAGATACATCACATTCTAGGTAATATCAATTGACATAAATGTAATCTTATTTTAAAAGGTAATACATTATATATATATATATATATATATATATATATATATATATATAATAATAATTATTATTATTATTAGGAAATTCAAATATTTACGTCAATATCATTCTAGTCAATACTAGGTGGTGTTTAGAAAGTTTGGTCAAAGTTCCGGAGACTAATCATATTGGACGATTTCTAGATCTTAAAATTCATATAGAGTATTCTGTTGTACTTCGGATGTTATTCACTAATATTTATCTTTTTACCAATTATTTTTCCAGTAGCTACTTTTCAAAAGTCTCAGTTCTTTTGTGTTTGTTCCAATGAATGACACAATCAGTTGTTATTTAAATGAGTTATAAACATGATGTTAACTCGCAGGAGATTCCATTGATCAGATAATAAGTGCATTCTGGTTGATTCCTTTTTAATGATGAAGAATACATCATCTTTGTAACTTTGAAAAACTCTAAACTGATGATTGGGACAACCAAAGTTTCCAACCTCTAAATAACTGCTTTGTTGTTATCCAGGAAAATGCTAATTCCATTGAAACACTTTTGGTATACTTTTATAATTGGTCGTTAAACTAAAAATAAGTTGTAAGGAACAAGTTGATTGGCTAAATTAAATGTTGGCTTCTTAGTTTTGTGCATTTGGAAGAATTTAGATCGTTGAACATGGGTTTGGATACAGTTTTATTTGCTGGTGTTTGTTTGTTCGAGTTAAATAGGGTTATGACATCAAGAGTTGCTGCCTTTGGAGTAAACACATAAATAAACAACAATTAGCTGATAAGTCCTATTATATATCTTTCCGAAAATTAGTACAAAAGAATAATTATGGACATGAATTCGAAAAGAAAAGCTTCGGAATATTGGGCAAAGCAAGACATTTAATTTCCTTAATCAATCATATAAAAGTCAACCTATTCTAACAATAACTAACGACATATCAGACTGACAAACACCGACTTAGACATCGAGTCGAAGGCGAGGGAAATCAAAATTAGTGTGTATATAACGACAAAACAATTTTAGATAACAAGCAGTTAAATTCCAGGTAAACAAAATAAGTGGTTTGTCAATTGTGGAAAAATGTTAGGAGCATACTTCACGTTGAAGTATGTGTTGATGACTTCAACTAGTAAGTCAATGAACGTTCCATAATTTAATCATCCAGATACGGAACCTCCCAAATACTCATTTGTAGTGCCATGATTTATAAAAAGAACATTTTCGGTCTAAAATAACTTTTTCTTTGTAATTAGTGTTCATAATACACCTTTTTGTTAATTGTACAAATAGCCTACGGGAAGATAATTATTAAATGTCCTGAACAACTGAATAACATTGTCTTTGATATATTTTAAGAAAAATACTTTAGGTGTAGAAAGTAATAATAGGAAACCAAAGAAAATAAACTAATTACACTATGGGATGAAAAAAAATAATACATGATAATTTATTGTTGAACATACCAATTCAATGTGCATGAAAGTATAGAGATCTAAATTGACAAAGTAATTTTGAGACAGTGTCAAAAAATAGAATCTCTTTTCTGAGCCGAATAGCTTAATTTTGATGTTTTTATTTTCTATCAAAACAGCATTATCAGCGCTAGCTTCAGGATAAACTTAGAGGACTAAATCCTTCCAAAAAATCGACATTTTGTTATTAATACAGGATTCTATAGGATAATCAATTTCGAGATATATTATATATAATCACTAAGCAAGCCTACGTTCACGGTCATGAATATTAATTAATCACTCCTCTTATTTGAATAATATCAAGCTATTTAATTCAGAGCATTTATTTAAGTAACCGATTTTTTTCACGAACCTATTGAAGGCGTCTAGGCTATTATATGTTACAGTCGTTATGTATTGCTTCATTTGATGTCACAGTCCGAAATTGATCAGTGTCAAAGAAATGAACTTATTTTCCCAGTAGAGTTTCCTAAAGTCATTTTCCTTTTTTATTCTCATTATTTCTTTGGATCTGACTTCACCTTATATAAATACATGCATTCGTTTCTTTGTTATTTTCAATGGAGTTCACTTTTTATGGTAAAATGGACCAAGTTTATTTTACTGAACTATCTATTTTTCATGAACTTTATATGATTTAATTGGTAAGAGACAAAAAAATGACTGTGTATGGGAACATACAGATAAATAGGTAATCTATGATAACTATTGACATAAAGTAATATGCATTCTTTAAATTAACGCTTGGTTTATATAGTGCACTCTGTTCGATAGATTAAATGTCTAGCTATTTTTAAATTTTTAATTGTATTCGTTTGTAAGCAAGTAAAAGATTAATTTCCATCAGTAAACTTGTATGAAATATATTAATTGCTTTTCAAGCTCTTTTTCTGTAATAATCATGAGTTCAACCCTTTCTAACAAGCAAATTCCATTGGGTCATATTGCATTATGTTATTTTATCAATAGGATCGAATTTATTAATTTGTTCAAATGTCAACCAGGCATTTGCATATAATTAGTCATATTAGTTACTACCTAGTGGTTAATTCATCTGTCATACAGATAAGTTATAGCCTGGACAACTTAATGGTGACATTCCTAACTGTAACACTTGTTGATCCTGGTTTGAATTTCTGTGGGATTATCATATAGGGAAGATTACAAATATATATTTGAGACGTATATTTGGTTCACAGAACTGAAAGTTTTACTAAATCATTAATTTGGTTGTTCTTATAATGTAGGTTGACAGTGAGACCAAAACATAGTGATTTTATTAAGTTAAGTGAGCCTCGTACACCCATCCAAATAAAAAAATATTTGCTAGACTCAGTTTTCTATTAGATAATAAGGAAATCTAGTGTTAATACTGGAAGTAGATTGATAACAATTGCAGTGAGTGTGTGTGATTACCAAATCACAATCATGAATGAAGTTTAGTTAGTTCCTAATGGAAAGCTGTGAAATTCACAACTATTTAATATTTTGACACAATAGGGCATTTATTTGTTTACCAATCATTCAAGTGTAATTATAGTTTAAGTTATAACTTAGAAGATAAATCAAGTGAAAGTGAGTTTACCTATATTTGTTTATTAATCTTAGAAAAATCATTTACCACAAGAAATTAAAGTCTATGATATGTTTTATCTTGAGGTTTCTGCTTATGAAAAAATTCATGTAAGTAACAAGACCCTCCTATGTATATATATAATAGTAATGAAATCATGAGCAAAACAAGTAGTGGTGTTAGAGACTAATGTCGCAGATTCTAAGGTGTTCGTAAAAGTAATTACGATGGATTTACAATGCAAATGATGTATGGGAAAGGACGTTGTAAATATAGTGTTCAATAGTTAACATTAATAAGTGAATGGATTAACACCTGACAAACTACATAGTATTTATTGAAAGAATTGATGAAGTTATGACAAGAACTCTAATAATGAAGACTGTTATGTAAGAATTAGACGAATAACGTTATTATTTATACAAGAAAGACAGTAGAAATATACGGTCTACGCAGTGGGTCTCAATTACTGGTGATAACTTAAGTACTTCATTATGCAGAATGTGACAAGCGTGACATGAAATAAACGTGATGTAGGTGGTTAAACGTTCGTCATGAGAACTGAAGGCGTTTGGTTCGATTTCTTGGTATAATTGAAAGAGTGCACTTCTGAGGAGTTCCGTAGTTGTACCAAACAGCTTCCTATTATTCCCTTGATTTTCATTGGTACCCAACTAACATCTGTCTATGACGAACACAATCAAAAAGACGTATTACCTATCTCTGTGAAACCACTTCATTCCAACAATAAAATTAATGCATTTGATTACTTCAGATGAATATATTACAATCATTGTAAAGTAACGAAATTTATATTTCATCTAGAAAGATAGTATTTATTTCATTTACACCTTTTTAGAACTACATTTCGATAATGTAGACATGATGCATTAAGTAATGAGGACTGGGGGAAATGCTGTTTATTGTAATTAATTTTAAACAAAACTATTCGATGCATTGCTTTTCTGCCGCTGAGTGTTTTGATGGGACATTTTAAATTGTTCGGAAGATTAGTTATTTAAGCTAAAGTGATTCCACGAACAAATTTAATCACAAACATTAATCGTATTATCCAGTATAGTCTGTAATGTGAGGCTAATATATATA
The DNA here is from genome assembly GCA_025215515.1 of Schistosoma japonicum. Classification (NCBI taxonomy): domain Eukaryota; kingdom Metazoa; phylum Platyhelminthes; class Trematoda; order Strigeidida; family Schistosomatidae; genus Schistosoma; species Schistosoma japonicum. Next base: position 58,985,764 of record CM046069.1, read on the forward strand.
TATATGTAATGTATATATATATATATATATATATATATATATATATATATAGTCTGCTTTTATTTGTGTGTTGACTGCAAAATCGCAAGTTATCCTGTAAGCATGATATTTAATGCGTCACTAAAAACCACCAAAGTTATATCAGAGAGCTGGTTTATGTGAATACTAAGAACATATTTATGTATATATATACATATATGTTAGTGTTTGATTACAGTTTAGTTGTTTGCATCCGTCACACATTGATGTTAGTTAGGGACTACTGGAAATCAGAGGGCAATAAGCGGGTTTTTCATACAAGTACAGTGCTTCTCAGCAGTGCATACCTTCGATTCTGCCATGAAATCGAGTCAAAGACCTTCAGGTTACACGAATAACACTTAAACATCTCCATAACCTAGCTGGAGTCTAGTTGTAGAATTTTTACTAAGATTAAAATAGAAAAATATAACTGAAACAATGTAGATGATGATGATTCATCAACGAAATACATCCGTCATTCTGATTTACTACTTTTATATTCTTAATTTTGTACTATATTTCAAGCAATTAGTTGGTTCCAAAAAAATTGTACGTTAAGAAAATTAAAAAAAAAGAACTGCGTATAATTTATTCCCTAAAATCTTATCGATTTATAGTTTAATAGTAAATATGGTAAAATCAGTCTGTAATGTTAAATACTTAAAAAATGATTTTGCAATTTTCAATTAACAAAACTAAAAAACCAAAACGTTGTTTTACAATTTTTCTAAAACATAGTTGTATGAACATCATAAAGTGAGTATTGATTATGAAGAGTATACTGAATATGAATTTTTTTTTTCTTCATCGTTTTAATCATTTAATGTATATCATGGATTTGATAATCTAAGTTAAAAAGCATTTGTTTTTACATATTAATTTTTTCGATAATTTTCGAGTATGAAAAATAAAAACTGAATTGATTAAATGATTGTACTCATGTAATAACAGCTAGTTAAAAATAATTTGGCTTATTCTGCAGAGTTATTGAAAATCACAGTTAATTTTCTAATAAAATTAATTGTATCACTAGCTAGTAACCATTGTCATGGTTGTTAAGTGTTTTATGCTGTTTGAATAAATTTGAACACTTTGCAACATAATCACTCATTTGAATAACTCGACAGTGTATACCTATAGTCTTGGAGGGATTAAGGCTTCATATATGACCTGAGAGATATCGCCCATGGATCAGTAAGTGTCAATTTTTCAGCTTTACATGGGATTATTGAATGATTTAGAGACTCGATTGAAATTAAAGCTAACCACCATCTGAGTAACAATTTCTTCTAGGGTTCTAGAAAACTCCATGTTGATAAGCAATAATTGGTACGAAAGTATGTCTACTATCCTCAACTACAAAGAATCAAACAATGAAAACTACTACATATGGAAAAATGGAATGGATGCCAATACTGTGACTAGTAGTTTTGAGTCACAATTTTGGAAATGTTTATTTATCTTGTCAAAATTTACATTTGAATGATTCCTTATGTCACAGTTGGTAATTTTCACTGCAACGTTACGCATTATTCTTTGTGGTTTATTATGCATGTAAGAAACGATAGAGTTTTATTTTCTTCGTTTATATTCTTCATTATTATTATTTCGGAGTGATAAGAATGAAACCAAGTATACTAGCAACTTATAAGTTAATTAATGTCAATTATAAATATGTACTAGGGAAGCATGGAACATCAGCTATCTAATGAAGGAAAGGGTTCATATGAATTAAATGCACTTATTGCTGCTGTAACATTATTTTCCATGACTATTGAGGTTGTCCTGTACACAACCCAATTCATCTACTTGAGGTGCTATTCTTCTTTTCAATTTTAAAATAATTGTATAAATCATCCTCAAGATGCATACAAACGCTCATATCCATAGCAATTCATTTCTAATTGAGAATTAATCCATGCGTAAGGACGTAAAATGTTTTCTAAAATATAAGTAAAGTGAACAAATTTGCGTAGATCGTACTTTAATTAGCAACTGGTCGAATGTTAAACTGTTAACACAATTTATACAATTACAGAAACATTTTATTTTGGAAGAGAGTAGGAGATGTAATCTAGAATCAATAAACAAATGGGGATGCAAAACACTTGAAGTTTACATGGGAAACAGAGTACATACATCTGTTAAACTAGTGAGCAACTACATTTTAAAGAGAATATACTGAAAAAGGATACTATACTACATACTTTCTCTCGTTGAAATATCCAGGATATCATATATTCCCTAAATTTAAAGGTTGATTATCGTATGAAGTCTCATTTATCATTAGGTGCCTAATGTTATTTACGATTAGTCACACGTTGGAAAAAGTATCATTTAAGACTATTTCCTCTCCCAATGAATGTGATTATAGTTAAGTTGAGGTGGCTTTGCAGATTATTATTGTTATTGTTAATTGCTCAGTGACAAACTAAATAAGTGAATAACCCAATTATGATCATCCAGTTTTAGCTGATAATTATCAATGTCATTGTTGATGTTATAAATTAATTCTAAAAAGAGGAAAATTTACAATTATCTATTTTTTATAAGTAATTACTTCCTCATTAATGAGTTTTTTTTCTGCAGTTGGATCTAAGTCTGGTGGAAAACACTTTACGAAAAGGTTCATGTGCTAGAACTTTCCTGATCGTCAACTAGGGGAACTGACGTGGTCAGCTTATGCTCATCATCTACTTGCTATATTTCTTCATGTACAGAATGTTATAAACTCAGTGTTTCATTAAGCTAGCTAAAAATGTATGAGATTCATGAATTATTTGAAATTTCTTGCTTTCTTTAGGTGATTATTGAAATTTTAACATCTCAGTGCTAAAAGGCGATTACAGAACAAACTATACACGCATAAATAAGTAAAGATAACATGGGAATCGTTATTAATCAAGTGATAACCAAGAAGCTCAGCACTAGCTTCATCTATTAAGACGTATAGACCTTTTGTAATTCAACTGTGAATGAAGCCATACAAGTAATATATTGAAATGACGATAAGAAACTGGAAACAATTCTTACTAGTATTTGACCACATAATACATATTCAACTGATCTCTGTATGTTAGTAACTACAGAAAACACGTGAAATTTTGAGCGAATGTAGAACATGTATTGTTGGTGTAAGAAACCTACACAAAGTTCATTACTTACTTACTTACTTACGCCTGTTACCCCTCACAGAGGAGCATAGGCCACTCACCAGTATTCTCCATTCAACTCTATCCTGAGCAATCTTTTCCAGCTGTCGTCAGTTACTGTTCATCCTTTTTATGTCTGCTTACAGCTCTCGACGCAGGGTGTTCTTTGGCCTTCCTCTTTTCCGTTGTCCAACAGGATTCCAAGTTATGGCTTGTCTCGTGATGCAGTCTGATGATTTGCGCAATGTATGTCTTATCCATTTTCAACGTCGTTTCCTGATTTCCTCTTCAGCTGGAATTTAGTTTGTTCTCTTTCAAAGTAGGCTGTTGCTGATGGTTTCCGGCCAACAGACATTCAATATTCTACGTAGACAGTTGTTGATAAATACCTGTACTCTCCTGAGGATGTTTGCAGTAGTTCTCCACGTTTCAGCTCCATAGAGAAGAACTGTCTTGACGTTCGAATTGAAGAGTCTGACTTTGAGGTTGGTAGACAGTTGTTTGAACTCCCATATATTTTTCAACTGTAGAAATTCTGCCGTTGCTTTGCCGATCCTTGCCCTTACATCTGCATCGGATCCTCCTTGTTCATCGATGATGCTCCCCAGGTATGTAAAGGTATCCACTTCTTTCAGAGTTTCACCATCAAGTTCAATCGGGTTGGTGCTTTCTGTGTTGATTTTGAGGATCATGCTCTTTCCCTTATGTATGTTCATGCCTATTGATGCCGAGGTTGCTGCTACGTTAGTTGTCTTTACTTGCATTTGCTGGTATGTATGGGATAGAAGTGCTAGATCATCTGCGAAGTCCAGTTCATCGAGTTGCATCCTACTTATCCATTGAATCCCGAGCTTCCCCCCAGATGTAAAGGTTTTCGTGATCCAATCAACCACTAGAAGGAAGAGGAAAGGCTAGAGAGAACATCTTTGTCTGACACTAGTTCTTACTGGGAATGCATCTGTCAGCTGTCCTCTATGCAGGATTTTGCATTGTAATCCGTCGTAAGAATTCCGGATGATGTTGACGAGTTTCTCTGGTATACCGACAAAGTTCATTACTGTAAATTTATTAACAACAAAATATAGCTCAGTGAAATTTATGTTGGTTTCGAAATTAGAAAGTGGTTTCGTTCTATTACGGGACTCGTCAGAAGTGAATATTTGAGACCGACAGTGTGAAAAAGACCAAAAGCAGTGAATCTTTCAGAAAAATTGGTTGGTATCCAATGGTTTGCATTTCTAACTTGGTCAGGTAACCATGTTCAGCAACTATTATTGATTATCACTAACTGGTAACTGCCTTAATTTCATTTGTCATGGCTTTTAGAATAGAACTCTAAATTCATTGTACACTTTGCATTAATTATGTTCCATCTCCAAATCATTAATCAGTTTGTTCTAACTACATAGGATTACTATTGGCTTTGTAAATTACTGTTTCATTAATGATGCTTGTCACTATGTAATGAAATGTTTTGTATTTTTTTGTCTTCATCGACCTGTTTATTCGCATCAATGTATGTTTCTTTTGAAGAAAGATAATAAAACAACATTGCAATAATAAAATATGGAGATATTTTATTAAAATAAACTCTACAAATTATAGAAAGTTCGATGTATTTAGTGATTCAGTTTGTCACATTTCACGGTTGAATCTTGAAGTTTATGCTGAAAGTGAAACATTTCAAAAACGGAATATTTATTTAAAAAACATAAGGGTAACTAAACGGTAATGGAAAACATTCCAAATTCTAACTGTAAAACAGCCGTTGAATTTTTTAATTGGACAACTTACTTAAACAGCACATTTTTTTAGTGCGCTACAATTGAAGTATTGAAATGTTTAGCATTCATTGTAATTTAAAAAATATATGTTAAACAGTGATGAATTTAAAAATCAAATTACTCACCTTGTTTGATAGTAAAGATATAGTGGGCCATTTGATTTTCTGATGTAATTCAACAATTCGTCTAGAAGCATCTGATCTGTTTCTAATTCATTCACACGAATTAACCTATCACCAACTTTAAGTCCAGCTAGTTGAGCTGGTGATCTTGGTAGTATCATTGCTATATAGGTTACCTAATGCAGTTTTTAAGAAGATAAGAAAAGAGCTGAATATTGAATTTCTAAAGATTAACAATCTAAGCATAGCATATATTTAACTGACTTAATTACAATGCTTATACTATAAATAACGTAATACATATAGTAATAACATTTGCCAATCATATCTGGCAAACTGAGAAAGATATTGGTGTGTAATTTAAAAAATTTAATTTCTTTAAATTATGTAATTTGTAATTTATGAAGCATATTTACCTCAAATCTCATTATTTGGCAGGCCCAGGTTATGATATCACTACTTACTTAATTACTACAATCCGGTGGTAATAGTCTGGTAATCTGTGAGATGTACAATAAAAACCTTTTTGTTAATGAATAAAACGCTGCAGAAAGTGATTAACAATTTGAACACAACTTCCGATATGCTGTACTATTAGTTGTTTGATGATTCTGTCTTTGTGAAATTGTATGAAAACTAGATTATGATTGCTAAAGTAGGAGTAAAATGAAAGTTTATTCTTTGTTTGTCATTGTGGCCTTAAAAGTACAAAGATAGAATGCATTGATAATTTAGAATCTAGTTAGTAAATATAAGAAACTTTCTTAGCATTAAGTGAAACTATAGCATATGGATCATTTAAACAAAGCTACCTTTACCTTAATTTCCTTATATATACGTCATTACGTAATTTTTAAACACTGCCAGAAATATTTATCATTCTCCGAGCCTTTATAGGAGTGAAGACATGTATTATATCAAACGTAAATATTGACGTCATATGCTTTAGTAGGTGTTAAACATCAATAAATGGTTTAAACATCATTTCCGCAATTGTGTTCAGTTTAATGAAACTGAAAATAGGCACAATGCTAAAGAATATTGTTCGTAAGCAATTTGTGCATTAAACACAATGTCTGGTTATCAACAATAAGATTTTATAACTATTTTAAACATTTCAAAGATGATATATATTTGCATTATTTTATTTAACAGATTAATCACTTTAATTGCAATCATTCGAAGTCGGTATTCCTAATTTGCCCAATAACCTGTTTTACACATATGATGAGTACATATTTATGAGGATATTAATTTAAGAAAGTGTAATGTTGTTCTTCCTAATTATTTCATTTCATGCAAACACTTTATTTGCATCAGTTACTAATCAAGATTTATTCAATTTTATCAAAAGCCATTTTGCTATTTATCACAAAATCCACACTTATATCAACCCCAAAACAACCAGGTTATGTTGCACAACTAGTCATTTCTGAATGACGACTAAACATTACAATGGATCTATTTGTAGTAAAACATTTGATTTGCATGTTTGGTTTACGGCCACTGGATAATTGGAAATTGATCTTAACATATACTTACAGATTATTTCATTTTGATTGACCACTAGGTTATTCACTTTCAAATTGAGAAATACTAAATACAAACTATGGTAATAATGGCTAAAAATAACATAAGCTGAAACGACGACGTATCCAGTATACGATGAACGTGAAGTGAATGTTTCCTTAAGTTAACTGAATGACGGATTTTCAAATGAAGCAGTAAATTTGATTTCGATCAAATGTTCAATTATTGTAATGTTATTCAAATATATTGAAAATATTGAATAATCCTCATCAGTGTTGCTGTCATCTCTCACCGCTGATTAGTGTTAGTTGTTCTCATTTCAATGCCATTTTCACTACCTATTTATATATGTGTATATGTACTACTGTATTTGAAGACGTCTTCATACTACTTAACTGTCCAGTATAACAGTATTTTGTTTTGTACTTAAGTCGTTTTAATTCATTTTGATTTCTAGTAGAATTGTAGATAGCTGTAAACTAGACAGGCAACATCTTGCTATCTCAATACATACTATTAAATTAATTTTGAAAAAAAATGTTCTGTTATACGTTTATGTTATTGTATGTATTTCCTCTAAAAATTGACTGAGCACATTGTTAAATAAAAAAAATTGATAGGATATATAATATATTTTAACTTAATGATAAGTTTAAAAGAGACGTTGTACATCGACATTACGCTTCATGCTTCATTTATCTCTAATTTTATTACGATGTAATAATACAAAAGAAGTGAATCAGTATTAAGTATTAATTTGATTGATTGTCCAAAATGTATCTTAAATTTTCTCCTAGTCGTATTGACAGATTTAAGCGAATGTGAATGTATTTAACTACAAGGTTACGTGAACTGACTTATGACATCAAATGTGGTTCATTTACCCATAAAGTAGTTTATAGTTTAATGATTCATTGATCTCGCTTACATATTTCTATTTCTATAAGCTTCCTGTAATGCAAAATTGTGTAATTTATTAGCTTTTGGTCGGCATCATGGATACAACAGTGATGTTACAACATGTAATTAAACTCATCAAATTTCAAGACGAAGCATTAATACTCCGAATAAGGTGTGAGTTAATTTGCTGGATACTTTAAAATCCACTTTTGTCAATGAAGTAACAGCAGTTGTATGTTTACTGCATATATGAGGGGAGGGGGTAACTCTAATAACATTTTTGATCCTGATCTGAAATAACAATTCACAACCTATGGAATATTTAAAAATTTTCTAAGATATTGAAAATATTACAAATTGTGTAAGAAAATCTAAGTAGGTATAGATTTAGTAAAAGATAGACTTACTTGTCTAACTCCTTTCGTACGTTCTAATCGCATACCAAAACGTTCTGTTGTATTGTGGCGTTGTAGGACAACTTTTCGATAAGATTCATTTTGATCAGTTAGTTCGGTAGATGAATCATTTAAACTAATCTTTGGTGCTGCCATATCATTATAGTTATCAGCAATGTTGTCAATTAATAGCTTATTGATGGGCTGATTTATTTCAGAAATTGACTGGGTGTATTTTGAGTCCCGATGAATGTGTAATGGTTCATCAATTTTTGAAAATAATTTATAGTTAAAGACTAAATTATCAACATTATTACCAGTATTCGGTAATGGATTTTCAGGCGACGGATTGAAGATTGTCAAATCAGAGTAACTTGGAGGTGGGGTTTCTATACGCCTAATATTTTCAGGATAAGGTGAATTCAAAATATGTCCTGGATTATCTATGATTGAGCTATCGAACTCCTGCAAAAACGATTTGAACAATTATAGGCAATCAGATATTTTGAAAACTGACTTCCGTGATTATGAACATTTTGATTTATAACTATTTTCTGTTGAACAGACTACAATAAACAACTAAACTGAGTAAAATTGGTTATTGTGGTGATTATCGAAATTTTAATTTGATATCACGAAATGGTTTGAATCAGACAACCATCAATCGCTAATGAGTACTGGACAGCTGTTTTGTCCCATATTAGTATAGGACCCTTCAGTGGAGCGCACTCACGACCACACGGGGATAGAACTCAGAACCTCATGGCTTCGTGTCGAATAGGTTACTGTCAGACAATTAAGTCGACCCACAACGGTTGATACTTCTAATTTAGTCAAATTGTGATGAGTTTGTGCGACATCGTCTATTGCCATTGATGTGTAACCGACTAAGACTCGACACAGATTATAAAATGACTAACACCACAGCGTAACCTTTGGAGCTACAGTGAGAAGACATGATCAGTGGAGCTCAAATATGAAGAATTTTAGACTGTTAGACACGAATGACAATGGATGAAGTTACGCATGAGGATCACAACTACACCAGGAGGTCCCTAGGGAAGCTGCCAGTCCCAATTCCGGAAAAAAGATAAGAGGGTCAGTCATGGAATTAGCAACCCCATCCAGTAATACGACAATATCGTTAAAAACGATAACCTAAAAAACTTTTTCAACACGTTAACTCTGAACTGCGAGTTGGAAAGTCTTCATTTCGGAGAGTAATCCTGCCTCATTGTGAAACCAAGATTCTTCTAAAACCATGACACAGATACCCCATCTGACTACCAGAGCAACAATTAATATTGGTACATAAAATCATCATACAATCTGCGAGACAGGGGGAAGCATCCACATTCCCAAAGAAATAAAAAGATACAACCTAAAAATACTTGGAATAAGCAAAATCCCATAGTTACGGGCTGAACAACAAAGATTATCCTATAGAGAAGTGCTTTCATACTTCGGCCACGAAGAAGAAAATGCATCACACACAAGGAGTGGCACTAATGCTGTCCTAAAAATCATGGGAGGCTCTTGTAGGATGAGAACCCCATGTATCTAGGATCATTGTGGTATCATTCAAGACAAAGAAGGATTTGATTACAATCAATGTTATCCAGTGATATCCACTCATCAACGACAGCCACGAAGACGACAAAGATTAGTCCAATGTGAGGCTGCAATCAACCATCGATAAATGCTCAGCAAAGCACCTGACCATTTTGACAGGAGACCTAAACGCCAATGTTGTAATTATCAACACCGGATATGAAGATATCATGTGACGACATGGACTGGGAGAAATGAACGAAAACGGTGACAGGTTCGCAAATGTTTATGTCTACAACAAGATGGTTATAGGTAGCACCATTTTCTCCCACAAATGTATACACAGAACTACATGGGTTTCACCAGACCACATTACGGAGAACCAAGTCGACCACATCTGTGTCAATAAGAAGTTTAGAAGGACCATGGTAGACGTAAGAACAAGGAGAGCAGCTGACATAGATTCAGATGGTGGTGGCTAAAATGAAACTGAAGCTGAAGAAGTACTGGAAAACTGGAGCAGCAGTATTACAAAGGTTTAACACAGCCCTTCTCCAAAATATTAACAAGATCAACGAATTCAGAAAAATTCACAACAATAAGTTACAGGCACATCACAATCTACTAGAAAAAGGTGCAACTAATATGGGGGACAACTGGATAGAGATTAAAGAAACAATAGCTACAACATGTCAAAAGGTTTCGAATTGCGAAGAACAACATCATAAAGGATGGATTTCTATTGTTCCTGTGGGTGAATTCGAAGAAAGTAGCAGCAGAAAGATAGCAATTAACAACAGCCGGACAAGAACAGAGAATGCCAAGGCATACGCCGAATACATAGAGGCTAACAAGAGAGTGAAGAGAAGCATTACGTCGGATAAACGGAAATATGTGGAGAACCTACCAATTACAACGAAAAAATCTGCAAGAGAGGGAAATATGAGGCACCTGCACAATACATCAAGGAATCTAGCTGTGACATTCAGTTAGTTGTAACGGCCAATCAAGAACAAGGCTGGTAAATCAATCACTGAATTGCAAGAACAACGAAACAGGTGGGTAAAACACATCGAACAACTCTTGAATAGACCAGTTCTACCTAATCCACCAGTCATCGTAGTAGCAGCCACGGATCTCCCTATTAACACCAACCCACCATCAATTGCGGAAATCAAACTGGCCATCCAACATATCAGGAGTGGTAAGTTATCAGGGGCAGACAATATACCAATGGAGGTAGTGAAATCAGATATACAAACAATTACAGAAATGCTCTACATTCTCTTAGGAGAAATTTTGGGAGGATGAACAAGTTTAAACTGACTGAAAATATGGGCACCTCATCAAGATACCGACAAAACAGATCTTAACTAGTGTGAGAACTACTGAGGCATCACTATTATTTCAATTGTGGAAAACATTTTCAAAGATCTGGTCGACGCCCAACTTTGAGATCAACAGAAAGGATTCGTAAGGAACGATCGTGTGACAACCAAATCGCTACTCCATGATTCATTGTTGAACAATCAATTGAATGGAATTCACCATTTTACATCAACTACCTCGACTACGAAAATGCTTTCAACAGTGTGTGTTGGAGAACATTATGAAGCCTTCTACGACATTATAACTTACCTGAAAAGATAGTCAACATCATACGGAATTCTTATGACGAACTACACTGTGAAATCGTGCATGTTGGTCAGCTCACAGATTCATTTGAAGCGAAGACCAGTGTCAGACATGGCTGTTTAATCTCATTCTTCTACCTCCCTTTCTGCTAGTGGTTTACTAGATCATGAAAACTGCAACTTTTCAAGGCGATCTCGGAATACCGTTGACAACATGAATGCGACCAGATGACATTGACTTTGCAGATGTCCTAGCTCATCTATCTCACACACAATTCAAATACAAGTGAAGACGGACAGTGTAGCAGCGGCCTCGGTAACAGTAGGCTACATTATATACATGGGTAATAGAGAGATCCTTCAATGCAAAACAACAAGCACTAACTCAATTACACGTGACGAAGAAATTCTGGATGATGTTGTAAACAGCTCTCTGTGCAAGATACTTTGGATTGTTTTGTCAGAAACCGTTAATAACCACCTTCTGTGCTAGAGAATAGATCAACTTTTAACTGAGAAAGAATTTAGGTAAAGACGCTGTGGGTGGATAGGACACATTATGAGGATATCATCAAACTGTATCACAAGACAAGCACTAACTCGGAATTTTAAAGGTCAAATGAAAAATGATGACCTAAGAACACACTGCTTCTTGAATTGGAGTCAGACATAAAGAGAATGAAGAGCAATTGGGGAGAGCTGAAATGGAATTCACATGACAGAGTTGGATGTAGAATGCTGGTCGGCGGCCTATACTCTATATGGAATATCAGTCACTGATGGCAACGCGCTTACCACAAAGCCAAGGGCTTTCGAGTTCCATTCCTGATGTGGCCGTTATTGCTTCCTGCTGAAGGGTTTTATACTATTATGGAACAGAACAGCTGTCCAGTACTTCCTATTGATCAATTTTTGTCTGATTTAAACCATTCCGTAATATCTAAGTAAAACACTAAATAGAAATTGAGAATTAAGATTTTAAATAATAGAAGCAAGCCAAAATATATGTGATACTGAAACTATGGCATTTTTTACACAACAACAAATGTCAAAATTGTATTAATGCAAACTATGTTCCAGGTAAATACAGGAATCATTTTAGAAGTTATTGTAATTATTCTGTCGATTTTGATGGTCAAACGCCCAAGTAACTTCTAATTGTGGTAAGCTTTTTCGAATTAAAAAAAAATTTTCTTGGATTTTGTTCTAAAATGGAATCTTAAACCTAAAATTTCAGCCTGGTTTCTCACCTTTTAATTATTCAGTGACCGTAAACACAGAATCACTCCAAGTAATTATTGTCAAAAAGCAACTGATACATTGTGAACAGTTGCATATACGGATGCAAATAAAGATATACTTTTCTAACATTTTAAAGCTGATATATTTGCACTAATTTATTTAACAGATTAATCACTTTAATTGCAATCATTCGAAGTCGGTATTCCTAATTTGCCCAATAACCTGTTTTACACATATGATGAGTACATATTTATGAGGATATTAATTTAAGAAAGTGTAATGTTGTTCTTCCTAATTATTTCATTTCATGCAAACACTTTATTTGCATCAGTTACTAATCAAGATTTATTCAATTTTATCAAAAGCCATTTTGCTATTTATCACAAAATCCACACTTATATCAACCCCAAAACAACCAGGTTATGTTGCACAACTAGTCATTTCTGAATGACGACTAAACATTACAATGGATCTATTTGTAGTAAAACATTTGATTTGCATGTTTGGTTTACGGCCACTGGATAATTGGAAATTGATCTTAACATATACTTACAGATTATTTCATTTTGATTGACCACTAGGTTATTCACTTTCAAATTGAGAAATACTAAATACAAACTATGGTAATAATGGCTAAAAATAACATAAGCTGAAACGACGACGTATCCAGTATACGATGAACGTGAAGTGAATGTTTCCTTAAGTTAACTGAATGACGGATTTTCAAATGAAGCAGTAAATTTGATTTCGATCAAATGTTCAATTATTGTAATGTTATTCAAATATATTGAAAATATTGAATAATCCTCATCAGTGTTGCTGTCATCTCTCACCGCTGATTAGTGTTAGTTGTTCTCATTTCAATGCCATTTTCACTACCTATTTATATATGTGTATATATATTTCTGATGGTTAAGCTTTATGTGAAATCAGTAACGTTTGCTATAATATTACGTAATTTATTTTCACAATGATTGAACTTTGTTTAGTTTCTACGATGTACAATGTAAATGTTTAAGTTTTTAGTAATAAAGTTTCTTTGAACTCCTAATATGAATGACATTTTTATCTATTTGCTTAGTTGGTTCTTTTTTACCGTTATCAACAACAAACATTTCTGATTATTACCTTGGAAAAATTATATGCTGACAATGAGACAGGTATTTGAACGAGCTCACTGAATAGAGATTTTCTTATTAACCACTTTCAATGCTTTATAAATATGTTCTGAATAATGAATTAAAGATAAAGGAAATATTGTATTTTTTGATTATAGTGTACTAAATTTCTGTAACGACAATTACTATTTCAAATGAACAGTTTCACTTTAGATAATATAACTGACATTTGTTAAAGGAAAACAGAGTTTTCAGTTTTTTCAATTTGCCATATACTTGTTTTCTAAGTATGTAACTTGTAATAAAAATGAGCGTCTTTTTGTCTAACTTATCAAACCTTATTAAAGTAACCGTTTTTCTTTAGACGTTAGTAAGCTTGCAGAACATTTATTCAAGCTTACATAATAATTTTGTTGGTAAGCAAGTTATTGGTTGATATTAGACAGTGAATTGTAATTAATACAATTCTCTACATTGGTAAACTATTTTTCTTTGTATTTCTAAACATGCTTAAATACACTATATATTTAATATGAAAACCTATAAGTAGTTACATAATATAAAACAAAAGGATCTTTATTCATCTTTTTTTTTTCAAGAACTTAATGAAAACGTCAATAATTTTTGTATGGCGTCTATTTACAGAATTAATAGTTTTGAAATGAAATGTCTAATTACCTAGAAAATATTATCTGGTAGTGCTTGATTAAATTAGTTTATTGTCAAGGTAATGGTATTTAGTTGAACAGTTTCGAAAACAATATGTTTAAGGACACATTTGTTTGTAACCGAGTAGTAATCATCATTACCTACTGCTTCCGGTTTACTTTAATTTAGGTTCGTTATGAAGTCGCTTGACTAATCAACCAGACAATATCATTCACTTATTTCACAAAACTTACAGATCAACGATAATATGTAAAAAAATTGAGACAAAGTTTCATTCTCACGGAACCCATTTAAGTAACTACAATTCTTCCCAAATACCGTTTATAATCTATTCTTATAAGTTATTACAGTATTTGCCAATGAATAAGGAAGATGTAACTAGTGATCTAACCCTACTATGATAATAACAAATAAGAGAAATAATTAAGTGTAGTATAGTAGGAACAATAAAACCCCAAATAAATTTCTTCCAGATTCATTTTTGTAATTAAATTCCATACGTATTCACACATGTACATATGACTGTGCGCAAAATATATCGCAAGAATTAGGCATATGTTTCTATCTTACTCAAACGTACAAAACTTGTTGTTCACCTACGATTACTTCCAGCGCTCAATTATGCTACTAAAACAAATAAGTAGTGTCATAAAAAGAATAATAAAACTTACATTTTTTTCTTTCTCAGAGTGTTCAATATTCAACGACACTTTAATATTCCTAGTTAAAATGCTCTTATTGTTTGCATTAACATCGTTGACTTCTTCATGAATCATTTTGAACTTTTGGCTATTCAATTCCAATTGTGTTAATTGTAAATTATTCAACTTATTAATGTTGTTGTTGACTTTTCTGCCGTTCGATTTATTTCGATTATTCAGTAGATTTCCATTTAGATAGTTTTTTACATTCGACGGAAACAACGAAGTGGACGACGATGTTGATGTTTTATTTTCTGGGTTTAAATGAAAAGTATGTTTCTTTTTTAAATGTGGTGAAGTGTTTTTTTCCGAGTTAAATAAAGTATGCGTTAACCGTGTCGGTGTAGTAGTACGCTCTTTCTTAATAAATATTGGAGAACACGGTGCAGATTGGGTTGTACATAAATGATCTTTTTTAATACGATTAATTGGTAAGTTAAGAATTTTATTGAACGCATACGATTTTTCCAGAACTTTACTATTCAGGTTCATTGTATTTAGTGATTTGTTAGTGGATGGCTTCTGTACCATAAAAACAGAATTCAAAATGAAATAGAAAGAGCTTTGAAAATTTGAAATTCATATCGTTCTGTACAATTTAAACTGTAAACCTAAACGAAGTGATGCGTACTTAACTTCGTAACTTTTAACTGTTTTATCATACGAAGTAAAGTCACTGTTACAGTAAGGAGATGAGATACATATTTTCTTTTATTGTTTTCTTATGAATTCCTATTGAATTTGATTTCATCTTTTAGTTACAAATGAGTATACGCGATAGAAATTAATATATAGCAAATAATTGATAGAATCCTCAAAATCGTATTGCACACAACATCACGGTTAATTTTAAGAAGTTTGATACACACATTCCTATAACTTGTTAGTGTGTTCATCCGCTGATTTCATGAATATCCCCCAGTTGTGTTTATTTTTGGATCTCGAAGGGGAAATCATAAGTACAGTGTTAGGCAGTTTTGCAATAAATATAATAACTTAGTTTATTACTTAACAAAGATGAATGAGTTAGCTACACAAAGTTAATTTGAGTTTGAAGATATTTCATCGTGGAATAATAGGCTTCTCATCAACTACATCTAATCGACTAACATCAAAAAGAGACTTCAATGCTACAATCCAACATGATCGAGAGTACGCAGTTTGAACTAGGTACCTTGGTAACATGACACTTGTTAAAAATCAATCAATAATAACTTTGAAAAGTTCTACAAAATCGTAAAGTCTTTCAAACAATAAATGCGGCTTTTATATACCGTTAATTAGTAGCTGGTTATTTATTGAGCCGCATCATATATTCAAATATATAGAAATTTTACTTGACAATACTACTAACGTCAACTACTTAGAAAGTCGGTTTACCCCCAGTTTTATTATTTTCTGCTATACAACTGATTAATATACATTTCTACTGTACATATATTCAACTGGTATTACTGTCATCGAAAATAAACAAAAAATAATAATTTGGCGTACTTTACGCAGGTCACTTCACAGCATCCAATGAAGCGTTTAAATATTCACATAATTTTTATTCATCTGTTGTCTAATGAAAAAAATCACTGCATTTTATCTACGAATACAATCTCGAGGGGTATACAATTTCAAATCCCGTTATTTGAATCACTTGGAAACAAGGATCTTATTCATGAATAATCAACATATTGATGGTTGGAGTATATGACTCCTTCCTCATGTAGTATACATCATATACAGTTGTTCAAAACAAACGAGAATAATTTCATCTGATTGACTTCAACAATACAGATCACTAGACATTTATTATAATCTTAGATCACATCTTTTTACACAGATTATTTGCTGGTATCTGTTAAATAACTGATAGTCATATTATCGATGTTGTAATCTCTATATCAAAACAGTATCCTTCTCTAGCAAAGAAAAAAATTTTGTCAATTGATATGTAAGCCATTTTTTAAAGAATTCGTTTATTTGTCATTAGGCAGTTATTTATGTGCTTACATTAAATAAGCTACTCCAACCCAGCATTTATGGATCAAAGGACATTAGTTCTTCTCTGACAACTATAACTTTCATTATAAACAAAATTTTCTTTCAGTACCAAGAGAATATACTCTAGTCTAAAACTTATACAGGATTTAAATCTTGTACAAAATATTAGCTATTTTAGATTTCATCATACATTTTATAGACGGACTGTTGCTTAGTTTATCTGATTTACTCATTTGTAAATTTCACTGGTTCAGTGATGGTAGCAGTTTGTGAAACTCTCTTTGTGCAAACAAGATACAAATATTTTTCCAGTCAAAGTGAATAATCATTTTACTCTAGTTTACACAGATTTACAAAGATAAAAATAAAGCATTACATTTGTCTGCACTACTAACATTCATGATGCATATTAGAAAACTAACAGTAGTTAATGAAAGTAGAAATTGATTGTGCAATGACTATTTTAGTAGTGATTATAGGTGTTAAAAAATAGCCTAGGAAAACAACACAAGAAGTAATTCCGAAATTGAATATATAAACATATTCAAGTGTTAAGGATTAATGTTAATTTGATGCTAACACATTTGTGCCTAATCAAAGTCTACGAAAACAATTAAAAGAAAATTAATATAAATGGGATATTGACAAATAAAAGAGATATTTAGCTGAGTACATGGTTTTATAAAATCTTTATCATCAGTTAAAAATTAAAATAATACAACTCCTTTAGTTCAATAACTTAGGCTACTAGTTTAAATGATTATAATTTTAGTCATGTACAAGAGGATGTCGTTGTAGAAATACCACAAGCGAATACAAACTTTTTATACTTTTCTTCCACCAGACCAACGTCGATCGAAAGAGACAAAAAGGACAGACATAACAATTTATTTATACTTCACTACTATTCATTAATACGTCCAATTTCACAATTCTGTTATAATTAGTCAATGGATACTTGATCTTGTGACAAAATTTGTCTTAAGTTATCTATAAGACGAAATTAATACTACTTACTATTGTTATACTGATGAGCGTTATTCATCATCTTTATACAAATATACAGCTCTGAAAAATGCACTATACATATATGAAAGGTGGAACCTCTGATTACAACACAATCTGTTGCTTATATATCCTGTATATCTTTAAAATACTAAAACTGCAATCTGTCTCATTAATAAATTTTGGATCGGCTCATCAAACGTTCTATCTAACAGAAGAGAAACGTGTAATTACTATCAAGGACTTATACAATAACATAAGAACTATAAAATTGTTTGTTAGTTAAAATATATTCACTCAAGTATCTGTAACATACAATTATATGATTCTTGCTGCCTATGAAAACAAAACAGTTCCTAACATATATTCAGTTACATTTACGATACGATAATGTTGTCGATTCCTGGTGACGTATAATGCTTGTTGAACAGCGCAGAATGATGTTATTTTTGTTTAAATCCAGTAATTAAGACAAAATTGACAGTTACTTAACAGAATATCTTGTATACAGCATGATTCTGTGTTTACATTTTAACTTTTATGTAAAGTGCCATCATCAGTTTAGCAAGCAAACTATTCCAGCCGAAATCAAGCACACCTTGTTGAATAAATAAGTGTAGTGATATATATATATATATATATATATATATATATATACTAGATAGAAAAGTTGACATATTAATAAACCACTTAATGCCGTACTAGTAATATAAAATGTTACATAGTAGTAGAAACTGGGTAGATATAAGCAGTTATCTCGTATGTTTATATATACGAACTAGTCCAGCATTGAACACGAGAATTCGGATCATGATTATGGTGAGCTATATGCAATCGCTTTTTAAGATAATACTCTTAGGAAGATAACAATACTCTAATCACATTGTTCCCAAATCACATAAAAATAACTGATAATTTTCAATGATTATTTGAATATCATTAATATTCATCTTACATATGCTTAACAACTCTGAAGTTGCTTAATCTTGTATCTCATTAACTACTACAATCATATGTTAGTAACTAGCTAATTTTTAAAACATTAATGTCCTTTAATTTGAAATCAAAACATTTGCTTAAGATTGTTGAATAGTTTCATGAAAATGATAGGAGCTTCGTAGAATTTATTATCGCATACCTGTATTTATAGTGGTGGGCTAAATCATCTTTGAATTTTCATGTTGATATCAAGTGCTTTTACTGTAATGAACAAATCCTATTATGACATCCTAACGTTAATAACGTTTCATAATTATTTCTGAATTGGCGATTGTTAATTAACTATAATGCTTTTTCCTTTAAGAGGACCGTTTTCATGTAAACATATAAGCTGTTTCAAAACAAACTGATGATAAATAAAATAAAGCTTAAAGTTCAGACTTCTTGGAACAGCAGAAAAAAATAAAATTACCCCTTCATTGTCATATAATTCATTTAATTAATTCCTTACACTTACAAGTGCACAATTATTAAGTAGTATGAAAATGACCTGAATTAAATTATTCACTAGTCCTTATCATTGTAAGCTATGAAAGCGATTCACGAATTATCTTAAGTTCCTAAACAGTGACACTAATTCAGAAATTTTATTTCATGAATTCTTATCTTTTGCTGAACTAATATCACCTTCCTCCCAATACACACAAAGGGAAAGCAAGATCAAAACGAGCACTAACCCAGATATAATTGACGGATTAATTCCGGATGATGTAGACATTTTCATATAATTAGGCAATATCATCGATAAACAAGGAGGGTCAAATGCAGGTATGTAAATAACGATTGGAAAGGCAAGGACAGCATTTCTACAACTAAAAAACATTTAGAACTCAAACCAAATGTCAGCCAACATCAAACTCAAAATTTCCAGTACAAATGTGAAGACAGTTCTATTGTATGGAGCTGAAACTTGAAAAACTATAAAAAGCATTATCCAAATGATACCAGCTGCTGTCGACCCAAAATACTCCGAATACGTCGACCAGATACCATCAACAACAACCTTCTGTTGCAGAGAACAAATCAACTTCCAGCCAAGGTAAAAACACTGAGGGTGGATAGGACACATTGAGGATATCATCAAACTGTATCACAAGACAAGAACTAACTCGTAATCTTCAAGGCCAAATGAAAAGAGTAAGACCCAATAACACATTGCTCTGGGAACTGAAGGAAGACAAGAAAAGAATGAATAGCATTTGAGAAGAACTGGAAGAAAGGAAAACACATGACAGAATTGGTTGTAAAATGCTGGTTGACAGCATATGCTCCATATATGGTAACAGTCATTGACTCCACATGTATAAGACTGCACAGACTTTCTTGTTAGGATCGATGTAACAGGGCTCAGTTAGTAAATCGTCTATAAATACGAGGATAATTAGGTCAATAACACCGAGATTGATATCCTATTTAGTATTAACGTTTACCATGAATCACATTATGAGAGCACTGTATTGGGCTGCTGTTATGTTTGGCGATTAAAGAGGAGTAACGAACTTTCAGAACTGTATTTCGGAGGACTATTTCCATTATTTTGGTTGTGACTAGTGTAAACTTTCCATTTCTATGATTGTTACGTTCTTCTTACTCTATCCTCCCGTTTAGTGTATTTACTCCTAGTATATTGTTTCTTATGATGAACTACAGTTAATCAGTTGTGTACAAGTTGTCCCTATTCACTACCACTATTTCTTTTGTTCTGTATTAATGTTAGATTCCTAATTGGTTTGCTGTGTGGTTTGTTTTTATGTATATATAAAGGAATGCGTAAAATATAATATGATCCTGTTCGGTTGATCTATCGTCTTGTGTTCTTCCTTCTCCGGCTTCGGACCGAGCAAGCATAGGACAGAAGCACATTTATCGATTAGGCATACCCAGCTAGTGTTCTATAAGTCAACCATTTTTCGCATCTTAACAATTGTATATTTTGCAGCAGAAATAGATACAATATGACCAGATACTGTCTTTAATGTACAAAAAGGCTTTTCATTTGTTTCATGCTTAGACAATAAATGAATAGTATACATCATTACCAAGGTTAATTTTGATAATTTCAAATAAATTGAGCATTGGATAGGTTGTTTACAAATATATATAACTCATTTAATAAATGAATAGCTTTTTTCAATTTCTTTAGAGAGACGAAAGAATAAATAATGAATTTTAACCAACATGCATGTATAAATAGTTAGCTTACTCAAGAAAATTACTTTTCACGTATGATACTGAAAGTGCTTTGATAATTATATGCTCTAAATGAAACAAGTGTATTTTAAATCATTAGTAAATCACCTATTATTATTTCATAACTTAAAGTAATTTTTCATTCACCAAGATATTGTTTTGAATGCTTGAGTTACCAGTCACATTGACTATTAACTTATGGCAGAAATTCAACAAAAACATTAGTGAATGTCTTTTATCATGATCATTTATTATTCATTAGAGTAATTTTGTTTTGGTTTTATAAAAAAATCATAATCTACACCAAAAACAAATAGAAGTTCTTAACAATAACTCCCTTCTGCTGTTTCCAACACAGATCTTTAAGATTTCATAGTTTTAATTAATTAGTTTAATAGATCGTCAATAATGTTTAGTATGGAGAAATTTCCTTCAGTAATAAGTGAGCGCAAGGTAAGTGAAATACTGACACCTTAATTTACTCATGTTTATGTAATTAGCAAAAACTTGAAAAAATTAAATTATCTGTATACTGTTTTTGTAGTACACATAATTGAATTAAATATTTGGTTTAGTTTGTATCATATAAGAATGCTGTTAGTTCATTTCAAACACCGGACCTATGGAGATTGGTGTATCGAAATATTCGATAATTTTTTTCATTTTCGATTAACCCGTAGGAAAACGAGCGAAAATAATTAAAGTAAATAGTGTAGGAATTGAATAAATTAATTAGTACCATGTGGATCACTATACAAGGTGATTGTATTCAGATCTCTATGTATGTACAACTTAAATGAATAACTTAATTGTTACAATGCAATGTATACAAATTTATGGAGGACTATGTATAACAACTAATTAGGAAACTTTTGCAATGTTATAGAAATCATAATTAAATATAATCACTGATTATCATGGGTTCGTAGTTAAGAAACCAACAAGCGGAGATGAAGGCCTTTTGACTTATGTGTTTAAAAATACTTCGAAAAATTTACTTTTGTATACTAAAAATAATTACTTGACAAGAAATATCCCTGTTCTGTACAAATCACTTCAAAATTAGAAAACAAGTATTCACCTACATAGAGACGAGTGCAAATCCAATTTATCAGGTAGAAAACAGCCATCCGTTTTTAAGATTATTGAAAAAGAAAACAGTAAATGATTAATGTGTATTCTAGTTCTCTTATTTAACCTAGTTTTGTTTAGGCTGAAAGGTTTTAAAAATGGAAACCTCATCATGTGGTGTAATACCACTGTTTTTATTAAAATATTCAAAAATGTGTGCACAATGTCTGATACTAAATGAAGCGAAATCTTATTGTCCACCAGGAACTATCTTCGTAAATTACAATCAGGTCCTGCTTAAGTATAAAATTGTAAGGATGCTTTTATAAGATGATTGACACGGAATATACTACAAATTGAATGATATTGTTATTTCATGAAACAACAAATGTACCTAGATGTGATGGCCGACCGAGACTAAAAATAGTAGAATTTTTATACAGACTTAGCCATGAGTACGTCCGAAATTTCATTGACTGATATAGATAAATCCAGATTGTTTTATTTTTTAAAGCATAAATCGCGGACATCATTCTTATCAAAGACTTCCTTACATATTCGACATCACATATGATTTAAGTTACCAGGCCGGTAGCTATACTATTAAAATATTTTGATTTGAGGGTGTCTAAATTCCAGTTCAAATGATTTGCTTGTGTTTAAAGATCATGGCGTGCTGGGTAACCTAAGTATATATATATATACTTAAATATGTTTGTCGTTAAACTATTGTAATGCAACAAGTTGAGTGTCCGAATTTTAGTTCAAATGATACCTCATTGGTTGAGAATATTCCGGGTATTCGAAAACCATATAACTGAATTCCGTCTGTATTCTAGAGCATCTGCATGTTTTCTTTTAAACTATTTTTCCACCACTTTTAGCCCAGATCTATTTGTTCAAATCCGTACATGTACGTATTGATAGATTAGTGTATAACTGAAATGTGTTTGTGCTTTTTCAAGGCGTTTTGGTGTTATAATTTTACAAAGTGCAAAATTTAATGGTATGTGGTCCTGATGAAATTATTACATTGTTTCTTCAATTGTATATAGCTGTCGGTTTATTGTGATTAACGTTTTCAAAACTAATATTCAGTTGGAGTACTTTAGAAATAAGTGATCACCAAATAAATGTTTCTTCGCTGGTTGAATTTCATCTGCTACATATAGTTAGGACACAATAAGGAATGAAATACTTTATTTTCTTGTAGCCAGTACAGTTGACTTAAATGTTACGGTTTGAGCTCTTTAGGGTGCATCATAATTGGCTTAGTTTCCTAGATGAGCAGTAAGCGCACATCTTCGGTTTTAATACTAAATAGAAGAGTCGTTTCTCATCATACAAAATTTATTTACCAACTCTCCACATGATAAAGGAAGTATTTATAGGAAGTATTTCACTAAATAGACTTAGTTTATATATTCCGAAGTTAAAAAATGGAGCAGGTCAATGAAATCTAACTTTCTTGGTAGTTATTGGTTTACACATTCTATGTTATCTGCTTGCTAGACATGATGATACGAAGTATTTTAACATGAAATAAACTATGAGGAATGTTTAAATGAAATAAAAAGTTACGAACATCATTGATGCATAATAGTAATCGGTTATCTAAACTATAACTTCGAACTGTGCAACCAAAAACACAACAATAGCCGTATGGCATAATAAAAGCATAATAATACCAAGTGCTTAAATGTGACTAACTTCGAAAATGAGTTCTAATACAAAAAGAGATTAATGAGAAATAAATTTTGTCAATTACTATGAATGATGGTTGAGTATTGTTGTTAATCGACTGGACTTAAAAATAGGAACCACTGGATTACAACTTAGTGATGTGGAGAGTAAAAGCTCGTTACATAATTTCATGATTCTTATCTTCATTCTTAACGTGGTCGCCGTGACACTGAAACCATTCAGGACAAAATAACTTTACAAGAGATCCATGTTTTCAGTTACTATCTTACCAAAATCAGCTTGTGATGTGAAATGGCCACATGAAAATGATTATCAACAAGATAGGGAGTTTAATCTCTCAACCGACTACTTATTTCTAAAAGGAGAAAACTTGAAACAAATATCTTTATTAAACTGACTCAGTGAATACAATTATCAACGAAGATACGAAGTTTATAAAATATATAGTTTGATATCACTAACTGTTCTGAATTAAGTTTCGTAAATGGCAGAAATTAGAAAATCAAATAAACGAAATACCCTCATGAAGTAGAAGAATGTGACAGTTTGAAAGTACACTAAATAATCTCTGGAAGATAAAAATATGTGAGTCAAATTAACTTTAAGTGTGCAGGACTAAACACTTGCTAAAACAGTTTTCAAATAGTTACGAATTACTTAACATGAACTATAACATTTTGTCCTGTGCGCAGACACCTGCAGAATAGTATAGAGTTGTTACTGCTTGGTAAAAATTTATTAAAATTACTCATGTAATTGATTTTCGCTAATACGCTGGTAATGCATAATGTGTCAACATTTTTTCACTGTATTATTAATACTGCTTTTGAAGTGAGGTAGCTTTATGGAGATTAGTATTCAGTTTAGTTTATTAGATTCGTCACATACTGATGTTGTTATAGTGTCACTGAAAACTAGGGGATATTGGACAGCTGTTTCTATCCTAGTATGAAACTGTTCAGCGGCACGCACTGTCGTAATTTATGTATATTTTGACTTGTGTGTTGTATATCATCACTCAAATGAACGTATCTGTATTAATCTTCAATTTGCATTGAGTTCACTTCTTTGATATTATTGATTTATTAATTAGTTCCTATTACTGCATCACCGAACTTAATATTTTTAGGGCATATTACGACTGTGTGCCAAACTTACTTTAGTCACGTACTTTGTCTCACTGTACTGGTTTTACTGGACACCGAAACTGCTGATTATCAAATAGGATCAGCACATGTTTAGGACAATGTCTTCGTCTACAGTTTTCCAATGAAACTGTAATGTTATTAAAGCATCTTATTGTGCTCAGTGGAATTATATTAACTGTTAATATACATTTATTATCTATTATTGTTATTGCTAATGTTAGTTTCGCGGCAGCCACACATTTCCGAAATGTAAGAAACTTTAAACTGAAATAATGTTTACCTTTCTATAAAAGAATGGTTAATATTCATTGAATTGTTTAATTTGATTAGTATCTTGTTACTAACAAACTGACCGGAGAACAAAGTTGATCATTAATTAGTAAACGACTGCCTACTTTTGAAACTTAATAATATTTTCCGCATAAACATAGCTCGATGAAAAAACTGAAACGAATCTAAAAATGATTAAACATTTTTCTATTCAGCTCTTACTGGACATTTTTTCGTCAAAATCTACATCAAATGCTATGAATAATTTATGTCTTATTTCTCAACAGAATACATGTTGTTTCTTATTTTTACACATGTAACAATATTTATTAGACAAAACAAGCTGGTAATAACTGAACAATGTTCAATGACCATTTATCTATTCCAAAAAACATATTGTATGTAATGTCTTTTGTGAAAGTGGAGTTAAACAGGGAGAAAAAGACATCAAATTCTAGTTTTGTTTTCAACATTTCTTTTAATTTTTTTTGATGACTAACAAGTGGCAGATATCAACGTAAGAAAAATGTGAAATCAGATTAGTTTAAAAAAAAGAAACTCCGCCTGAAATCTCCCTAGGGATGCTGCCGGTCTTAATTTCAAACAAAATAAGAGGGTCAGTCATGGAATTAGCAACCCCATCCAGTAATACGACAATATCGTTAAAAACGATAACCTAAAAAACTTTTTCAACACGTTAACTCTGAACTGCGAGTTGGAAAGTCTTCATTTCGGAGAGTAATCCTGCCTCATTGTGAAACCAAGATTCTTCTAAAACCATGACACAGATACCCCATCTGACTACCAGAGCAACAATTAATATTGGTACATAAAATCATCATACAATCTGCGAGACAGGGGGAAGCATCCACATTCCCAAAGAAATAAAAAGATACAACCTAAAAATACTTGGAATAAGCAAAATCCCATAGTTACGGGCTGAACAACAAAGATTATCCTATAGAGAAGTGCTTTCATACTTCGGCCACGAAGAAGAAAATGCATCACACACAAGGAGTGGCACTAATGCTGTCCTAAAAATCATGGGAGGCTCTTGTAGGATGAGAACCCCATGTATCTAGGATCATTGTGGTATCATTCAAGACAAAGAAGGATTTGATTACAATCAATGTTATCCAGTGATATCCACTCATCAACGACAGCCACGAAGACGACAAAGATTAGTCCAATGTGAGGCTGCAATCAACCATCGATAAATGCTCAGCAAAGCACCTGACCATTTTGACAGGAGACCTAAACGCCAATGTTGTAATTATCAACACCGGATATGAAGATATCATGTGACGACATGGACTGGGAGAAATGAACGAAAACGGTGACAGGTTCGCAAATGTTTATGTCTACAACAAGATGGTTATAGGTAGCACCATTTTCTCCCACAAATGTATACACAGAACTACATGGGTTTCACCAGACCACATTACGGAGAACCAAGTCGACCACATCTGTGTCAATAAGAAGTTTAGAAGGACCATGGTAGACGTAAGAACAAGGAGAGCAGCTGACATAGATTCAGATGGTGGTGGCTAAAATGAAACTGAAGCTGAAGAAGTACTGGAAAACTGGAGCAGCAGTATTACAAAGGTTTAACACAGCCCTTCTCCAAAATATTAACAAGATCAACGAATTCAGAAAAATTCACAACAATAAGTTACAGGCACATCACAATCTACTAGAAAAAGGTGCAACTAATATGGGGGACAACTGGATAGAGATTAAAGAAACAATAGCTACAACATGTCAAAAGGTTTCGAATTGCGAAGAACAACATCATAAAGGATGGATTTCTATTGTTCCTGTGGGTGAATTCGAAGAAAGTAGCAGCAGAAAGATAGCAATTAACAACAGCCGGACAAGAACAGAGAATGCCAAGGCATACGCCGAATACATAGAGGCTAACAAGAGAGTGAAGAGAAGCATTACGTCGGATAAACGGAAATATGTGGAGAACCTACCAATTACAACGAAAAAATCTGCAAGAGAGGGAAATATGAGGCACCTGCACAATACATCAAGGAATCTAGCTGTGACATTCAGTTAGTTGTAACGGCCAATCAAGAACAAGGCTGGTAAATCAATCACTGAATTGCAAGAACAACGAAACAGGTGGGTAAAACACATCGAACAACTCTTGAATAGACCAGTTCTACCTAATCCACCAGTCATCGTAGTAGCAGCCACGGATCTCCCTATTAACACCAACCCACCATCAATTGCGGAAATCAAACTGGCCATCCAACATATCAGGAGTGGTAAGTTATCAGGGGCAGACAATATACCAATGGAGGTAGTGAAATCAGATATACAAACAATTACAGAAATGCTCTACATTCTCTTAGGAGAAATTTTGGGAGGATGAACAAGTTTAAACTGACTGAAAATATGGGCACCTCATCAAGATACCGACAAAACAGATCTTAACTAGTGTGAGAACTACTGAGGCATCACTATTATTTCAATTGTGGAAAACATTTTCAAAGATCTGGTCGACGCCCAACTTTGAGATCAACAGAAAGGATTCGTAAGGAATGATCGTGTGACAACCAAATCGCTACTCCATGATTCATTGTTGAACAATCAATTGAATGGAATTCACCATTTTACATCAACTACCTCGACTACGAAAATGCTTTCAACAGTGTGTGTTGGAGAACATTATGAAGCCTTCTACGACATTATAACTTACCTGAAAAGATAGTCAACATCATACGGAATTCTTATGACGAACTACACTGTGAAATCGTGCATGTTGGTCAGCTCACAGATTCATTTGAAGCGAAGACCAGTGTCAGACATGGCTGTTTAATCTCATTCTTCTACCTCCCTTTCTGCTAGTGGTTTACTAGATCATGAAAACTGCAACTTTTCAAGGCGATCTCGGAATACCGTTGACAACATGAATGCGACCAGATGACATTGACTTTGCAGATGTCCTAGCTCATCTATCTCACACACAATTCAAATACAAGTGAAGACGGACAGTGTAGCAGCGGCCTCGGTAACAGTAGGCTACATTATATACATGGGTAATAGAGAGATCCTTCAATGCAAAACAACAAGCACTAACTCAATTACACGTGACGAAGAAATTCTGGATGATGTTGTAAACAGCTCTCTGTGCAAGATACTTTGGATTGTTTTGTCAGAAACCGTTAATAACCACCTTCTGTGCTAGAGAATAGATCAACTTTTAACTGAGAAAGAATTTAGGTAAAGACGCTGTGGGTGGATAGGACACATTATGAGGATATCATCAAACTGTATCACAAGACAAGCACTAACTCGGAGTCTTTAAGGTCAAATGAAAGATGAAGACTCGAGAACGAATTGCTCTGGGAACTGAAGGGAGACATGGAGCGTAGAATAAACATTTAAAATAATACAAGACTTGGTGATAGGGCTTTGAGGTGATCATAATGACTCGAGTGAACTTATTCTTCATCTTCGAGATATTAAGTTCCATTTATTGTTTCATAAACACTTTTATTTAATTTCTCTCTACTGAATTATATTGTGGTATCAATCATGACAATTTGGTCGCATTGTGGTGTAGCGAGTTAGAACTAAGTGAATATGTATCAAGTTCTACGTTGTATATGATTGAGTGACTGAATAAATGACTGATTGACAGGTTTATCAATCAAAACATTGCTCTTACATTCGATGTCGAATCGATGTATATTATTAATAAACTTAATATTAAGTCGTTTATCAGCTAGAGTATGTACTAATGAACTCATAAATATCATCCTACGAGATCTTTTATTTACTAAACATTTCATTATCTACTGTTATCTTATCAAGCGTTCGCTAATTATTTGACCTAAATTTAATCACTTTCTGCATACTTTTTCGGACTTAATATAGATCTGTGACATTACAACTACTTACTAGAAATTTTATTTGTACTTTTAGCAATGATGTTACTATGAAAATAAAAAAAATATCAACAAAACAAAAATGTAGATTATTCGAAATGTGGAAATGCCAATTAAGCTACAGTGGAATTGACTAATAGCATTTACAGACCACAATTTACAATTCATGATTGAAGTGGAAGTTATAGACTTAGGTTTTTGCTGGCTGGCACTCAGTGTGAAGGCCTACCTGGAGTCTTACAGACTCTGATGAGGCACTTGGAATTTGAACAACCTCCAGTTCTACAGTCCGAAACTTCACCGTTTAGATATTTGATCACCAATATACTTTTTTTAATACTTTGATAGTTAAAATGACAGTCAATGACTTTTGACCATTTTTCAGTCCTTAGAAATGATATACTTTATTGGTCGATTGTCAGTGTAGTCACTAGTGACTTCATACAGATATGAAAATGCTGATTGTGATTTCGAGCTAGTTTGCGGTAGGGTAGTTAATGTTAGTTATTCATGTTTTACAGATTATACAAAGGTTAATTAGTTACTAAAAAACTGCATTCATCTACAATTGTAATGTTATTATGAGGATTAGTACTTGATAATATATGAGAAAAAATCAAAAACGATTTTCACTGAATTCATATTTATATATTACAGATGGATTTTCACTGTATTCTTGGTTTGTGTGTACCATATACCATAAAAAACCCTTATCTGAAGCTCATGATGCCCACAAAATAAAATGTGAAGCGTCATAATGAGTTACATATAAACGAGTAAATACTCTGTACTAATGATGTTATAAGGCAGTATATACTACACAGTTGAAGTGAATATGTTTTAAACTAAAAGAAACTTTGTCAGTAGTGTATTCTGCACTAAGCATAATATAGCTCTATCTTGTAAATAGCCATGCACTAATGTACCTTAGATGTTGCGCATATTCATGCACTCACACAAGAAGACACAATCTTTTCAGCTTTTTATAAAGTAACCCATTCAACTGTATTTCAACACAAAAGTATTTTAAAAAGACATTTTGCGATTATAAGGAACTTACATCATTGTAATTACCATCATTAACTCGCCGCGTTCTACTACACGTGTTTATTGAATTTTGGCTAATGTTAGTATCCTTATTTCTTAGTGGATCACACTCCGTAAATTGATAATTATTCCTTTTCTCTTCAATGATTCTTCTAACTTCATTTGATTTTGTTATTTTCCTCGAATGTTTTTTGCTTAGTTCATTTGAAGGTAATAGATCCGTAGAGCTTAATGAATTCAATGATTCTAAAGATGATGTTCCTGATGAAATCGATGAATGTAAATTAAACATTCTATTCACTGGTTTATTTGATTCTTTACAATATAATTTTTGTCTTAACCGCGTCGTATGAAATACAGGAGAATATTTTGGACTTAATAAATTATAAACAAGATTTGTTGCATAATGTACAGATGATAATGTTGCACTTGTACGTCTTGAATTACGATTATTACTTTTGATATCACGCATAATTGACAATTCTGTATCCGTTTCATTTGACATTTCATTACTTAAACTTCGATAACCTCTTGAACGACGAGCCGTTTTTAAAATACTTGGTGAATTCATTATTTATCAATGAGATACATATGATAGAATATTTTCTATAAAATGTGATTGATTAGTCACTTATTCTGCTAAATAAGTACGACACGAATGAATATAAGAACATTTTATTAAACTTGTTTCAGGGAAACGGCAATTTATTTTGATGCATACGTAATGTGTCTCTGATTGGTTCATACTTCCACTTATCTGATTGGCTGATTTGTAATCCCTTATAATTTGTTACCATCCTAGTAGCATAATATTAAATGTTCCTGTATCATTATTATTTATTCTGGCTAACCAGATGGGTTTTGTTCTAGAGAAATATAAATATCAATTTGTGTATACATTAATTAATACAACTCTATTGATAAAGAGATGTACTAGTGAAAAATTGATTAACTCTTATCCGCTGTCAGCGAATAATTCATTTTACTTGAATTAAAGATGGCTTATTATGGAGATTAGTAATTTTATTTGGTTAGATTCGTCTTAAACTGTTGTTTAAGGGGTGTTATTGATGAAAGTGAGAATTCTACAGTTGAATGCCAGCCCAGTGGCGCAAAGGGTTAGGCATTCGTCACCCTGAAGATCATGGGAGGAATCCATGGTGAGCAGAGGTGAGGTGCCCCATACTAGGATAAAACAGTTGACTATTGCTCCCTGATTTTCAATCGTGCCCTGCCAACATCAACCTGTCACGAACTGAACTCATTTTGCCTTAATTGTGGAAAATCTTTAAAATGACTTGTGGATAAAATTATTACGAAAAAACAAGAATATGTCTTAGCAAAGAGTTCACCTTTCGACGAATTCATTTTCAAAGCTGTACAATCGTGATTATATACATTTGTCATAACAACAATCAAATGATATTTGTTAATGACAATTAGTGTGTAACCATAGCATCAGGAAAAGAAAGTTTATTCATGAAAATCTGAAATTGTAGTTGAGTATTCATCAAAATGTGACAAATGTTAGATAATGACTATTAAATGTGAAGAAACACTTAAGTATTATGTCAAAATGTGATTTTTGTATAAAAGTGAGATGTAATGTTTTCAAAAAATCAGAACGAGATAGTTTAGGGTGAAAATTTTGATAAGGTTAGAGAAGGAAGAAGTATTAATGCTTGAAGATTTTTCGAGTTATAGTAGTTAAGCAAGTTCCTTTCGGATACACAAACTTGACTTCAGTAGGTGCATAGCCATTGTTTAAGAAACTCAAAGCAGACAAAAGACTATTATACTAGGTAGACAATAATTGATTTTATAAATGACTGCGTGAAGAATGTGTTCTGACTAAGGGGACTGTGTTTACAAGATTTTTAGTGATTGGTCCTCTTATTGATCCACTGTCTCTTCTTTCCAACCATGCTGGGTGGTGCACTTCAGCCACTTTGGGCTGAATCCTTATTGAACGACCAACGTAACCAGCATGTGAATCAATGTACCCCTAGGAAGGTGAGCAGATGAGAGCGTTTATCATTCAGGTTGTTATTGAACAAGGAACTAATAGGTAGTAGTAATCTTAAGGTCGCTTTAAAGAGCGTTCTTTATTCTTGCTGACATTTTTTACCCCAAACTACCTCATTCTGATTTCTGAAAACATTACATCTCACTTTTATACAAAAATCACATTTTGACATAATACTTAAGTGTTTCTTCACATTTAATAGTCATTATCTAACATTTGTCACATTTTAATGAATACTCAACTACAATTTCAGATTTTCATGAATAAACTTTCTTTTCCTGATGCTATGGTTACACACTAATTGTCATTAACAAATATCATTTGATTGTTGTTATGACAAATGTATATAATCACGATTGTACAGCTTTGAAAATGAATTCGTCGAAAGGTGAACTCGTTGCTGAAACATATTCCTGTTTTTTCATGATATTTTTGGAGGTAATTTGATGGTATTTTTCGTTCGATCAGAAATGTAATAAGTTTCTAACTAATTGATTGAGTGGCGTAGTTCATTATTATGTGCTAAGTAATTTAGCACCTACAGCTAACGATTAAAATACACAAATCAGTTTGCGGGGATATGCAAACAAACATTTCCGTACTATGTTACGTGTATTACAGTTTATAAAATATCAACAGCTAATCAGAATTTGATGACTAATAATCGTATTTTCAGTAGGACATATCATTAATCAGGCACCTGCGTATTCTATCTGAACTTTGTATAGAAAGAAATGCAGGAGAAAACAAAAACAATGTAACACCATTTAATTTTTATTCTGATGTGATTTACATAATCGACTGTTAAACAAAATATTATCTCTTGATAGGCTTTTATTAGTTACAGTCACTGGTAGTTACTAATTTGTCTAGATATTGTGTTAAAAAATGTCCTGCTTCCATCTATCTTATTCACATAAAACTATATTGTAAGTTAGTAGTTCATATATTGCTCATATATTTTTCTAATACCCTTGCATTACATTCATCACCGTTCCTTTAATAAAATGGACAATGTTATAGCTTCTCTTATTCATTAAAATGACATTACAATCGACATAAGGCAAACTCTATAATGCATTTTAATTCATTAGGTGGGCCACTGTTAGTTATTCCGTAGTCACAATTGTGCTTCAAATATATTACTGTAGTTGTTTTATGTTGATAAACATTGATTTGTATTATCACCAAAAATGTGACCTGTACTAAGAAAAAACAATTGATTTTCAATGAGTCAAATTATTAATTTGCTGTTTAGAATCATTTTCTGTGACTATTCCATTTTTCGTTACTTTCCACTTTAAATCACTAATTCATCAACGAGTAAACGTCTCCAACGATAATTTCGAAGTTCAAAGTCAACATAAAACCTTTTCATTTGGAAACCCATGGCTATTATTACGTATTCTTGGCACATTTATTCAAATACTGAGAAAATAAAATGTTAACAAATGTGTCATTCAAGGTCATTCATTAAATGCTAGGAAGAATGGTTTCCATTTATGGCTAAACTCACGAATTCATAAAGTTTGTTTTCACTTAGATTACTTTCAAATAATTATGAAAATAAAAAAATTCTGATTAGATCGAGATGTTTTAGAAAATCATTTTTTTATTGCATTTGAAAATGCTGTTGAAC
Organism: Schistosoma japonicum; assembly: GCA_025215515.1. Classification (NCBI taxonomy): domain Eukaryota; kingdom Metazoa; phylum Platyhelminthes; class Trematoda; order Strigeidida; family Schistosomatidae; genus Schistosoma; species Schistosoma japonicum. The sequence continues at coordinate 59,019,573 of CM046069.1, forward strand.
TTATTTACGATCTAGTTCAAGATTTAGTTAAGAACACTGTCAGCAAATAGCGAAATGTAACGGTAGATAAAGAATGTGTAACACTTAAATATAATCAAGCGTAGTATAACTATTTTAGTTTTCACTACTTGAAAATGTGAAAATACAATGCGGTAGCTTCTTCTTAACCTACCTGCAATCTAAGCCTACACTAGTACACATAAACAAATATAAAAGCAATAGATCTTTTGTTAAACTGAATATTAAAGTAAAATGAATTATTAATACAGTACTTTCATGGTTATCATAGTCGTAAAATTATGTAAACTCTTTAAAAAGTCACTTAGGTAACTAATATCTCAGCTTCATACTCTTTTTAACAGCGATAAATGAAACATCATTGCAAACAATAATACTAAACGTATTACTCATTACTTGACATATTTCATATCACATTTTTGTCAGAACCAGTTCTATTTACGTATCCTTTTTATATTTGTTTTACACTAAATGTCTTCTAGTACTACTATTTATTCCATAAAAAATTATTTCACTTACAAGTAATGTCATTTGTAAACAGAATTTCTTCACTGGTCTACTCAATATAAATAACGTCGTTTTAATTTAGTTAACTATAAACGTATGTGACAGAATGTCATAAACAAACTGAACAATTTTGTTAAGCTGGACAATATTAGTTTCTCGACGATTATTGTTCTTTGTTCACTTATGTTAATGCTTATTTTGATAACTCAAGTGTTCTATTGTTGAAAATCAACTTCATGATCACAAAAATGGACATACTAATAGTAAAACAATTCCTATTAGAATGATTAATAAATGAATTCGTAGTATAATAATTGATAAATAAGCATATGTGACATCTATCATAACCAAAAGTAAACAAGTTACTGAAGATAGCTCCCAGTTTCCAAAACAATATTATTCTAGTAAACTGTAATGAAACTGCATATTTCAGTCTACTTAAACAAATTATTAAAAGAAATATGAAAATAAATAATATTAATTATTTTTATTAATAAAAATTTTTAAATCATCACCAGTCAGCCAAAGATAATATGTTTATTCTTTAAAAGAAAGTGTGTTTTCAGGAACCAAATATTCATCAATATTCTAAGCACTATGCTCTATCGTGTAATTTAACCACTTTGACAGAGATCACATTTTCACATACGTGGTTAATACTACACACAAGGAAAAGTAACAATAATGTTCTTAAGTGAATAGTGACAATTCGTCTCACATATTTCTTTTTTACATCAGCAACTTATACCTTATATACATGTAAATCCAATCAGTAGTTAGTTGCACTAAACATAAAGTGAGATTAATAGGAAGTTGAGGAAATTTAAATAACAAACGAAAGGCGTTGTCACTAAGTATTAAATTCTTATATATGAAGTACAAAATCACATAAATTCATCAGTTGTCTAAATGTTGCATGATAGTTAAACACAATATTGAGTTAACACAGAACTCTAATAACTGTCGATCACAACTTACAAGAAAATTAATGGCAAGTGGTCCTCGTTAAAATTGTTTCGATGCCGTATTGAAGTCCTATAACTGCTCTATATGATAAGAGCGAACATGTTTTCGAAAATGTGGCAACTATGACTTCAGAAAATACCGATGGACTGAACTCTTCACAACAAACATTAGATTTATTTACGAGTAGTTGAAGTAATTCTCAACTACCATTTTTTATAGTTTCCTATCCATTTTTTGAAGATTTTTAAGGCGATATCCCATTAATTTGCATTAAATTTGTGTTTTATCATTCGTGTTTCTATTACGATTTGTTTTCACTTTATAATTAATATGATGGAAAAGATTTTAAACCGCTTATATCACATTGTTTAATACATAGTCGTAATTGCACCAATAATACATTTCTCTTTGCAGTGAAACGTAGGTCTAGGGTGTCCTGTTATCTAACTCACAACTACCTTCCAACACACTCACTAGGAAAAATAATACGTATATATGCTTCCATTGATTATTTCACATGATTGATAAACTCCAGCAAACACCGAAACCTAGACAGTATAGTAACAAGGATGTTCTTAACGAGCAGTTGCTTTGTAATAATCTGTAAACTTGACATTGAATGAATGCCTCAGTTTTTTTTCCATTATTTGTTTTCACAAATTTTGTTTACTGTTTTCTCCAAGCACCATTTTAAATTACATATTTTACAGTTAAATATTACCATGGGAATTAAAAATAACAAGGGTAAACAGGAGAAGAAATTGAAGTTTTCATTCACTTTAGTCATATTTTTTTAATGAAATTAAATTTTGGAGAAACTGAGAAATAGAAGAAACACTCAAAAAATCAATGACTTTCTCAGTTTACGTTTCTTATACTCACTTCGTTAATTTACATGATAAAGAATTATTAATTTTATTGATGTTGTTTTGTGGAGTTTCTATTTGACTATATTTTGAATTCGTCACAAATGTTTAATATCACTGAAAGCCATGAAGTTTTAACAGCTGTTTCATCCTTGTATGAGACTCCTCAGTGGTGAAACGTATTCATGACCTTATCCAATAAGCAACTCTTTATCCACATTGTCTTATAACAAACATCCAACTGTCATTGTCTCATGGTTTTCGATGACACCCAATCAAAATTAGTCTATAAAGGATAATTAATTTCTTTTTCATAGTCAGATAAATAATTTAACTATATTTCTCGTAATTTAAACAAAGTATCACTAATTTCAAATTAAAATGCTGAAAGTAAGAAATATTTTAAGCGTACAAATGAAATTTTCAGGAACTCGCAATATATATATCTATAGTTTATTTTATATAACTAAGAGTTAGAGTTAAATAAAATTTCAATTTATATTAGTAGTATATTCTGGAACTAATTACAGAATGCATAACTATTTACAGACGTCTTCAGATCATTTAAAAGGTGACAGTACATTATTAAGAAAAGCGTATTTTCTTAATTAAATTACATTTAAAGTTTTATAAAGCTTCAATAGATAAAATTCTGACTAGTTGCTTAGTCGGAGGTGATAGAATCCTAGTGGAATAATTATTACTATCTAAAATAATTACTTAGATCCATGACTGTTTACGCTAAATGGTGTGAAGGAAATCACATGGAGTGTAGACGATAAGTAAAACCATATGTTCCAGTGGTAGATGTCTCATAGAATGTAGCTGTCCCTAACTATTCTTTTACTATCAAGGAAATCAAGGTGCCATTTTACGAAGAGAAATAGACAATGTAACTCGAGGGAATTTTTCATATTTACAATCATCTACAACTAGGAATAGAAAAATAAAAACAGATAACACAGAATAACAGCTGAATACTTAATACTTAATGAAGTGAATGGGCAGATTTTGAGGGGTTTCAATACAAGATTACAATAAAATCAGAACTTTAAATTATTATCATGCAATGAAATTAATAAGTGCATAGAGCAATAAAGGTGACCAAACATTCCGAATCCTTATGAATTCACTAGTGAAGTAGGAGATAATTGTTGACGTTAACAAATCTTTCAAAGAATTGTACAGAAGCAAATAACAGATGTATCATAAAATATTCAATGCGAATGCATTTCGCTGGGAGGTTGTGTCAGTGTACAACTATAAAGCTAGGCACATATTATAAAATTGAAATATTCAAAACGATAAGTTTTGCAATATCTGATTTTGAGATAGTGATGTTGGGATTTAGAAAATGACTTCTATTCCAGAAAGCCTGGATAGTTTCAGTTAGGGTAATAGAGTATCACTATATTTGAAGAAAATGGAGCCCATAACATCTACTGTATAACTTCCTAAGTTCATGAGGGATTTTATGGCATAAGATAAGGGCTTCATGTAGTTTTTTGATATGTGCATTACTTCCCATCCAAATTTGCTTAGTGGCTTACCGCTAATTACTAAAGTATCCCTGAATATGTTAGCGGTAATTTTAGAGTCATTTATCATTTAGCCATCATCCTATATTACGTTTCTGGGATATTATTACTTCGAGATGACATAAGGCGCATGTTAGATAAATGTACGGAACTTTGTGAACTACGGCCGTTAGATGTTAATCTGAAAATAAAGACTTAGTTTTAAAGGTATGTCTAGGACAAACTGAATTACAAGACAGACCAGGGATTACCGTAGTTTACAAAGGCACTATGAAAGCTACTGATTTCACAATGCTAACAATGCTTAAAACGAAAATCAGAGTAAAATAAACTGGTTTCTTTTTGGAATAGTAGACGTTTACTTGCTTAAAAAATGGTAAGTTTTCCAAAATCATAGATAATAGGTCCACTTTAACGAACTTAAAAATATTTCAAGAATCTACCATATCAAAAAGTAATTTACTTAATTATCAAGCATACATTATAAGACTACTTTTTAAATGCAGAGTAACTTTTTGCCTTTTGCGTTGATTTAATTAAGCGAACCTTTTTCTTGTATATACTAATTTCGACTATCAAATGAATGATATCAATATGTGACGAGATGTATCTTCATGGTTGAGTAACTTCCACACATCATTGAACTAAGCTTCAATTAAGTAATCATTAGTGAACAGTCTAAAAATAAGTTTCGAAAATGTTATAATTTGCTGCTATGAACTGTGGTGTCTGTTATGTTAGAGGCAAAACGACTGTCATTATTCATTAGCTGATATCATTCTATAATGTAACTCGACTCCACATTTAAATTAACATCACAGTTCAGTTAACAAGAGAATTGTCATTACTGTTGTAAAATTTCGTAATGTAATTCGAAAAGAGTCAATAGGTAAACTATTTATACTGATGTTAAACCACTAATTTGTTTATTAATGATGACATTCTATGGAGTGTTGTAAATGGAAACCTCAATTGCTTTTTCGCTCTTTATGCATTATTCATACTAACCAAAATTCTGTTTTCTGTCCCGTAAACTGCCATTTTGAATTTTTCTATGTTTGCTTGAAGTTGTGCTATTTCAGTAAAGTTTTAAAATAAATAAGTTTATGAAGAACGTTGTAATCGAGTACGTAATATAGTTGCTACTAAAACCGAACCATTTATTGCCAGAATTACGATAACAAACAGCTTTCTCTAATTTCCTTGTTAGTCAGTAAAACTTTAGCACACTAGTAAAGGAAGTCAATAATTATTTTTTTGATAGTAATAGTTCATGCTCATGTTCATGTTCATTAGGAATTCATATAAATGCGGGCAATCTTATAACATCATTTAAAAATACAGCCCGTCATGCAATCTTCCTCATTATTCTAATTATTTTGATTGATAAGTCATTATGAGCCTATGCCTGAAGTATATTTAATGACACATTCATGTTGTTCAATTTAACTCAACAAAATGAAAACTACATTCCAGTTGTTTACAATACTGTTTGGAATATCATTAAATTAAATGACACGTTGCTTTTATAAATTTTTCTAAAAGATGAAAACTTAGATTATGCATAATGTCTTTTGTGACGTTGAACATTTATAATGATGATATACAAACCGTTAAGAATGAGGAATAATTTGTTACTCCATATTCTCAGAAAAAAATTTCATTAGTTGTTGTCTTTTAATCACTATTCTTGATGGCTACATAAACCTACTGTTCATGATTTCATTAAGTCTGTCATTCATTATCATTGATTAAGATCATTTTTCTGCGCAGACATTAGATTCCCGACTGTGAAATGAAAAAAAAACATTAGAACATTTAGATGCTTTTTCACTCTACTTTCGCATATTCACATTCGATTGTAATAATGTTTTTCTATTACTGCCTTGATAATAAGTAATATATCAGGGTTGTAGCCGAATAAATGAATTAGCAATTATTGCTTGCTAATGATCAAAATGCTGACGAAGAATACATTTTTACGTGGATAGTCGTTTTTCCCATCGGCAACATTCAAGCAAGTTTTTTTCATTTAAATAAGTAAGTAATCTATCAATGAATAAATTTAGTTAAAAATTTCCTTAAAATCTTTATTAATGGTAGCTTATCGAACTGTTTCCGGGATTTGTGTATGAACATTACTGATCAAAAAGAATTAATTGAGTGATTCATTAATCGGTGCAACGAAGGTTACTCACAGAAACACTAGACAAAATAAATATGGCTGTTTTGTGCATGCTTTTTACCGAAACAGTAATAAGAAGGGGTATTAGGATGTTTAATCATGTATTTTGATATATTTGGTATGTAACTAGTAGAGGAAGCTAAGATGCGCACTGTAACTTATTTGATATGATCAGCTAGATGCTCTTGCATCTGCGTTGATGTTCTTAATAAACCCTTACTTGTCATCTCTCTGTGGGCAGGAAAACGCTCTATCTAGTTAGTTACTAGATGTAAAAAGCCAATGGTTTATTTAACAGATATGGTGGTATTAATAAAAGTTTATAATTATTTATATTTATGACCACAATCACCAGTTTTCATTTCTATATATGCATCCCAAAGTGAACATATAATGCAAAAAAGTCATAGATCTTTTCGAACTGAAGGTGTAACTTCAAAATGTGATGACAAATGCTTGTTTTGATTTGACTACCAGAACCGTTGTTTTGTTTAAAGTCATAACTTTTTTCAACAATCTAAAATGACTTACGTGGTAACTACAAAATACCAAAGACTATTTAATCCAATTCAGTAATAAAGTTTGTGCAGAAATATAAACAGCGTGATAGATCAGTAGTGTATGAATGAGTGAAACAAAATTTGTTGAAAATAATAGAATAAATGCAATTTTAACCCCCTTCGCCTCACAAATTGCATGTAACCAGAGCCGAAGTAGCATGTGATATACAGTTGATATGAAGATAAAAACTTTGATTTCTAATTTTTAAATGACAATTTCAACATAATCAGAATCCTACTGTTTATTTATAAATAGAACTTTTTTTCTCTATGTAATCTTGTTATTAAGAAGAATGAACAGTATCGTATTTACAGACCTGTTAAAGCATAAACAGTTTTTCGATCTAACTTTTTCTGAATGACCAGCTGTTTCGAATTAGAACAGTTTCTTCAATTTATAGTTTAAAAGTTGTGTAAATGAGATGTTACAAATCATAGACGCATTTAGTAAAGTGGGATTTAATTATTTACATAACGAAAAGATATTTAGTAACTGGGGGTGGCAGAAAAAAGTAAGTAGACTTATATTTCGTAATTTTTGGGCCTAATGAATAAAGTATATATGCCATTTTTAGGATAGATTCCAACAGAACAGTAATGCTATCATGGGAACATGATACAACTTTGATAATAATTTAGTGCTCTAGAGGAATAAAATATTGTAGTATAAAGGATATATATGTGATCGATCCTATAATTTTTTCCCGAATATTCTCGTGATGTCACTATCCTGCCATATGTCGGCATCATCACTCAACTTTCACTGTGTTAACGATCTTTTGCAAGTGGCTATGATTGGAATGAATGCATTTATGATACAGATTAGATACAATTCTAATAAGTTTGAAAATGATTTCTGAATTCAAATTCTGGTAAACTGATTGCGGAACATAAAAATCGTAAACGTGTCTGTGAGAATAAATTAATTTGTAGTGAAGTAGAATAACTAGTTTTAAATCATTCAGTTTACAATTTCATTAATGTCAATTTCGATAAATACATTTTCTGTGAACTATTTTTTGTTTAAAGCTATAACATATCGTAAACACATGTTCGTTTTTAAATTAACCTCTCAAAATTGTTTATTGTTGATATACAACTGTCGCTTTACAGTGTGACACTTGTAAAGGGTATGTGAAATGTGTTCGGCTTCGTTTTACTTTGAAACAGACTTTGTGTACAAGCTATAAATTTCCAAATTTATGGACGTGACTTTTTCAAATCTAAGGCATCTATGTCATTGTTGCCCAGTTTGACAATAATCTTTACTGATGCATATCATTACACAGACGAGGAGGTGTATCATAATTACTTTAAATGAAATGTAACTAAGTTTTGCATTCATGTTAGCAGAGTAACCGTGTGACATTTTAAACCAGGCATTTTTTTTATCAGTTATTAATAGCAAACGACTATTAAGTCTGTGATGAATTATTCAACTCTGCCTACAACATTAAACATAATTCTCTGTGTAATGAGTTACTTAACTATCTAATGTGCTTTTCATTCTTTAAAATAGTTTTTGTTTGACTACGTGAAACTACCATTCTAAAGTTATTTTTGAAATAACTCAATTGATTTGTGACACATTTAAAATATTGTATAATGCATTTTCAGTTTTGCTTATTAGTTTGTTTTGAGTTCATGCCTGCTGTTTACACTCAGGAATGTTTCTTTCTTTTCCAGACTCCTACATAAACAAGCACCTCTCTACACATTCCCATGACACAAGTCTCTTCCAGGCAGGACATGAATCTACCACAGACTAAAAGTTGTACACTCATGAAGCAGTACCTAATATAGAAACATTAGGAGTCATCACTCATAAACCGTAGTGCATAGCATAGTATACGACAGACTGTAGACACAAAAAACATTGACTTAAAAGATTTCGCGCTTGATTTAAGCAATGATTAGCGTTTATTTAAACTAATATGATATTAAAAACACTTCACTTACGAAGTAGATAATTTCTACATCTTATTAAAAATGTTTGCATTTGATTATCTTGAGTCAATAATGAAAGTGAATAAATTAAGTAAACGAAGTTTATAAACGGCGTCCATGTAAAAGCGTAGCAGATATCTAAAATAAAAGTCCTTATATTGTGTTTTACTAATATATGGTCTGTAAAACACTTAAGTTATCACATACTTTGTAAAGCTTTATTGTTTTCCAAAGAGATAATATTTCATTAACTTATTGTCAATCTATAATACATCGTTGGTTACAAAAAATGTACGACTAGATTTTCACAAGAATCAAATTATCTGAAATTGTGTATTACTATTAACCGGTTTGCTAAAAACTCCAGATCAGTCCTGTCATTTTTTACGATCAAGATGTGAAGTAAGAAAAAAATTTGTGATGACAATTCTTATAGGAATTTGTCCAGTAGCTTTCATTACACATCAGAAGTCAATTCATTTTTGTTATCACATTTAGTGCAGGGCATTAAAAATAATTTTGTTTGAAACGAGACAGTTTTGTGAATATTGGCAATTAATTTGTTGTTTATCAAAGGGTGATTTCAGTTTAACACCATTGAAAACCAAGTAACATTGAATAGCTGTTTAGTCTTAGTATGGCACTTTAAATCAACCCAACCACGATTTTCACTGAGTAATTAAGTCTAAAAGTCACGGGGGTCCGGAGTAAGATAGATGTTATAAATCATACTGACTGATCGCCCCACTATATCATAAATTTAGTGGAATGATAATTCTACTACCAGATGCTAGTCAAGCGTTTACAGCGAAACTAGAGGGTCCTAGGTTCGATTCCCTAGCGGAATCATGGGTGCGCACTCTTAATAAGCTTCATACTAGTCTTAAACATGTGTATAATTTACCCTACTATTTACAATGGGGGTGATCGATATAAAACCCTAATATGCTGGTATAAAGTATACCTTCTCCCGCATACAACAAATAAAGAATAGACAATACATAGTCTTGTGATGTACATACTGAATTAGTCAATTTTATGCCTATTGCTATAAATTAAGTAAAGGAATCATTTACCCTTTAGTCAAATTATAGTAATTTATTCTATAACCCCAACAGTAATGGAACTTCCTGAATCAAATCGTTAACTTCATTGTTAGTCTTCTTGTTCTGTGTCAGCAAATGATTTAGTTTGTGTATAGAACTTCCCTTTAATGCATAACTGTTGAAAAGAACTAGCTCAAGACCTTTAGATTTAGCAGCAGATTTTGCCATAAACAGAGATCTATCCAAATTCAAGATTTCCTTTAAGGTTCCTTATCGCATGGTTCAATAAACAGGTTGACTTTTAATTTAATGCCATCCATTTTTCATGCAAATATAATAACATAAATACAAGTAGAGGGACATCATAAAGCCGAGATACTGTATTGTGTTTAGAAAATAAAATCAAAGGAATCTCAATATAATCATTAAAATGTCTCAACTGTGTAGGCACATGAAGTCTAGCAAAGATGGCCCATTTTTCACACGTTTAAAATTACTAAAAATCACCTGATGCTTTTGTAATGAATTAGACGATAGGTATTTGGAGCTAAAACCCTTAGTGACACGAACCGTTATGATCTTTGAACTGCATTAATATTTAATTTCAAAGAAGAAAAGGTAAGCAATAAACTTCTTGGCCATAAGAATAAACTCAATTACCATGATTTCTTTACATTCGAAGCACATGTACCAATAAACTACATCGATAAGTTCCGGTAAAACCATTCCTTACAAATTTTAACCTTATTTTCTGTTCTTCCTACAATCAACGACTAGTCATATGATTGGCTAAAAATGTGTTTACAATGCTCTTGGTCATTTGAACAGTATCTTAAGTCGTCTATATAATCCAGTCCTTCTCAGCATAGTATCTGGTTCTTTAGTTAACATCCTGTAGCCTACATTTTTCAACTGTTTTGGTGTGTTACAGTGTTGATATCATTCAATATCGTGAGTAAACTACTCGTTAAAACACAACTTTTATTCTTCAGAAAATGGAATATGGTAAAAATTTACCTCGAAGTTAGTCATTAGTCGACAGAAAGCTATTAATTCGTTATATGGTTTTAAAATACTCATGTTTGATTTAACGATAAGTATCATCTCTAGTCGTCACTAAGCCCTATGAATCTTTACAAGCTACTAATTTATCGATATTAGTTACATTTCGAATTATTTAATAAACGCACAAAAGTTCTGATAAAGAAAATACGTAGTACTGAATAAATAAAAAACAAAATATACGGTTGGATTAGTCATTAAGTGTATCCAAAATATGATTATAATAAATACTGTTTTTTTTAATTTGGAGCCATAATAACCATCTTTTTCTAAGTAATTATCTCGGCATAATAACAGGCAACCTTATCTATTAAATGCAACAATAACGGTGTTATGGTTCGTAGTTTTTCCAAAAACTACGTATCTATCAACCATATAATGAAAGGACCACGTTTTTATAGGTGAATTGGTATGCGGGATCTTGTACTGTTAGCTTTACTGTTAGCTTTAAAGGTTATATACAAACATGTATATGCAGAGTTACTTAAAATTGTGTGGTAATCATTTTAATGGTTCTCATAAAGATTGAGCTGAAGTTTTATCGTATACAATAAATAATTCAGAAGTAGGAATACAATAATGGAAGGTTTAATGAAAATTAATCTTGTATGGTGTAATTCCCAGTTCCAAAAGAAGTGAGGTTCATTATCAGTGGTCTGGGGAGCGAAATGTTGAATTTAAAGATAAATTATGTGATGTACTCTCTAAGCTTCAGAACCATTTAAACCATCTTAAGGCTAACCATAAATTTTCACTATTTATTAGATAAAGTCATAATCATGAAATCTTAGGAAGCTGAAGTTTATTCAACAAGCATTTCAAGGACAAACTTTGATGCTAGTTGCAGCCGTCAGTTAAAAGCATCTGTAGTCTTGAGAAAAGTGGTAGTACTTACCTAATTCTAGTTCACATTGTCTAGTGTCTTATTAAAAACATACAACTCACTGATAATGTATTCCGATTTGGTACCTATGGTTACAGATTCGAATCTGATGATGAGCATTGTTTTTTCAATATTACGTAGGTACGAGTTAGGGCTACATATGACTAACGTAGAGAATTATAGTGGAGGAAAATAGGCAGTTGTACTTTTAGAAAATTAACTTAACAGTGAGTAATACGTATACTTTAACCTGATTAAGAGTATCATTAAAAGATAACTCGGTAAAAACTAGTGTCCAGTAGCGTGAACTGTGTCGATATTCCAGAGCTGTCAACATGGTTTCCTTTGATGACCTTGGAAACTTGCTACGGTACATTTAAAATTGCGTAGAATCTGCGGTCACATCAGATGAGAAGTTGTATCGTCAACCTAGGATAGTTTAGTCACTGTTCTAAGCTAAGCTGAATTCGAAATTAATTAAAAAAATGACTTAACAACCTCTTATTGATTTTGTTTCCCAAGAAATTTATGTTTTGGATACATTTCACCAATGACTACTTATTTCTGTTCATATATGTTCCTGAAGACAAATATCCGTGTTCACAGTACGTAAACAACTTCACATTTCTGCATGCATGCATATTAATGAAACGTTAACAATATATGTATTATAAGTGACATATCACTTGTTATGAATGTCTATAGGTAATTAACATAAGTACTTTGCATTATGTTAGGCAGCTTTACGCTTAAATGAATATTGTATACTATATGCTTAATACCTGTTTCTAGTTATTATATATAAATAAGTATATACTTACAAATAACTGACCGATGTGTGCACTTACGCTTATGTGAGTGTGTTTAATTCTCCTCCAGGTAAATTATGTAACTTTTAATTGTCAAAATGTAGAAGAAATTAGTCGTTATTTTGTAAAATTAGTTCATTTCTACTGAAGCCTATTGATTACAAGCCAACAAAGTGTCTCTGATCATAAAATTATTCCATTTCACGTCAAGCTAATAGTAGTGTAATTGTTGCAAACTATGATTGAATACCTTTTTCAGATTAGTTAAAATAATTCATTCTAATCTACAGTATACTGATGTATGAATGCCACTGTATACGTTGTCCTTATTTCACAGGCTATAAACACAGTTTAACTAATTGAAATGTTATTGTTACAGTTTACAATAATCACCTTTATGCACAATTTTGATTGCGAATTATATAACTGGATGTTTTAGTTAGTCTCACGAAATATTTTTATGATAGCCGTGAATTTATATTATGTATGGTTACGTTAGATAGCTATTGGTAGCATGTGTGAAGTTTTAAACCAACGTTTAACAATGAATAAAGTTAGATAGACAACTGTTGATAAAAGAAATATTTAGTCGTAGTATGAACTTCTCATATGCACACACTCATTACACCATAAGTGATTGAATTCACTCAGCTAATTAAGCCAAATTTCCAGCTTCAGTTAAATTTTGAAATGGACAGTTTTCCAACATCATTGTCTTCTCGCATGAATGGATTCAACCAATAACGAACCGAGTATAGGAAACGTACTTTAAAATTAGCCACTAGAGTGAAAATATTTTTTGTTTTGTTGGAATGTTGTTTATCAGAGAGATTTGATGATCCTATTATGGAATAATTGGATTCTTTCATACAGGCTTAGAAATGTTTTTATGACAACAAACACCCATTAATTAAATAACTAGCAATTTAATTTATCAATCTGAGAGATAAGTGGTTTTCTGGGGTACATTTGTGAAATCAAATATAATTGTATCTAGTTTTGCTGTTTTCATGAATTCAACAAGTCACTAAATCACGTATTCTATAGCTAGACACTGAAAACTACATCAATATACTTAAATCATTTAATAATATGTAGAGTAACCACTAATGATTCAAGGTATAACGACTTATAGTTTCTTTATGGAGTTATATTTACTAGTAGATCATAGTTAATGAAACGTATAGAATTTTCAACTTTTATACTGTCAAAATAATTTGTATTAAAACTCGATTTACAATATTGTAAATTAAAACATTGTTGATATTAATTTGTTTTTATTTCAATGTCCTATAAACGAATACATATACAATGAAACAACTCACACAACTAATTAAATGATACATCTTAAACATAAATTTGACAGTTTTATATTGATTTGATTTCGTTGGTAGAAACTATATATATATATATATATATATATATATATATATATATATATATATATATATATATAAAGGGTAACGTCTTTGCTTGGTCAAGTAAATCTTAAACAATCGGTTCAATGAAGTAACATAATAATAAAGTGTATTGTTTTAGTTTGTGTGTAATCAGCTGACTTCGACAAATGTACACCTAAACTATTTTGTAATCATTTACTTGTTTTCTCAATCGAAGTACCAAAAATCACTATTTAGAAGGGTGTATAATCTGTAAACGGGTAATGGAAATCTATTTCATTACTTAGTGATATTTATTAAAAAGTTGACATTTTGATTACTTGGTCTCTACATATACATTGTGAGTAAAGTAGAAATAGGGTGGACAAAAGGCATATTAAGTTTTAAGTTTTGTTGTTGTACGTTCATTGTTGCAGTTAATTTAAAATAAAACGATAATAAATTCGGTTCATACACTATTATAGTTCCAAACATAAATTAGTATCAACATTTTATTCTTACTAATATAAGTAAGCATATGATAAAACTAAGAAAAGTTTGTTGTAAAAAGTTATACTGAAACAATCTGTTCCGAATCCTTAAACTGTAAATAAAACAAATCAGTTGTAATCCCGAATTTCGACAGTAAGGAATCCTAAACCACAATGAATAACTGTATACCACTGGACACATTAGTGAAAACAAGGCCTAGCAACCGCGTAGATAACCTTCTGACGTGTGAAATAAAAGGCACTAGATTTAAGCCACTGAATCAATAGTAACATTAGGATATCGACATATCCACCGATAACTTACATAACAAAATCCATTGATTGACACACGCTACAATGCAAATGTTCCAATCCAACCTAATCCGTAACTTTTAAGCTTCAGGCGAAGTTTAGTAATTTACGAAGCACGAATTAGAAGTGAAACTGATCGTCACAATAAAACTTAATTTAATGAATACACCAGATAATATTACCTTTATAATAGATAATCACTACTAGATTCAGTCTAGTTAATGAAACGTAATTTCGGTCATGACGCGTTCGTTAGTTAGGAAGTATTTCAATGTTTGTGTCTTACCATTTGCCTAAAACATGCTTATCGACCTGTTTCTGCACAAGTTGACGTAACTTCAAAATCCCTGTATAAGATCATGGTCACTAGATAAATAAGAACTTTAAACTAAGACAAATCAGTAATTAAATACATTTTTAGACCTGATTGACTTAGTTCTTATTCAGTACTTTTCATTTCAAATGAATTATCAATTGATTTGAGATCATGGCTACCTCAACTGTGTATAAAAACAATAATAATGTCACAATGTTTTACCATAAGTGACTAAGTTATATTACGTACATAAAGCAACGAGACTTATAAAAGGTGATGATCTTGTGTTGTAACCCTATATTTATTCCGATTGTAATACAGTACGGTTTTGCTGATACTTTAAAGTACCTAAGTCAGATATTCAAATATTCAGAAATGGAGGAATTCGCTTTCAAAAACAAATTATATGACCGCAGCTTTCCGTGGCTTCTTGTTGCTTAATCGAGATTTGTTAATTTCTTTAAGTGAAAATGTTAGATGTTTTGTCCTGTGATACTGGCAATGAAATTCGCAAATCAGCTCAAGACATGCACAATTAATGGAGCCCTATGATTATGCTATTCATTTTTGGCATTTTAAGTTATATTAATGAACTAAGAATAGGTTATCAAAACACCATTTGCTAATATGAATAAATATTATGATATTGCTTAATAATAATTGTTTTTTTTTCATGTTAAAGGAAATACTATACTACACTAAGTTATCGTTGATTTCCAGCTTCATAGATATAGATAAGCCGACTACTCTTAGGCTTGTCTTCATAATTTCAGTAAAATATGTATCGCTGACAGAATACTAGACAAAACACAACAATACTCTCGGATTAAGTCACTGATTAGTCGATTAAAAATTAAAATCAAAATAATCAGTATGATGCATATTCTAATTGCTTATTCTAGAAGCTGTAAGAAACTAAACCACTAGCTCACAGATTATTCTCTAGACTATGCATATGAATTGATTAACAGTGTCCAAATGGTTTTAAGAATTACTTTACATAATTGGCGTATATTTGACATAGTAATTGGCAGTGTGTCTAAATACTTAAATATACTGTAATATAAGTAACATTCTTTCTTTCACCAGCGTATTCAAAATCAAAGTAACTAAATGAAGAAGTTCATTTAATCATCCCTATTAATAATTCATTAACATATTATATATAGTATCATTTACTAATTGTAATGTTATTATGAGTTTGTTTAGTGTTTTACAGTGATAAAAAGTACAAATAATTAATAGGAATGTAGATATCATTTAATTTGTATTGTGACTGGCAAGTGGAATCCAGGACGCGCGTTTCGTCCTATTTGGGACTCATTGGCTGGATGTACCTGCATCCCAATGTTGATGTTCACAGTGGGATTCGAACTCAGTCCGGTTCGTGTCAAACGCCACTGCGTACACCACTAGAATACTGAGTCCAGACAGTCACGTTTGTGCAATGGGCGAATTGGTAGTACAATGAATTTGTATATTCCCATTGATTTGTTATAGACTGAAGCTGTGAACATCAACATTGGGATGCAGGTACATCCAGCCGATGAGTCCCAAATAGGACGAAACGCGCGTTCTGGATTCCACTTGCCAGTCACAATACAAATTAAATGATATTTCTGAATAATCGCTATATCGAGGCGATCCGCACAGGATGCACATATAGCAACAGGAATGTAGATATTTTCTTGACTTTGTGTAGCATTGAAACGACTATTCTGATATCATTCTATAAACCTACTGTTTATAAAGTTGTCCGAGATTAAAGTGAGATAGCATCTTCTAATTACAAACAAATGGTGGACATTTAGTATAATAACTGACCATTAGTTCACTGTGGTGCGACTAAATACTGTGCGGTCCTGATGATACCTTAAAGGATTTAATATGTGTATTGTTTAGATTATTTGATGAAAACTCTTAAGAATTTCAATGCGAAAATGCAGTTGAATAGTAACCTAGTCTTCAGTTACTTGTTAGTTTGTTTAAGGTTGTGATCTACATCTTCCTAGAATAGCTAGTAGGTTTGGAAATCAGCCAGTAAGAAACATGACTATTTATCCAATTGACTTAATATAATATAATGCAGATAGTCTTGTTGTTAGGGTACACTTAATCTTCGACAATTATATCAAGGTGATAGAATATCACTGGGTACTTCATGAACTGTCTAACAAACACATAGTATTCGATTATAATCGCATTCTCAAATCACTAAAACTACATTTCTACCAATATTAGGAAGCATAACTACAATCGAGCATCCAGATCATAAAACAAAACGTAGTAAACAGAGGTTACTGCAATATACCCGGATACTGGTTAAATCCTTTTATTTCATATTGTTAAGTTGGTCAAATATTTTCTGTAAACAAATGTTTCCAATATTTTATTACAAAATAATGAATGTGCCGCTAATTAAATGAAGGTGTGTTTATTTTGAAACAGTTTCTTTGAAAAGCTATTTCATTTATCAAAGGAAAACTACATGCACTCTTGAGATCTATTCTTTTCAAAGAAATAATTGCGTTATCTGTTACTTCTAGCCATACATGATAACACTACTTCCTATATTAATAACTTATAAAATGATATTCAACTACCTTCCATAGACGAAAGAGAATCTTATTGCCAGGAACATACAGCTGTTTATGTGGTTCATAGATTTCTTAATTCTAATATTACGGTATGCTTAGTACGAAACTATATTTTATTGAGTGCGGATCAGATTTTATTTTAAAGTACATATAATGCTTTTGATAGTTTTGTAATATGATATAAGCAATATTCCATACCTGACACTGTTTAGAGTACGTAATTCTGATAAAATCCATACGGAAGCGAAAGACATTTTCAGTCTCCTACGATTTTCTGTGATGTCTAAAGTGATTAGATACGAATTGTGTATTGTAAAGTCAAAAAACTATGTGATAGAGTTCTTCTATATGACATCTATAGGTAACAGTTTTAACTAGCAATGTAATGATTATATTTCCTTTCAAAATAACGTACCTGCTCATCTTACTGATACTTTTTAAACTCTGACTTAATGTATATTACAGTGAGGATGTAAATGAATATGTTGATGACAAAAGTCTTGGATTTACTCTGAATAATTTTAGGTGTATAAAATAATTTCAGTTTTAAAGTGGTACTGATTAAGCGCATTTCTACATGCATCATTATAGCTGATTTAATTGTTACAACAGGTTCAAATTTCTGTAAGAGTATCAATTTACTTAGTAAGTAGCTTAAGTAGACTGTTTCACCTATAATTACATAAAACATTTAACTGTATTGATAATTCTAACCGACCATTTGACGTAGCAGTTACCCACCGATGACAATGAATAAGGTCACGCAAACCTATCACGAATTTACAGAAATCGAAATATCAACCGTCGAGACCCGACTTAGTGGTCTAATGGTAACGCGTTCGCCATAGAGCCACAAGGTTCTAGGTTCGATCCCTGATGTAGTCTTAGGTGCGCAATACTGAATAGTCCCGTACTAGGGCGAAGCAGCTATCCAGTGCTGTATGTTGATCAATGGTTTTCTAATCCAGACCAATTCGTGATATCAAATTAAAAAGTTAACGATCTCCAAAACACCCAATCACGTCCTCATTCTATTGAATTTTATAAAAATATAATATTCACTAAAGATAAATTTCTTCTCTGAATTTTACGTATACTCGACAATCTAAGTTGTTTATTCGATGAACTTAATGATTCATTGTCGCTCATTTTTAAAGCATTTAAGTAGCCACTAAACAAGTGAAGCGAGAAATTTCCCAGAGAGTCGACTAAAAATGTTCATATAAGATACAATGGCAACAGCGGTGACAAAATAGTTGATGGCTGTTAAGGTTAATTTCTCTGATCAGTAATTTGTTCAAAACTTACATAATTTGAACTATATGAATAATTTTAGTTCACCTTATGAGGAGGAACCATCGTTTAATTATGAATTATATTTTCTACGTTTTACTGACATATCACATTCAAACCCGATTGATTGTTTTCGTGTTTTACAATACTTTCAACAAATTATCACCAATTTTGTATCACTGTTATTTAGCATTATTTTTTGATTACAAAGAGTTTAATCGATTGTCTGTTCCGCCTATATTTTGTTTTAGGTCCTTTAGTACACGTGAATAATTCACAAAACAAACGCATTTTTATTTTTCATCTTTTTTTATGACAAACATACATTAACGTGTATGTACGGGATAGAAATCTATGATTTCTGTATTGTTTATAAGAATTGTGGATAATTTTTATGATTAATATGAGTGAAATTTTTGTGGCTTGTTCAACTAATGGACATATTTCGTAGTAAACACTAATCTAATTTAGAAGCAGACAAAAAATGTATGTACGACGAAGACATGTTAAACTCTCAACTACATAGAAACATTACATTTTTTAGTATGAGGCCATAATCAATTCAGTGAGTGGAGTACATCTTACAGTTTACGTTAATGAAGACAATATAAGAATATGTTAATGATAAGTAGACACTAGCTGATTAATTTTTTAGCTCTTAGATCCATTAATAAAACAGAAGTAACGAAGTAATCACATCATTAACAAAGTCAATGTAAGTACACATTACGGTGCTTGAATGTTTTGTGAACAAAATGTTAGAATTACTTTCCAATCACTTCATTTTCCTATTGTAATTTCGGCTTAAACTCTGTGTGAAATTAACAAAATTGAGTGAGATACTAATTCATTTAGTCAATACAGACAAAACTGTGCATAATATCGCATTCGGAGTACATTCATGAAAGCGCATTGATGAATAAAGTACCCAAACTTTCTTAAATTATTGATTATAAAACTGATCAAGTAACTCAGTAGTTCATCTTTCGTTTTTCTTTTGACAAAGTAAGGCCGTGAATATAAACATTGAACCAATAGTACACAAAGTAATTCATTTTAAGCATAAATATGTCAATAAATGTTCTAACCACGAAATAATGTTAAAATCACCAGAATCACTGAATTGGTGAACGTCACGAATGGTTAGCATATAACTTCCATAGTATAGGTTAATTAATTGGGTTGCAACTTGAATAACCTGAAATTTGAACAGAAATAACCCATGTGATTTTACCAACGCAACACTATTTAGCTACAGATAAAGACCATTGAACAAAAGTGAAATATCATAACAAATTATTTGTACCGCTTATTATGTGTCAACTGACAAATCACTGTAACATGTTATTTATTTAGAAAAACTTGCTATTTATTGAATAAACATTTTGCACATTTGTATCCTTAATATTCATGTCTATTTACATAAGTTTAATAGATAGCCCTCATTTTTATATATTGTTTTCTTGACTGCTTCAAGCTGATTACTAAGAGCTCGTCGATTTAACACAAACTGTAGATAACTTGTTATTTGTAGTATTGAATATATTACAGAACGTTCACCTGCCAAGAGTCATAACATTGACTAAAATGTCTCTTTGTTACATATTTCTAACCATTTTATAGGATATCCAGGATTTCTCTGGAAACAAACAATTACAAGCTGAGTTTTATTAGTTAACTAACTATTCAACCGAAGGAAAATCATAACAAATGTGAACTACAAAATGTATAATTTCCTCAACCCACTTCAGACAAGGACACGATAACAATGAAATGTCATATTTGTTGAAGTGATATATTCTCACAGTTTATCATTTTGATCTGTAGTTTGACATGAATTCACGTCTCATTATACTTGATATCTTATTTATTGATGCATTTTATGGACTAAATAGCTGATCCATTTGTGCTTTCGATTGTTCCTAGTGCGGCTGATTGTATTCACATCACAAATTCATAATACTACAGTTTCTTATGATTTGTTCCGGAACGATAAATATTCCTGTTTATCAGATTAGTAGACACAACCTAGAAAAAACATAGATAAAATATTACGAGGCTAGTTTTAGACAAAGATCTTATCCAGTAATATCTCAATGATTAAACATAGTTATCACAAACTTTCATTCATTAAACTGTAAATCAGGAACTTCAGAATTGGCGTGATCTATAGTTGTTTACTATTTGTAAATTGTCTTTCACGACTTTATTAATAAAAGAATAATATAAAATGAACAAATATATAAGTCAAGCTCACTTTCAAAACAATAAACAACAGCCAGCTTATTTTTCTTAACTCGGTTACATAGCTTGTACTTATATTGGATTCAAATTACGATGGTATTTTGTATTTTGAACCGGAGGGCATATTTGGAAATCCACTGCAAATTGAAGTAAGCGTTGACGATTTCGCCTAAAAAAGAATTGTAAGCCCTAGGTGCGAATCCCAAGAGAACGCTGCACTAATTACGTCTAGATACTGATGTGTTTACTTTGTTAACGTACAATGCTAAATGAAAGAAAGTGCTTCTATTGTATTATGTTCACTCATAGATAAAGTACAGATCGATTACAGACTTACCAAATCAAATGTTACGGTGATAACTTTTCTAAATTTCCCTGTGATTCAGAATTTTTAAAACGGTAGAATACCTGTATAATTTCAGAGTTAAAAAATTCCTATAATCCAAAGCAGAAATTTGAAAGTAAATTTTACTCAAATAACTAATGGGTTTTATAAACGTAATAAAACAGTTGTGCCCTGTCAGAAGGATGATAAAGTAACTAATGATTACAGTTCAAAGCAATCTTCGTGAACAATAGAGAATCAATTTAAACTAGTCGGAATGAACAGCTGTTTTGACATAGTTATATAGTTGTAGCATTAATCTCTTGATCAATAGTGAATAGATGTTGGATAGCATTTCAGATATTTTAGTAGGAAGCTGTTATCTAAGCTGAAAGTGAAATATTAATGTAAGGAACATGCTATATAGCAAATTTGACTGGATGTAAAAATATAAATTCTTAGGTACAGATTCACTTGTTTATTTATATTTGGTTTTATCTGAACCTTTTTGAAGGTAACGACGTACATTGTCTGCAGGTTCTAGTAGTAGGCTATAGGAACTGTTTAGTAATATTACGATGTTTTTTTACTTACCATTAGTAACGAAGAATATTCTGTTATTTCTACTAACCCTTTTATCGACTTTATTTTAAACTTGAATATCAGTATTAAATACACAAGCAAAGACAATATGCACCGTTATTTTGCACCAAATAATTAATATATGCTCTCGCAGTTAATAACAATTCAGGTTAAACTTTTTCCTATTTTATTATCTTCTATTTCTTATTATATTTGCATGGATCAGTTAAAAAAGGACAGTAACATACACACATAGAACAACAGATATAACAATAAGCAACAGTTAATTTATGATTGGCAATTGACTGTTACACAAAGTTCAGTGTTTATGTCGCTTGGTGAATATTTGTTAGTCAACTGTGTTATTTTCAACTTCTTTTATATAGATTCATGTTTGGAAAAAAAGCAAAAAAATGAACACAATCCATGTAGTAGTTAGTTTTTCCTTGTTATTTTTCTTTCAAACAAACCAAAATTATCTCAATTGATGAAAAAGTACAACTTTTACAAGGGAGATTAGTGCAGGATTACAATGTAGGTAAAATAGTTGCATTTACAAAGGCTCTTTAAAAATAGTAAAATCAAATTATTGGAAAAATGTACAATATTAAAATTTTGTAAGCCTTTATATACTATTATTATGTGAACATAGACGCACGACAGATATCATAAAAGTCTTCTGATATCAAGAATGTTTCCAAATACTTTGCGCATTTTATATAAAGCAATGATAATGCCTATAAAATGGTATTGTTTTACTAATTCGACCTTTATAGTTTTTATGGCATTTGTATAAAACAGTAATATTGTACCAACACCAATACTGTTGAATTCCAAAATACATGATACCATCACCAGCCATTAGGGTCTTTTAGTTTGTGCTTAATCCGGTTCGTTGGTTACTATACAAAATTTCAAGAAGTATTATAGTGTTACCTCAGTATACAATAATACTTACACTTTTGTAAGTGAAGTGTCAATTTAATCAAGGCAATTTGTAAATTCATGCGAAAAATAAAGTAGATAATGAATAGTATGATAACATGAATGAATATTTTGACATCGAGCGTAGGTAAACATATAGTAAAAGGGGCCTATTAAAACAACAAACATTTGAAATTTCATAGTAAGAATTTTTTGAATGATTACATAGAAAAATAGTAAAGAAATTATTTGAAGGAGTGAAGGGTGGCACGGAAGTTACATTCAGAGCTTGATGATAATTCAAAAAAATTTTTTGGTTTAGGTGTGTTATCATAATGAGAGCCAAGTTGTATTTGAACTTGTATCGCATTTATAAACCCCAGACAGGTATGACAGACAAATACTATTTAAGAAAAGGACTTCCTATAATGTCCTCGCGCTATTGCTGACTCTACTATTACCAGCAGCAGAATAAAACGTTGAATTAACATTACAGAGTGCACTTTATATCGCGCTTCAGTTCGCCACTTATTTATGCTCCGAAAGTAATCGAGTTGGGGCGACCCTGAAATTTCGTCATGTCCATATTTGCTGTTTATGAATATAACCTTCTGACTTAATAAAAGATAACGTAAAAACCAATTAATACTGGGTTCGGTTGTATTTTCGAATAAGAGGGCTTCGACAACCGCTTTTTAAATTGTAAATTGGATGCATTCATTAATAGAAGCATTCATTTCAATTACTAATCACATATTGAGCGTTTCATACCATTTGAAGAATGTCTTGACAACAACTTAAATCAATATATCTGATCAAAATGACATTTTATAAAATTCGTTGCATAAAATATTTACAAATCTGAAAACTTTCACTTTGTGATATTGAAATAAATCTTTAAAAATGAAGTCCCTAGGGAGTTCAGTTGAATAATATTTCTTTCTTCACAGTCAGAATGCATGTATAATTCATCAAAGCAAATTTACAATAAGAAATTATTGAGTTATTACAAATGTTGAAACTATTTAAAAAGTCAGCTATGTGAAATCTTTCTACTAGAAAAGACAAAAATCATCTATTTTTAAATAATAAAAAACTTGATAGATTCTTTATTGAACTTGGTTTTTGTTGTCGAATCAAAGTAGACAGATTGACAACTAACTAGGTGGATATTTGAAAGATGAAAGCATAGTTCAAATACTGGTCACACTGAGAAGTGTTGTGAATTCTAGAGAATCTACATGGATTTCACATCTCACACGCAACCTAATAATGATAACATTTACCTAGAACGTAACTTAAACCACTTCATAGCTTTTAGGTATTGACATCAATGTTTGATTATTAATTTGTAAAAATTTCATTTTAGTAAATCTTTCTAGGTCGCTAAATCGTTTATCCCCATAGTGAACACCAGTTAAAACATAATAACTTACATCCTTAACCAGGGTTGTTCTGTACTTAATTCCAAAATCGTAATCATTAAACCTTCGGTACTTATACCTAACTGTAAAAATTTGTAAATATTCGTCACTTTTTGCTTACATTTTAGCAATAAATGGTTCAAACGTGCTTATTTCAGCAAAGAAATGTATAATTTATTTTCATATTATGGGACAATCACAACAAAATACATTGTACTCTCCGCATCAATGAAATTATGTAACACACCTTTTGAAACAAATTTACTGGAATCCCTTTACGTGTCTTTGGAAATTCACTAATGTTGTTTGATCGAAAAAAAACAAACTTGTCTTGTTATACTACGAAGTAGTCCTTAGGAAGAAAATTAAATCAGATAATAAAGTCATGAATCTCCATTTATTCATGTGTTGGGTATACTGTGATCTTTCGACTTCTTATCAGTATGATTAGTGAGCGCTAAATTGCAGCTGGTATAGACGGAGTTTCATGTAGAAGAATTAATGCATACTACTGACTATAGATCCTTCTGTTTTCTTTTTTCGTATTGTGATATAAGAACTTGAACTAAATTGGTCACCTACGAGAATCTGCATTGTCATATTTATCTTATAAACGCTCACCATTTCACGGGCCAGAAAATCAGTAACTATTAAATAAATTTCTATAACACAAAATGTTGACTCCCTAAAACAGTGAAGTTGTGGAATAAAATTCATCTACACCATAAAAACGCCACTGATGTACACTCCATACAATAAAAACAAATAGAAAACACCCAATGAAAAATCTCAATTCTCTAGTTTGTGTATACATAGATTTAGGAGTACGCAAAGCTAACGGGCTATGAGCTAGGATAAATAAACAACCAAATATTCCTTATAGTATCTTTCGTTTATCAAACGACACCGATCCCTAATTATATCTTATATACTGGTGTGCAATATAAAACACATCAATACAAAGCATGTTCTGTCAATAATTATCTAATTATTTTCTGTTAGTTAACTAATAATCACAAAAATCTGAAAGGGACAATTTTACGTATGTAGGCTCTTTATGTCGTAAGCGTATCCTGTCTTTATATATCTCTCCAATAATGAAATACAAAATTGATTCTATCTATTTATCCCTTCAGCAATCGCAAATAAAAACATCAAAATTTTTTCAATGTCATATTTAATATCTAATTAATGCAAAGAAGTGTAGGTCTACTAAACAATAAAAAGTTTAATCGCTTGTATATTGTGTTTATTCAATGTCCAGAATTGATTAACTTGTCTTCTTTTTGATCATTTTTGGAGTAAGTATAAATTTACAGTAAATTTAGTGAATAAGCATATAGACAATACTCCGAGACTAATGACAACAATTAGTTTCTGCCTGCGTACAAACAGATAACGAATTATTTGTTTCTGGTTCAACTTGGTTGAGAGTTAAACAAACATTATTGGTATTATTGTTCTGGGATGTAAGTGAACTTTCGCAGAAGTTTGACTCATCTTCACCTAGTTGCTTCGGTGGACCTGATCTAACATAGTCCGTTATTGTCGGTGGAAGTGGAGGTTTGCCCCCACCGAGATACCATGAACGATCCAAATCACCACTATATTTGTATGATGGTGATGAATGAAATATTGATAATGTTGGATTTATATTTACCGTTACTGGTAGGGAAGGTTTCACGAGATGCTTCAGATGGAAAAAAAAGAATAAAGAATAATCAGGTTATTATCACTATCTGAATACATCTATCTATATATACATTAAGTGAGTGAATATCTCATAGCGTTAGATAGTCTCAATATTAAGCTGTTTGGTGGAATTTCGGAATATGAATTGATGAGTGCAGCAGAATAAAGGTATCGGTAATCTCATAAAGCAATGCTTTTGCTTTAAATTTCACCTGGACCCATAGATACATTGGAGCTTAAAATGTCCGTCTTACCTATGTAGCTTGAGATATGGGAAAAACTAATACCCCAATATCTACAGTTAGGATCACAATGAACACTTTGATCGATTATCGGTTATAAATGAAGAGTGAGTATTTTTAAGCACTGAAAACAGCTATACATTGTTGATTATCATGTATGTCTAATGATTCAACAGACCAATATATGACATTTGGATAACTGTTTCAAATTAAGGTTTCACTGTGAATATGAGTATCGGTACAGATGAATAAACGGAAAGGTTTTCATTTATGTAAACAAACCTTTTCTTCAATTCTTAAATTGTCTAAAAATCATGCACAACTCATTATGGTTGTAAGATTTCGTGCAATATCTCCCTTGGAACGCATATATATGAACTGGCTTTCATTACGAAACAGCTGTTGCATTATTCTCAATAACTGCACTCTTAGTGATGTTACGATCAAAAGCTATTTAGTATTGACTTGAAACATGAGTTGATAACATGGCATAGCATTATTAATGATTCTATACTTTTTAAAATAGAAAATATACACACAAGCACAGTTTATTAACAAAATATAGACTTATGTATATCCAGCTAACATCTTTACACACATAAAATCTGTCCGATTTTAGTAAGTTATTCTCTAATCAGTGTATAATACAGCGATTTAGCGGGATTTTGCTCCTATCAACAACTAACTGTCAATATTAACAGATAATGACCGGACAATCACTGGAGTATCAGATAGTTGATGTGTCCAAGTTTTCTGAACTACTTGACAGTTAACACCTGTGAGTCCATGTGCGTTTAAAATCAGTATCCCAAGGTGTTATTGAGAATAATTAATTTTCAGACTATCATATCAACGTCTAATACTTAACACTTTTAACTTCGGTACGTTTGAAAAATGATACAACCAACCTCTAATTTCATAACTTAGTCTCGCTAATGGTTTGACTGAAATAATCACCAAAATGTCACTAAATTTATCACTTTTATTAATATAGATGAAACAGATTATGTACGAAAAAATAACAGATCAACAGAAAATATGCAACAGACAAAAAACGTCGAAATATGGTTATAAATTCAACAAACATGTGATAAGCGAATAACTAAAAAGATCAGTTTTAAATGCTAATGTTTAATGATACAAACGTATAGAATATTTACTATCATCTATGAAGTAAATTGAATTTTAATAATTAAATTCCTTAACATGCTATATTATTGATAAAGAAAAGTAAACCTTGAAGTGAATCTGACAAAATAGTCTGTGAAAAACGTTCCTGATCTTCAAGATCGCTCATAACTATTTATTAAAATTATGGAATAATTGAAATTGGTGAGGAAAAATACCCACTATGGGAACTGTATTCTTTCATCATAAGACCAGTTATCATTACAAATAAATTGACCAAAACATAATATTGTGGTGTTATATAAGATTGCTGTTTACGACATAATCATGAAGAGCGAAGCAAAACTTTACACTAAGTAAACAATTATGTTGCCTATGACAACAGCTAATGATAAGTAAGTAAGCCATTTAGCTCATTTTGACGGCAACATTAAGACTATCATTACTACTACGTTCCCCTGATCCTCGAAGGGTTCTTTTGTACCTGGTACCTGAGAAAAACTGAGTTAGCTGTAATCTTGACAATCTGGAAGCTTGAACGTAGTACGTAAGAGACAATTTCCTAGGGTCGGTAATACACAACCTTTCATGGCTTTAGATGTGTTGGTTCAGCCAATATAAAGACTATACCACTGGAAACAGAAATCTGTGAAGTAAAGGGAAGTGTACATTTTGAAGCCGTTCTTTTATGAATGGTCTTGATGGCTAATCATCCCAAGCTATTTAAAAGAACCAAAATTCTCTTTTAATGAATTAGATTTAATAATTTGGTGTCTAAAATACTAACATCAATAACTATCGGATATTTGATTGTGGTTTGTGGACTGGAAATCCGAGAAAACCATTCTGGTTTCAAACAAAATTGTAGCCTTACTGACCAAACGTTCACTTTCGTCAGTTTCTAAAACAGACATATATACCAACGTCTGACAATAGTGAGATTTCTCCACTGCGAAGCAGCATTTGACTCTGTATACCGAGAGGTTCCGGGGGGAGTGTTCTTTACTGAAAAGTAGGCCTAAAAATTACAAAAGCGTCAATCCTCTTTGCTTAAATACTAATGATGGAGTCAGAAGTTAAATCAAACAGTCACATGGATAAATTTTCTCGAGTAGCATCTAACAAGGCTGTCCCCTATATCCATTTTTAGTAAAGTTTGCCCAAGATATACTATTAGAAGAAAACGTTCTCGTCGTCTGAATTTTTACGAGTCGATCATCTAACAGAAGGGCCAGCTGATGACTGTTTGGTAGAGACACTGACAAGATACAATCTTTTAGTTGAAATTAAAAACAATGAGAGCATGTTGGAGATGCGTTTCTCCCCTTTCAAGTGCAAAATATTGCTTTGGACTGGTCTGAGTCAATACCTGAATCTAAAATCGGGAATGAAGCGTCGACCTTGTAAGGAAAGTTCGTTTGGCTTTAGCTAACGTCACATCCGGCGTGAGATGTCCATCTGCTCATCAAAGGACAAGGATACGGTGCAGCTATCAGCTCCATATAGATGTAAAACATGACTATCAAAACTAGATATTAGTAGAATATTATACTCATTGAATATACATCTATATGAAACATTTTCCGCATTTGTTGAGACGGCCAAGTAATATTAGATTTAGGGCACTGTGGAAAGATGGTGGATTCATCATTCTAAATGCAGTGTCACCGTTTGGGTTGGTTGGGATATTTATTACGTCCACCCAATCATCTACCTCAAAATGCAATACCGACTAACGTTAGAGTAAAAACAAAGTTAAAGGCGGCCAAAATTCCCAAATATTTTATCATACCTTGAAGTAATTGATTATTAGTCTGAGGCTTGTGGTAGACAGAATATTACGTTACAGTAAGCGCTTTTTCCGTATGTAACTGCTTGGAGATTGAGTGATATAGGTAAAAATCAGATACAATGGTGCAGGTTCATCCTATCTTCATCCTTAGGTCCTGGGCACAAATTTATTTCATATCTTCCTTTCCACGAATGATTAATTATATTCAGAATCACATTCATTTATGTTTAATCACTTCTGTCCTCACTAATGTGACCTTAATTCTTGTTATGCTAATAAGGTGTGACAATTCGGACTGATGCACATATCTGCCATTTTCTGTGTTATATATAGAAAAGTAAAGCACTACGTGGGGCATTTATCTGATCAACAGATTTTCTCCACTGCTCTAACTCCAAAAGGAATTTGAAAGAGAAATTTAACTGCCTAAAGCATAAGTATCTATTTTAATCAATTATTTGGACGCATTACTGTACATCCTAATTTTGGCTACGAACAAAGCAACAACAGTATTTGGGGAATAACACGAAATCCCTCTATTTCAAATCTAATGATCACACGCAAAAGGCTTACAGCTACAAATAGTGATATAATTTTCAATCATGTTTTGACGTTCTTCAATTAGTGAAGAACGCTATATACAGTACTAAATGGGGTTAATGTGCATTCGAATGTTGAAAAATATCGAAAACAATTGGCGATACAAAGTAGGTAATGGTTATTGACATCAATGATACAAAAATGGAGTTATTCATTGCGTGATTATAATGGAGGTAATAAGTATCTGCATAATAAATCCGTATTATCGATAAGAAATAAAACATATTCTGTGCACTTTAATATACACATGGTTAACCGCATCATGTTTCAGATTTCTCGAAATATTAAACTGAAATGATTATTTCATACGATGTTGCAGTCTTCATTTTATCTACTACTATTATTAAATATTATATAACGTATGCATAAATAATTTATAGACACAAAATACACACACTTAACAAACTGCCCTTCCATATGAGAGTGAATGTAATACGAAACGACAGAGTGCGGTTACAGACCATGAGCTCAACTGTGTGATTGAGTATTTAAAAATTAGACATATACTAGACTATTACTTTTTTGAAATATTTCTAACTACGTTTTTTACTACTTTTAAGTAAGTAACGACGTAAAAAGGTATTTTTCATAAAATTTTTATAAAATGTTTTTTCCTTTTATTTTGTGAAATGGAGTAATAAAACGGAAATGGATATTGTAATCTATCAATTCTTTATTTGGATAATAAAGGAATTCCTTTAAGCTAAAGTTATTTTTTATTTTTCCCCAGCTTCACACATAAGTTAACAAGTGAGTAATAGTGGCACCAGTTTAAGTGACATGAGATATAATACATTCTGTTTTAGGTGTTAGGTTGTCGGAGGCAATCAACAAAAACCAAGGTTCTGTATAAATTGGCAATTATTATCAAGATATGCCACAGAAATATCAGATTGTAAAGTAGGGTGACGCGAGTTTAAAATATACAGAAAGTATCACGCCACTAAGAAATACGAGATACAAAGCCTAAGTTTAAAGCTTACTGTAAACTGACTTCAGGTAAATGGAATAGTCACACTTTTCAAGCTACAAAGGCTATTAATGAAAAATTGTTTATAATTTCAAGTAATAACCGAAAAATACTTCTTTCATTAGGCTTTTTGCTATTATATGAAAAGAAAAAAAATTTTATAAGCCAGGAGACCCCATGTTTAGTCCAACCTGTGGTGTCACAAGTTGATTGTGTTCAAATATACAAATCTAAACTTCAATGGTTTTCATTTCAACGATATGTAATAAAATCCATCCACAAAATTTATTAATAAAGTCATTCAACTATATCAAGAAATATTCAAAAATACAAAACTTCTAACATCTTTTAATGCCATTTGTTCACATATTGGTCCATAAAGCGTTTCTCTTCCAGGAAAACACTGAGAATAAAGGCCACCAAATGGTGCGTACACTTGATGCCCACCACTAGGTAATTCTTTCTTAACATACATACTAACCTTAACATGCATGAATAAAATAATGAGAAACATTACAGTTGATAATATTTGCAAAGCTTTCAGTTTGTCGATTTCATAAACAAAAGATTTCAAGATATATTCTGTCCCTTCAGTTATTTCATGATCAATCAATGTACTAAAAAACAAAAGAAAGTAATTATTATTAAAGTGAAACCAAAAATAGTCAAATGAGAATCAAAAACCATCATCAGTCGTGTACAGAAACAAAAATCAAGGTCGATTTTCCATTTAAGTTGCCTGGAAATAGTGTGTAGTTTTAAAGCACCTGAAGATCAACTGATCTACTCTATATATTTGACCCATCGTTCTAAACGTGTAGACTTAGATCAAATACCGTCCCATCTTTTCCGAGGATTATCGCATTAGCACTTGGTTTGTTAGCCCTGGTTGTAGTAGTCTGGAAGCTTGTCTAGTGCTACCTAACGCTGCTGTTTTTTCTGTCTCCCTTAATTTCGTTATCCACCACTGCTCGCAATCGTTTCGCGTACTTTTTGCTAATTTATAACAGATTTCTCTTCGTTTCTAAACGTGTTCGGAGCCTGACAAGATAAGTTTTCACAAGTTCATCGACTCAACAGACGTCACCGAAATCTACTGATTTTTCTTGACCTGTTGATTCAAGTCCCTGGTATATGTCACTAGATTCTACAGCTGCTTGGACATCTTAACAAATAGCATCTAGGTGGGTTGCATCTTCATAGTTTTCGGGCTTTAGTAATTGTGAAAATACAGGTTTCTCATACGACTCGCATGTTGCGCACTCTTGCACGTTATGTTTGCTAGCATAGTAATATGTTAAATACTATCCAACCAAGATATAGAATCGATTCTCTAAGTTACCAGCTCTGGTTACAGTCTGCTATGTAACTGTAATCTGTGGTCGGTAGATTTAGGTGACGTGATTGAGTCAATGATAGTGATGCTTTGAAACACTTATTTTCTTACTCCTTTTATTACAACTATTTTCCCCATGGTTATCCGAAAAATAAGCGTATTTTAAATTGTTAACTTTTCGTGTCGTTTACCATTTTCTGATCATCGAAAAAAGATGCCTTATAAATCTTGTTCATTTTCCAAATTTTTGTATCAACTTGATCGTCGTGTCTTTTATGTCAGAGTTATTTCACGAGTATTTATGCAACCGATTTTCCGTCCATCCATTTGTGGTTTTCATAGCAAATGCTTGTTACAGTCATCATCGGCTTTATTTTAGCATCAGCGTTAGCTATGAAGATAATAAATCATCTCATATACATCGCGAGCTGTGTAATAAATGTTCCGTCTGTCTGAATGACATATCTAGGCTTCACATGTGTACTGCACTAATAATAGGTTTCTGATTACGGTACTTTTTCTATCTGAGGGTATATACAGTTTTCTTGCTACATAAATAGAATAAATTTATGAAAGGATGATTACTTGCCATTAACTTCTCAAAAAATGATACTGCAATTCATGTTTCCTGTAAAATATGTTTTGTATTTACTCACAGTACGAGCAACGTAATCAGCTAGTTATAGGCAACGAAGAAACTGGCACGTGTGCACAGGTTAAAGTTTCAATACACCACTAGCATGACGAAATGAATAACACGGAAAGAATAACATGACAAAAAAATGCAACATACGGGAGTGGAAATGAAACAAAGGTATGTGCGCAAGAATAATGGAACTTTAGGTCTGCAAGAAGTTAAAGAGTGAATACACGCGCATCACTGTGATCGTTTCTGAGCAATGTCATACACCGTCCCCCAGCTACTGATCTTAATTATCACGCGAATTCCAACCAGGTAGTCTGTATCTATCAACACGACTTAGACCAACAGTTAGAGTCTTCATAGACTGACGCCATGTTTTGGTTTGGCCACCTCTAGCATTTCACCGTCCTACTCCTTCGCAAATCAATATCACGCGACGAGGTAGGCGATGGTTGAGTATACATAGTACACCTCATCCACCAGTTGGTCGTTTTTACTTTATGCTTGTTAAAAATAAACTGCAATCTGAAAATTATTGTAGAGTGTGGTCCCCATTATTTGTTCGTTGGAGTGGGAATCGAAAATCTTCACCGAAGTGTTTCTCAGCCTTATTTATCCCACTGATTCGGGCGTTAAAATTCGATGTTATGATAACTATATCTCAGTGTCTCGCTTTTTGAGAAAGATAACAGGATTTCCTGTAAAATTCGTCGTTTACTCCACCCTGGCTGCAGTCAATGAATACATGAACAAAAATGACAAGAATGAATCGACTTGTGTCCGTATCTTTCAGAATTTTTACTGTAACACTTAAACGGACAGCACATAATTGATGTTTAACTTGAACCCATTCAAGAAGTGTCCATTCTGTTCGCAAACTTAGTGCTGTGCCTACACCAGCAAGACTGCAAGGATTCGCTATCGGGTTTTGAGATGAACAAATAGCAAATCACACTGTTTCTATATACCAGTATGGGTGAAATTAACTGAATGACCACTCTAAGATCCTGTGTATGTGCTTCAGCGACATAGCATACATCAATGGCAAATGATTCTAGGATTTTAGCGAAACGTTTCGATCAATTTGACACAACGTTCGCATATTATAGGTTTCAGAATGAAGTTTAGAGTGCAGTTTCAGGAAACCTGGGATAGCACTTCGTTAGCATTAGTGGCACATGTGAGTGGGGTGAAAGAGAGATGAGGATTTGAAGTGAAAGTAGAAATAGTAGGAGTAGGGATTTGATCGTGGAAAGGCTGTCTCAAGTGTTGTTAAGGTGTGAGGGAGGATCTTCACTTTCAAGCTTTCCACACTGTGGAAGAGTTTCTCTTGCGGTATCCCGATGAAAGATGGATTAGAGGTGATCTTGTTGACCTGAGAATGTGACCACAATGTGCATAGGACAATTGTTTGAGGCCGGCAACACACGGTATTTTTTAATTGGTTTACGATGTGTTAGCTCCACTCTTGGAGATCTTACTACCATAGACAGAAATCCGTGATGTAACGCTAGGAGTGCATTCCTGAGGCCAAACTTTTCTAACTCCACCTCTTCTTTTGTGGGAGGGATAGCATCGTTGTCATACTGGCTGTCTTGACGGAAGTACTTTGCTGCCGTCACACCTGCACGATTTCACCTTTTGGACTTTAGTTCTGCTGCTGTCTAGCCGACCTACCTTGCATGGTAGGATCTCAAGAGACGGTTGTCCCAGCTAGCGTTACGCGAGTTAAATTATTACGACAAGTTAGCATGGCTATCATGTCCTGATATATGAAACAATCAAGATTATAAGTAATGATCCATTAATAATCAAGATGTCATTTTGCATGCTGGTTCGCGCCAATCTAACTCTGATACGAATTCAGTGGGTAAAATGTTGAAATAGTACACAATTATATCACAGTTAGTACGAGGGAAGTTATAGAATCATGTTGTCGATGTTATATGTTAAGCATTAGACATGTTTAAACAAATGAGATTGTAGACGATAGTTACTAGCTACAAAGTATGAAAAATGTCGAAGTGAAAGTTAGCGTAAATAAAACATTGCTAATAACAAATTACCTAATAACAATTGACCACACCATCATCTTAAGCGAATAAGCTATTCATTGTAGAAAAATTTTAAAAGCACACTTCTTGAAGTTCTTATTGATGGCAACAGAAAACGTCATTATAGAAGTATCAACATTAAGTAATACCAAAGGATCAAAATCATCTACGTGAGATACACATCTTCTATAAACAAATAAGTAATCATCGAGTGGGGAGGGGGGGGTATAAGCTTTCTATTCTGAAATAACCTATTATTTTCTAAGGATGTAGTGCATAGAAGGTAGTCAAACTTATGTTAATTCATAAATAAACTAATAACTTACTGCTTAATGCAGTCTAGTGCAAATAATCGATCATAATTAGTTGACTGTAATGCATTCAATATTTCACTTGCTTCAGCACAAGTCATACGGCATAATCTCTACAAAACAAAATAAGAACAGGAGAATTATAAAGTAGCAACAGAAAAAACTCTCACTTATAACATGTCTTCAGTTTTAGACTAAATATATAAAAGGAGTTTAACGTACTTTTTGTAAAGCTCTTATCACCTTAACTCTTTCCGGAGCTGTATTATAACAGCCTAAAATGACAGCAGCCTAAGAACAGAAACAGGAAAAAAAATTATAATCAAAAGCTCCATTAGTAAGAATTCAAAGCACATTAAGGTTACTTTTACTAGAGATTAAAAACCTCGTACAATAGTGCTGAGGTAACAGCATTTTACATCTGCAGAGTAAAAGTAGTAGTAAAAATTTAAGTGTAAGAAAAACTGTCTAAAAAGATAGAAACTGAAGAAACAAGTCATATTTAAGATCAAAGCTTGTTCTAAAACAAATGATAAATATGTTCATACCCCTGTTATTAGGGACAACTCTAACAAAGTTACATTGTACATATGGGTCAATCGACACTGAATGAAGTATTTTAACTCTTCAAAGCCAATATAATTCACACAGACAACAAACATTTGAAGCAGACTCGGTATTCGGTTTGGTGTGGCCATGGCCCGCTTTCTGTAATTCTCCATCTGCATTCCCTTAAATAAATTCTTCTTCATAATATTGTCGCTTATATAGGAAGTAGTAAAGTAACAAAAAAGCCAGGCCACAACAGTTATGGTGGGTCAGGCTACGGAGTTATTAGATAGTGTGGCTTCAGCCCAAGTTCAACTAAGTTAAGTGGTATTACCATCCCAATCGAATAGAACAGATGCCACATTTTATCTGCATCACTACTAGCTATCTTAAAACCTAGTGAAATGTCATTGTGAACCGGGTTATAATATGCATAAAACATGTCCAAATCACTTAAGTGGTTGGAGTCTTGTCTAACTTGAGTATCATTCACTCAAATACTCCGGTTATACCATGGATTTGGATATCTAAGTAAGACATGTGTTTAGTTAAATGATTTATTTTCTGCGAAATGAATGTTGTTGTAAATACAAACAAATGCACACCAACAGTTTACTTAAGACATACATACCCTTAATTTAGTTTCTAGTGAAGCCATGGATGTGCACTCATAAGTACACTATACGTGCACAAAACAAGTAATTCCTAGTAAATGTTTATCTGAAGTCAGTCCATGCCATAGAACTACAAAATTCAAAAGTCTACACAATCTCCTACATTGAAAAAATCACAACTAAGCGAATGATGAAAGAAACAACACATTACAGCAAAATTATACTGTAAATGTTTGTCGTTTAATCAAGAATGAGTATTTAAGAATGCGAAATTCAGTTAAACAAATTTTACAGTGAAATTTGTCTGAAAATTACATATTAAAAATACTGATACTATATTTTCAAAATAGAAATTAGTCAACACACGTTCATTTTGTGATTTCACCTACCTGTATACCTGTTAGGTAGCCTTTTGAGTAGTAAAGTTTGTCAAATTTGTTTGAAACACTTGTTGATTCCGATATCAGCGTAATTTTTAGGCGTTCAAACTCGGCATTACTTAAAGGAATCTTCGCCATAATTTTCTTTCAGATTATTTTGTTTTATACTATATATATTCTAAGGCGATAAAAGTATAGATCATGGGAAATATTCCTATTCTTAAAATGCAAATCACATTTTTCGAATATAAAAACGATAAAGACTATTAATGTATAAAACCGTCAATGACCAGACTAAAACAAAGTAGAACTTCAAACAAAGATGTGAAATTTATCATAATTAAATATTAAAACATTACTTTAAATGTCTCAAAAATTAGTTAAATAGTTTGCCGCTTTTTAAACACTAAATGTTCAGCCGATATACAGCGCGCTAGGTGATCCCAGTGTAAACGATACAACACTGATGAAATATTCAATCAGAATGTAAAGACTTGCACAACTGCCTACACTACTCAGTTATAAATGCATATAAAAAAAATAGACAAGCTTATGCTTCTTCCAAAAAACGCCAAAATAAGACAATCTCTAAATAAAAGCATGACCAAGCAAGGTATGAACAGAATTAAAAGAACTAAACAACGAAAACATAGTTAAGAAAATACGGCAACGTATACCGCAGAACGTAGCATAAGAGGGATCAAAAAACCACAACAGCGATAACTGTCTTCAGTTCATGCCGAACATTAATAAACATCAAGCCTTCCTTCAAATAATTCGAAGCGGAATAATAACACGTTCAGAAAAGATATACTGAAAAAAAAGTAAGTGTTCATTTAACTAAAAACAGATATTCGTTCCTGAAAACCCAATGACCTAACACCATAATGTAGACCTACTATAATACAATAGTTTCGTACAACCAGCAAGACACAACACAACCTTAATCCAACTAAATTAATCCGGTTGACTAATGTTGAAAAATATCATAAACAGTAAAAAATTATCATGATGCAGACTACTAGATAGAAGACCATTAATCTTTAGCACATTTAGTACTTAGATACAATAACTGCCCAGCTACATATACTGATAATTACAAACATTTTATTTAACTAAATTATTTTCAAACTATCGTAACCACTGTTGTTATGACACATCCATTAAAACAAACAAGCACAAAAGTGACGTGAGTTATTTAATTATGGTTGATACATGCAATTGAAGCTGAATTTTGTAATTTTTATGTATCTTTACAAATATCACAACTTTTGATACTCATAACTTGAGGAGGTGAATTTGTTTTAGTTGTTGGTTTGTTGGTTTATAACAGTAGTGAGTTTTTGATTTCTCAGGTGTTGCTTCAGTTAGTATGACTTTTTAGCAAGGTTATTTTAATAATCTTCCAACATATCTGTGTATAATAATATTATGAAAATGACACCTTAGTGATTCCAGAACCTGTTTTTTGTGCATTTTTTTCACTCGGAGCACTGTGTGAAGTGAATACCTTTGATTCGTATTTATAGTACTCTAGTGTTTGCTATTGTTATATGGCAGAGTAATATGTCGTATTAGTTGACCAGCTGGCTTGACATACTTTATTAGTCGTATTGCAACTGTTTTAGCTGATACTAAGAGCTCTGTAAACAACTATTTACAATAATTTCTTTTCTTTCCCTAAAATTAAAATAATGCTTGTAGAGTTAAGTTGTGTTCTTATGACACTATCTTACAATTTTGGCTTCAGGATTCATTTTACTTCATCCTTCCTATGTGAGACCTCATCTAGATTACATTTAAATGTCTAGTCTACTTTTAGTAAGGGATTAACAGCATTGCGCACCGTATATGAGGAGGATATAAGCTGCTTTCCAACTGGTTACTTCGTAGTCTGTATTTCGTGGAGTAGTAGATTTGTATTCGAATTGGTATTCCATAGTTCTTTAATATACTCTCTGTTTATGTAACGAGCTTTAGCATGTCACTTAATGTTAAACAGTATTTATTTGAATCTTTGGTATCAGTGTCGCTAAAACATTCATCTGTGTCATATAGTGCGTTAACCTATGTTACATTCCTTATAGTAGTGGAGACAAACAGTAAGGCTATTCCTATTTCACCTGCTGATAATTAACTTGGTTATGTATTCCGCACTGTCTTTTCTACCATACCTTGTGTGACTGAAACTGCTCGTTCGTACTCAACTTCACAATAAATGCGTGAATGAACTTACAGGCCGTGAATGCTTAATCAACAAAGTCGTTTCACTCACTCATTAGAAAACTACATCACATCTTATTTCACAAGATTATACGTTACATAGTTGAATTCATTAATAGACAATGATTTGTATATTTTCAGACAAAATGGTTCTTGTTTATTCATTAACATCAGATTATTTTGTCAAGTTCGTGTCATAAATGAAGCTATCTAAGTAAATCTTTCAATATACACATGCTGAATTGATTTTAGACTGTTAAGAAACCTGATGTCAATGAGTCACAAAGCCTTTGTTAATTTTTTGTTGTACACAACTATCATGGTCTGTCCATTCTGTGTAACGTGTTAATCCAATCCTCTGTAACTAGTTTTACAACTCACTACGTATCTCTCCTGCTATAATTAAATCGCTTCAAGAGCCTTATTTAACCTACACCTCACAACGAAGGGATAAGCCAAAAGTCACTTTGCTATACAATTGATGGCCTTTTAATTTAGAACTATGGAGTCTGGACACCTCGAAAGTATCGAACATTCCATAGGTGTAGTGAGACTGCTGATTATTTACAATGGGTGTAGTTTTTGCAGATGATACTTGGGATTGTAATATTCTAAACCTTCTGGCTGTGATCAGGCTGTTATGAATATAGCATTATCACTTCTGTCGTAGAGTTATTTGTAGTAACGTTCGACTAGAAGATTACCAAGTTATATTACAGTGCAGCACTAACTCATCGGAACGCTGGCAGGACTATAGAATAGGGACGAACCAATGAGATGGTGATTTTTTACCTCAAGGTCATTAAGCACAGCCTAGTTGACAATGTTGGCGACTTATCGCATCCTGAGTAATTTCAAAAAGGAAGTTATCGTTAGCTATTTTCCGAAGAAAGGTTCTTAAAAAAGCAAACATAATCTGGGACGCAGCACACATATAGTATGGGTAGGTAGTTTTTATTATTAAAATTACATTAGATATTTGGTACTTGGGATCGACATCTAGAAAAAAGACATTGCGAAAGGGTTTCTGACCGGAAAAAATGTGCCTTAATTCCAATTAATAGGAAGTATATTAAATGAGGAACAACAATTTACACGGATAATTTAAAGTCATACAAGTACCTATCAAGACTTGGATACCATCATCAGATCGTCGTTTACACCTGAAACTGGATATTTCAGCAGGAACTCACACGAATAAAATAGAAGCTATGTGATCTAGATTGATAAATCATTTTTGCAAATATAAAGGAACCCGTGGTAAAATGCTCCATAGCCACATGGACAAGTATTCACACAAGTTACTTTGATTTTAAATGTTTGCAACCCTTAGATAATTTCGAAACATTGATTAATCATGTGAAATTATTGTACACATTTGAGTAATACTTTATTTTGAAAGACTTAATATCATTACATCCTAAGCCGCTTTCTTATTGATCAATTTTCACCTAGCCAATGTCAAAGTCGTCCCTGTTTTATAATCCTACTGGAACCACTGTTGGTGTAGTCTCCAACCAGGTATGCTGATGATATAGTCCTGTTTGGTGAAGACGCTGATAAGATGCAGAATCTTTTAATAGCAATAGGCACCAATACAACCTTGTTCTGAATGCGTTTTTCCCCCTGCAAATGCGAACTTTTACTTTAGGACTGATCTTCATCAATACCTGATCTAAAGGTAGGGAGTGGTGTAGTTGAGCACGTCGATCAGTTCCCTAATCGATTGGTCTTTGACGAGATCTTAGTACGAATTCTAAAATCTGGTTTTGCTTTTGTCGACCTACGACGTAGGCGAATTATTCATCTCTTAACAAACTGACGAGTGTACTGAGTGGCAGTCCTCACTCTATAAATGTAAGATTTAGCCATTAAGAGTACACGGCGCTTTTAGAATATTGGCATCTGACCATTGATGTCTTTGAAACATCACTCGCGTTAGCTGAGATCACCGAGTAAGCAATAACGAGGTTAAACGAAAATGGTAAATCAGTCGATGAGGTTGTGAATCTTCATCGACTGAGGTGATTAGGCATACGTAACATATATCTTAACCATTGTTTACCTCGACGTGCGATAATGACTGATATACGAGTTAGATGAAAGAGAGTTAGAAGCGGCGAACAAAAACATAGAATCAGTCCACCTCGATCCACTACTCTATCTTGTCCTAGATTAATTATAGCTTTTACGACTTCTGTAGTAGTTACGGGGAGGGACCTAAGTCGATTTTCCATTTAGGTTGCCTGGAAATAGTGTGTAGTTTTAAAGCACCTGAAGATCAACTGATCTACTCTATATATTTGACCCATCGTTCTAAACGTGTAGACTTAGATCAAATACCGTCCCATCTTTTCCGAGGATTATCGCATTAGCACTTGGTTTGTTAGCCCTGGTTGTAGTAGTCTGGAAGCTTGTCTAGTGCTACCTAACGCTGCTGTTTTTTCTGTCTCCCTTAATTTCGTTATCCACCACTGCTCGCAATCGTTTCGCGTACTTTTTGCTAATTTATAACAGATTTCTCTTCGTTTCTAAACGTGTTCGGAGCCTGACAAGATAAGTTTTCACAAGTTCATCGACTCAACAGACGTCACCGAAATCTACTGATTTTTCTTGACCTGTTGATTCAAGTCCCTGGTATATGTCACTAGATTCTACAGCTGCTTGGACATCTTAACAAATAGCATCTAGGTGGGTTGCATCTTCATAGTTTTCGGGCTTTAGTAATTGTGAAAATACAGGTTTCTCATACGACTCGCATGTTGCGCACTCTTGCACGTTATGTTTGCTAGCATAGTAATATGTTAAATACTATCCAACCAAGATATAGAATCGATTCTCTAAGTTACCAGTTCTGGTTACAGTCTGCTATGTAACTGTAATCTGTGGTCGGTAGATTTAGGTGACGTGATTGAGTCAATGATAGTGATGCTTTGAAACACTTATTTTCTTACTCCTTTTATTACAACTATTTTCCCCATGGTTATCCGAAAAATAAGCGTATTTTAAATTGTTAACTTTTCGTGTCGTTTACCATTTTCTGATCATCGAAAAAAGATGCCTTATAAATCTTGTTCATTTTCCAAATTTTTGTATCAACTTGATCGTCGTGTCTTTTATGTCAGAGTTATTTCACGAGTATTTATGCAACCGATTTTCCGTCCATCCATTTGTGGTTTTCATAGCAAATGCTTGTTACAGTCATCATCGGCTTTATTTTAGCATCAGCGTTAGCTATGAAGATAATAAATCATCTCATATACATCGCGAGCTGTGTAATAAATGTTCCGTCTGTCTGAATGACATATCTAGGCTTCACATGTGTACTGCACTAATAATAGGTTTCTGATTACGGTACTTTTTCTATCTGAGGGTATATACAGTTTTCTTGCTACATAAATAGAATAAATTTATGAAAGGATGATTACTTGCCATTAACTTCTCAAAAAATGATACTGCAATTCATGTTTCCTGTAAAATATGTTTTGTATTTACTCACAGTACGAGCAACGTAATCAGCTAGTTATAGGCAACGAAGAAACTGGCACGTGTGCACAGGTTAAAGTTTCAATACACCACTAGCATGACGAAATGAATAACACGGAAAGAATAACATGACAAAAAAATGCAACATACGGGAGTGGAAATGAAACAAAGGTATGTGCGCAAGAATAATGGAACTTTAGGTCTGCAAGAAGTTAAAGAGTGAATACACGCGCATCACTGTGATCGTTTCTGAGCAATGTCATACACCGTCCCCCAGCTACTGATCTTAATTATCACGCGAATTCCAACCAGGTAGTCTGTATCTATCAACACGACTTAGACCAACAGTTAGAGTCTTCATAGACTGACGCCATGTTTTGGTTTGGCCACCTCTAGCATTTCACCGTCCTACTCCTTCGCAAATCAATATCACGCGACGAGGTAGGCGATGGTTGAGTATACATAGTACACCTCATCCACCAGTTGGTCGTTTTTACTTTATGCTTGTTAAAAATAAACTGCAATCTGAAAATTATTGTAGAGTGTGGTCCCCATTATTTGTTCGTTGGAGTGGGAATCGAAAATCTTCACCGAAGTGTTTCTCAGCCTTATTTATCCCACTGATTCGGGCGTTAAAATTCGATGTTATGATAACTATATCTCAGTGTCTCGCTTTTTGAGAAAGATAACAGGATTTCCTGTAAAATTCGTCGTTTACTCCACCCTGGCTGCAGTCAATGAATACATGAACAAAAATGACAAGAATGAATCGACTTGTGTCCGTATCTTTCAGAATTTTTACTGTAACACTTAAACGGACAGCACATAATTGATGTTTAACTTGAACCCATTCAAGAAGTGTCCATTCTGTTCGCAAACTTAGTGCTGTGCCTACACCAGCAAGACTGCAAGGATTCGCTATCGGGTTTTGAGATGAACAAATAGCAAATCACACTGTTTCTATATACCAGTATGGGTGAAATTAACTGAATGACCACTCTAAGATCCTGTGTATGTGCTTCAGCGACATAGCATACATCAATGGCAAATGATTCTAGGATTTTAGCGAAACGTTTCGATCAATTTGACACAACGTTCGCATATTATAGGTTTCAGAATGAAGTTTAGAGTGCAGTTTCAGGAAACCTGGGATAGCACTTCGTTAGCATTAGTGGCACATGTGAGTGGGGTGAAAGAGAGATGAGGATTTGAAGTGAAAGTAGAAATAGTAGGAGTAGGGATTTGATCGTGGAAAGGCTGTCTCAAGTGTTGTTAAGGTGTGAGGGAGGATCTTCACTTTCAAGCTT
This sequence comes from Schistosoma japonicum, assembly GCA_025215515.1. NCBI lineage: Eukaryota > Metazoa > Platyhelminthes > Trematoda > Strigeidida > Schistosomatidae > Schistosoma > Schistosoma japonicum. The sequence continues at coordinate 59,063,174 of CM046069.1, forward strand.
TCCACACTGTGGAAGAGTTTCCCTTGCGGTATCCCGATGAAAGATGGATTAGAGGTGATCTTGTTGACCTGAGAATGTGACCACAATGTGCATAGGACAATTGTTTGAGGCCGGCAACACACGGTATTTTTTAATTGGTTTACGATGTGTTAGCTCCACTCTTGGAGATCTTACTACCATAGACAGAAATCCGTGATGTAACGCTAGGAGTGCATTCCTGAGGCCAAACTTTTCTAACTCCACCTCTTCTTTTGTGGGAGGGATAGCATCGTTGTCATACTGGCTGTCTTGACGGAAGTACTTTGCTGCCGTCACACCTGCACGATTTCACCTTTTGGACTTTAGTTCTGCTGCTGTCTAGCCGACCTACCTTGCATGGTAGGATCTCAAGAGACGGTTGTCCCAGCTAGCGTTACGCGAGTTAAATTATTACGACAAGTTAGCATGGCTATCATGTCCTGATATATGAAACAATCAAGATTATAAGTAATGATCCATTAATAATCAAGATGTCATTTTGCATGCTGGTTCGCGCCAATCTAACTCTGACATGCATTCAGTTATGCTTTTGTTCAACCGACCTACCCCAAATGGTAGGATCTCACGAGAATGGTGTTCAGTCTAGTATTGCAGGATTGAGCCTTTGTCGCAATAATCAGTTATGACTTCGATGTCAGAATTGCGAATTGTTTGTGTACTCTCCTTATGTGTTTTTATGACCTTGTATTTTTTTCATTTTTGCCAAAGAAGTAGCCTAAAATTTTGGTCCAGAATGTTTGTTTTTTAATTTCGAAATTTGTGTCTATCGATTCGCATTCACAATATACAAATAAAAGTTTCTGTTTTTTTAGCTTTTTCCCACACGTTTTATGATAATCTCTTATATCGTGTATGTTAAGTTGTAAATGCGGTTTGAAAAATATTTATATTTTCGCCATATTATTTTTTTTAATTTTAAACCTTATTTTTCAGCATGAAATATTGTTTGTGCTTGTGTGTACTTGAAAGTGGTTATAATATTGTAGATTTGCCTAATGAAATATTATAAAGTATGAGAACTGCGGATTTAATGTAGCTCACATATGGAATTACGGTAATGTTAGTTTAGTCTATCGATTTCTTTCATATTGTGTCGTGAATACTAAAACAGTAGTGTATTGGAAGTTTTGTGATAACCTGTTTTCGTCAATGTTCAGGAAAATATTTTGATTTTTAGAATCCTATATACTTAAGGATAATTGGTAAATTATGATCTTGAATGTTGTGTGTAACACTGTAGACATGCTTCACGGGAAACTCATATGTAATTGTTATTGCTTTTTCAACGGAAAGTGAGATAGTTTGATACATCCTTAACTTTGCTTGGATATATATTGCTCAACATTCGGCTAGTTTAGTCGCTTGATTAGTTAATGTAAGGTGACCATTTACAGCAATTAGAATCGAAATAACGTTTATCAAATGTAAAGTTATAGGATGGTGTTATTTGATTAGTCATGGGCAATTGATATTTAAGTCAATTTTTACAGTACATTACTCCCTTATACCAAATCTCAAAAAAATGCATGAAATTGTTGAATGCGGTAGAATAATACTGTTTCTATATGCTTGTTAGCATTAATGCTCCAACACTTGAAATCTAGACTAAGATATTTCGAAACAACAATCATAACAAGTGTACACAACCATTTATTTATACAAGTATTTATAAAAGTAACTAATCACAAAGGAATAATCAACATATTTGGATCGTTCTTGTATTTAACATCTAAGATTGATTTTTTTTCAGAAATTAATCCACTTTATGGTTTAGAAAGAAATATTTACAGTGTAGTGAATTCGTCAACCTAAATATTTATTTTAAACCCTTAGTGTTTCAACTGAGCTTTACAATATGTATGAAAAGGTATACTTTTATAAAAAATGAACTACGAAGATTTTCTTTAAGCTCTATAACTTAACGATCAGTTTTCTTCATTTTTGAAATGAAAATTAATATTTCATGCACTTACGATGGTTAAATTAAGTTTTGGCGCACCCCTAACTATTTTAAGCTGCTATGATTTTGATGATTTGATTAAAAAGTTTTTTTACTTGTGATAGTATTTTTCAGACGTTATCAGTCTTTGTTTATTTAAAAAATTACTGTTCTGTCATATCTGATAACTACAAAGTTTTACTATTATCCAGTATTCTATTTAATTTGTCAAGGTCATTGTTTTGATTTACTGATTTAATTTCTACTTCATATTTGACTACCTTAAGATGCTAAATAGTAAATGGTACTGTGTAATTGTTATTTAATTTTTTAAGTATTCTAACTTATTGTCTATAGATATAACTACAGTTTCATAAGATGAGTCGTTATTCAACAATCTACAGTTCAAGTTATCGTTCATTTGATGAAAATCGACGACATAATGTATTCAATAAATCTACTGCTCCCCCTCCACCTCACTCTACTTCCATTTTATCACATCACAATACGAATGGCATAAGTCTATCACATGGATATCAAGCGTGGGCTACCGATCCCAATCATCATTCAACGATTACCACTGCTACAACAACTGATACAAATTACACCCACGCTTCCCCCTCATGTATTTCTTGTTTTAATAATAATCGTTTAATAAATAACACTACAACAAATCAGCTAGCAAATAGTTTAAGTTTACGTCGTAGTATGTGGGATGATTGTGAACTACCAATTAGTGATAAGCAAAGATCAAAATTATTGGAATTTTATAATTATGATTTACCTGTTAATGGTTTAATGAAAACCAATGGAATCGCAAAAGATGATAACACCAATACGCTATCTAAACGTAATTTCAGTAGTACATATACAGCTGTAGTATCAGATAAATTAAATCCTTGTTCTGTGATTTCTACTACTGGTGCTTACGATTGTAATTGTGACAAGCAAACTACATCTAATACTATAACAAATACTACACAAACAGTACAAAGTAATTCTTCCTATTGCCCAACAAAATCAAGAACATCGTCATCTTCATCACTGTTTAATTCATCAGATAAATCACAGAAGAATTGTGACATACTTGCTAAATCAGGAAATAATAATCCTATTTTTGGAAATCGTAATATTACTATTTCTCCATTAATACCGTATAACACTACTTCTTGTCACATAGATTTTGCACAAATGTTCAGTCAAATCGCACGTATTAATAATCATCTATTTCTTAGTAGTTTAAACGCTATTACACCGGATAGATTACGTCAACATGGTATTACATTGTTAGTATCTGCAATGATTGATTCTCCACCAGTTCACATTCGTAATGCTGTAATGAATACTATACATATCCCCGTCGAAGATATGGAAAGTGCAAATTTACGCGTTCATTTTGATAGAGTATCTGATCGGATAGCTGCTGAAAACCGTCGTGGCGGTAAAACATTAATACATTGTATGGCAGGTGTTTCACGCTCCAGTACACTTATTTTAGCCTATTTAATGCGTCATGCAAATATGAGTCTTGCTGATGCCTATCAGCATGTACGCAGCATAAGACCATGTATTCAACCGAATCCTGGATTTTGGCGGCAATTATTAGAATATGAAGAAAGATTACGTGGGAGTCGGTCAGTTCGTCTGCTTCCATCGCTTTCTTATAGTGGAACATCAAGTGTGAATTATAATACGAATCGCCTATATACGAGTAGTCCAAGGAACATAATTGGTGGTTCATCGTATTCTGATATATTTTCTAAAACAGCGAATGATCTATTGCCCAATAAATCATTTATTTCATTGTATCCTTTGGATACAATTAGTTGTCGTCAACCTCTTGGTTAATTCGTATGTTACGTAAATGTTAGAAAAAATGTTTTCTCTTTTTCTCCACATACGAACAAACTGTATATTCTGTTGAGAAGCATTTAAATTAAAATTTGACAAGAAAAAGAGTACATCAGAACAAAAGCATTCGTTTTTTCTCCGTAAAGTATTTAATACACATTATTTCGATACATTTTGTCACTCCTCTCAAAGAATTTTTTTCCTGAGAAAACAAGAGATTTATTCATTTTATTCACCGTTAGTCTTACGGTATATATTAATAAGCTTCAGACTACTTTGTATTCACATTACACACTTATTTACTGACTTGAGATATTAATGAGAGAGAAATATTCAGATGTTCTTTCGGTTTTCTGGTTTACTTTTCATGCAGAAAGTGATAGATAATATTTTTATTTTCTCAAAGCTTATTTTACCCAAAATTATAAATGTATATACTGTTACTATTTATGTAGCATTCTCTACTGTGTTTCAAAATTCCTAATTTTTTTTTTCATAGTTTGATTAGTATAATAACAAATTCTCCATTAAACAAACTTATTGGCCTTATTCTGTTACTGTTACTATAGTTTACTACCGATATATCGGTAATTTTTTGCGAATCCAGCAAAATACCAAGTTTATCGACTGAATGAATTCGTTTATTTTTGATAACTTAAGATATTTTCCGGTACAGTAAAAGTAGTTAAAAGTCAATACTTCTTTTCGTATTATTCTGTAGTTACAGAGATATGTGATTAATTGTTTTTATTGACGAAAGGTGACTGGAGAATAAAGCAGAGACTGTTTATTCATTTTTAAGTTTATTGAAGTTCTATTATTTCTTTGCTTTGTAACTTCAATGCACATATAAAACAACTAATTATTTCTTGTTATTAGTGTCTTCGGCCAGAATGATTGGTATTCATTAATGTTTGACTAAAATCAACACACTGACTGTCACTCATGTTACACTCAGTAGTAAATTTAGTTACATTGTTCTATTAACAAGACAGTTTCTTGTATGTTTAGTTATTTTTCAGGAAAAGGTATAGTTTCTACTGTATACGTGAAGATGCTTATTTTTTTCCTTGATTGGATTCATCAGCTCGAATATTTTCCTATTGTCTGTTTGTCATCTGTATTGTACCCTGTGATTGTAAAAACAGTTATACTGTTACCCACTACAGAATATAGTGATTGGAGCTATTCTATTTCCTACGTAAGGAGTAAAGAAGCATTATTTTGCTCTTGGAAAATATGAAGACCTATTCTTCCTGGTTTAATTGTATGTTAACTTTCCCTTCATTATTTTTTTATTTCGATAATATGTTTTGCTACTTGCTTCTCTTTTGGTTCATCCCTATTTCGTTTTACTGCTGTTATATTTTTTAACTTATTTATTTGGACTGTCGTCGTTTTCTAACTACTTCAGTGATTCTGTTTCCTTCCCTCGTAAATATGATGATTTAAGAGTTAATTCATAAACAGTACGAAAGCCCAGATATAATTATATTGCACCTATTGGAATTAGATAATGAATTCTACATTTTTCATATATATGCTTATTTATTATTGCTATTTTCATTAGTTAATTGATAGACTTGTTTTCACTATTAATGTTTATATATATATATATATATATATATATATATATATATATATATATATATATACAGAATGAGTAAATTTGTGCACACATTGAAAAACTATCATCATGACTATCAATATAAATAACCAGTCAATGAACTAGCACATTAAAGTTCATACCTTCCTGCATGTACACAATTATATCATTTCTTATTCTTTCACATTTTGTAAGATTCTTTTCCATTCATTTGTTCAATAGATATGTTCTCAGCTTTCTTTTATTATAGAAGATTAAATTGTCATTTATTTTTGTGTGAAGTAAAGCTGATTGCCCTATTACACTTTTGTATTTGCGATTTTCTTTTGTTAAACAGTTTACTGTGAGCAATGTGTATGTATAACTCACTTAATGAAGTTTGTATATTTATGACTCGTCTGATGTTCAGTAAATATCATATTCGCTGAATAATTTTTGGTAGCTATTGTAGCCGTAGTATAGTGAAGCGATAGATAATAAATTCGAGTTTCAGTTTAAACACCTAATAAATGCGCTCAGCTGACGCATCCTAGATTTTATTGTTGTCGTTTTTGAAAACTTGCCAATACACAAATATTGTGGTAATATACTTCCAAGGAATCCACAGCCACTAATTCAGTTCACCTACGTATATTAACAAAGAAGAGAAAAACGCTTACCAATAATAAATAATGCTTATTTGATAGGGATTATAATCTTAATTGACTGTGACGTTCAGTCAGCCGTTAAAGTACATTAGGTTTCTAAATATCTAAGTATATCAGCTGCTGATGTGTTTATGTTATTCAGTCCCTGACTTATGATACGTAGTTTATTGAGTACTTATCTACTCGAATGCTCATTTTAAAAGATTGGTGCTATGTCATATGGTATGATTAAGAAAAGGCTTCTTTTTCAGTCGAAATGTGTAGTTAAACATACTATGTAGTGTGTTATTCATTTTAGGTAACCGAATCGTATTGTGTTCTAGATAAGTTTATACTTTATGATTGTATAGACACAGTGTGCATAACACTGAATTTTGTTTATTTAGTCTTGATCATAAATACAAGTAATCTGTAAGCGACTTTAATATTTTTTCTGGGACTTTATTTGTTCAGTAAATAGTCGGAAAATTGTGTTAATAGTATATTTCGCTTTTAAACGTATGATTTTTATGACTGAACTCTACAAACTTTGTCATATAAATTCAGTCACAATCCAACTTAAATATTTGTCATATAAAGTTTGCTTTCTGTAAATGCTAAATCATCAACTACGAAAAATAGTATATACTCGGCTTCCAGTTATATGTTTTATGTGTGTTGACGAGTACATAACATTCGGTTGCTCACTAATTTCTTATCATTCTATTAAAAAAACTATCACCAATTTATACAGGGTTAAATAAAATTCTTGCTTAGCAAAATATTCCAAGCTGTCATATGGAATGATGTTTATGACCTGAATACATAAGGATTTTACAGGTCTATATATATAAGGTTTTAAGATCAGAAAATTGAGATGAGGTATTAAACGTATATTTTTTCTTCCACTTATCGAATGCACTTTTATAAATGAAAAACAACATATTAAATTGTTTCCAGTAATAATAATTTCTCCCCTTTTCACAGTTATTCCTTTATGATAAAAATATAATGTGAATGTATACGTCGTTGTAACTGTTAATTCTTTTCATAAAAAAAATTTTCAAACCCTACCTCTCCCATCGTGTGTGTTTACATGTTGTTGTAGCAACAACATAAATATGCTCATGTGATCCTGGCTATCATGACTATAACCTGTAAATCCCTAACTTGGATACAGGTAATCATAAACTTTAAGAGAAAAGGAAGATGAAACAAACAAATAGGTCATATAGCTGCAACATTATGCGCTGTTTACAAGTGATATTATGATTCTTATACTACAAAAGCTTAATAAGAAAAGTGCCCATCACATGTCTGCATTTATTTGTTATTTTTTCTTTTAAAGAAAGTACCACAAGCGTATTTTTGTGATTATATTAGGGTAGTTGTTGTCTAATGGGAATATGTCTATTATTCATATTGTAATTATCGTCGTTGTTTATGTCAGTGAAGTGAAATCTCTAAACTTCACTTTGTTGTTAATTGGGCATTTCTTGTTGCCATCGTTACCACGAGACTATTTTTTCTCTCCTAATATTTACTACCGGCGTTGATATAAAAAGTGTTTTGTACATTTTTTTTAATTAGTAGTAATAATAATGGAAGTTTACTTATGGATGTTAATTTGCTCCATTAATCGCTAACGCGAAGTCATACCCATGACGAGGATGTCATCGTTATTCGTTGATGGCACTAGATGTGGTCACAATGCATTGTAAATTAACTGGAAGTAAAATTGTGTACAGCTGGATGACCACTCAGCTTTTGGATGCATCATACCCACTGAAAGATTTGAATGTTGTGATACCATAGCCGTACATTACTAACAAGTAACAAACTACCGCATAATTGTTATACGATGACTTATTTTCCAGTATTTCCAAATTAGATCAGTTCACGAAAAAATTTTAACTTTTAAATCCTTACTGAGTCGTGTGTTTGGAAGCAAAAATGATGGGATTTCTATTCTTCATTTGTTCTAACAGCTTGCAACCATTCAATTGAGTAATACTGTCAGGCCTAATGGATCAATGCAATCGAGTGCGTAATTTTGTTTTGATGTCAAAAAGGCTCATCGTTAGGTGCATAAATATGTCAGATAACCATATGTCGTAAAAGATAGCCAGTCAGATGTGATGCATATAGCTGTGAAATAATGATTATCGTTTGTTTTGATGTCTAATCCACATCATGCAGTATGTCTTAGGATTGAGTCCCGTCCCTTCTACTTGGGTTCGGAGTATCGCTGGCTGTCAATGAAACAATGTGGCTCAACTCCAGATTAGTAAATCTGTACTTGGAAAATGCATTACATTAAATTCTGAGTCGAATAGAAGAATTTAATATTATTTTACATGTAACACCCAGTACTACACTAGTGTATCACATAATACCAATCGACCTGTTTTTCTGTAGGTCATTTATGTTTTTTTATCATTTAATGTATTGGTAACCACTTTGAATCCAATAAATTAAAGACACTGACTAGATATTTCTCTTTTCTATGAACAATAGATTCAATTTAATACCTACGTATATATTCAGCTGTGTCTATATGAAAAGAAATCTCACCAACCACACCTTTATCTAATTTTTGGCAATATAAAGTCGTTGTAGTTTACCATCTGTAATCAATCTGTTAAAAAATCTATCTTCAAACTGAGCATATCTCCAAATTTACATAACTCACGTGTAGTTATAAGTCATCGGTTACTATAACCGTTTATTTATAACTTTACAATAATCTGATCAACTATCTTGATAGTTGCTTTTTTTAGTTTTGTCAAGTTGTTTAAGCACGGATCATCTGATTAAACGATGAAACCGATCATTCCGTGACATAGCAATATCTTATAATTTTTGCATAAACGAAAAAATCGGATATTTATAACGTATTTTAGTCAAAACGAAAGTAGTTTTAAATTGTGTTGGGTGTGTTGTACTAATCGTTGATATTAACGATCAAAAATATGTCAGCTGAGCAACAATCAGGTGACATAGTTAATGAAAATTCATCTCAAAATGAGGAGTATACTCATCGTATTTCTTCACTAATTATTGACAATGCACAGTGTAGTAATTGTACACTAGTGCATTAATGCTAAATCATTTCGAGAGAGATTTAGTCATAGGTCGTTTACGTAGTATAATATATAATCACTTTGTTATTAACTTGTTGATGCTGTAATAGTCAGTTTACCTGATATTTTAGCGCAGAGAGATATAAATGCAGTAGTATCCATGTGACACTTAAGCTTATAAAAACACGTATCTGAAAAAACAAAGTGTAACATATTTATGTATGCTTGCTGTTATGCAGTATTTGAATATATATTAGCTACAGACATGTGGATTGGTGTAGACAGAAACCGAAAAAGATCACTGGAATGTTAATATTGAAGGTAACAGGACAAAAAAAAATATTTCCTCTCGTTGTGTGATGAAAATGCTGTTACACAATGAGCTAGTAGGTGAACACAACCGTTATGTATTCATTATCAGTAAATATGTCTAATTAACATCAGTCCTGACAGTAGATGCATCAATCTCGAGCATTGTGCAACTGGAGTGATACACAAAACTTTAAAGATTACTACTACATTTCAATTCACGTTCTTCCTAGGCGTATCTAAGACGTTAATGATAGCATTAATGATGTTCATGTCGTCACACTGCAAGGTGTTCATTCTTTTGTTTGCATTTATACATGGCAGCTAACTAAATGTCTCCACCTATTTTAATATACTTATCAAAAAGTTTGTCTAGAAGTTGTTAAGCTCAGTATGTGTCCCAACTTAAACAGCTCTTAGAAGGATTACTGTTGTAAGATTTAGACTCATACCATATATGAATCCTGATTCAGTTGGAATTATTATAGTTAAAGCTTTACTTTGAGATTGTTTTGGCACAGATGGCTTTGAAGTCCGGAAACTTACCGAAAAATGCTGAATATAATCATAACGAAGCAGTAACACAAAGACGTTAGGCCATACCAAACTCTTACTGAATAATCCTGTCTCCAGCACTTTTCATTCTCAATAAAATTTTCAGGAATAAATTTTGACAATGAGTAACTAACATTCTACTTTACGGTCATTTTAAAACTAGTAAGCGAATATTATGGCAATTGATTTAATGACAAGATTTGTTTTATTAGATTTTCTAATTATATATTTGAAACTTATGCTTCATGTGAAACTTTGATGTTGGTGGTTTGAAAACGATGAACAGTATAATGAAAATTAAATTCATTTACAACCATACTAAATTAACATGAACTATCCTACTTGTTGGTGTGATTATAAACCACGAACTCATTAAATGAATAAACAGAGCACTTAAAATTTAATACTTCATTTCTTCTGTTTAGTCAGTTTCGAAAGGTCACTAACCGTTGCACAAATAGTTTGATCTAAAACCAAGTAGACAAATTTGTCAGCTACATGAGCGGATCAGTTACAATGTATTCTGGTTTGCCTTATTTACTCAAGCCTGGGGCTATTGCACTATTACATTTACTTCACAGGAACTCTAGAAAACACCTAATGAAACATACTGACAACATATCATGACTCAAACACTCGAAAATAACTATATTTGTGCGTGAATTAAATGCCCTCTAGATAAATTGCAGACTAGTTATAACGAATCAGTATAATTGCTGTACACTTGCAATATTTTACTAACTTTTGTTGTAGTTTTAGACAATAATAGCACAGTTCATACTGCTGTTATTGGTTTCTGAGTTCTTTTTTTCTGACTAATATTCTCCTTTGTCAGCTAAATGAAATATTTAAGTAAGTTACTGTTATGATAGACAACGTGCATTTCATAAGCGTTGGTTACTCATTGACGTTTATTTTCTTGCATCATTAATTGTCTACTATATCGTGGCTACGAATAACACCTTTAAACTCGTCACTAGTTAGCTAGTAGCTTCATATCCTGTATCTGTTGGTAGTCAGAAGTTTGTACTACAGTCACTCAACTAATATTATCTTTACTAGATTTTATAACAAATAGTCGATCGGTTAAGAGAATTTTACCATGCAGTAACTGATTTAACTTAATTTTATATTGAACTATGTAGAGAACTGTATAAATTTACATTTTCTACAAATGCATTGTGTTCTTGTTTTGTTTTTAACAAGAAATCGAGTACAGAAAAAAAATCAACCTGAACTCATGATGTAACGATTCATAATTGAAAATTAAGTAACTAACTCAACAGTTTTTGCATAATAGCTTAATTATTCATGATTCTTCGATAAATTTTATTTTTCGAAAACATGGCATTTTGTAGATGTGAAATTGTGTAAGTTTTGTTTTGAAAATGAATTAATTACTCTGAACTGAGTGAGAATTCAAAAAGCATATCTTTTGCTTTTAAAATGTGTTTTCCATTTCACTTCATCTAAAAAGTGAAACCATATCACCTGATAGCGTTCTCCTGTAATACTTTAATACCTAGTTGTTATTATTCACGTAAAACTAAGCGAATAACTGTGATGATAACAATAACTGGAATCAAATATATAAACATAGATTTGGTTGAATAATGTTCAGAATGTGAATCACTGAATTTTGTCTATGATCTAATTCTGCTGTATTTGCCACGAAAGCTGAATATTGCAGTTGCCTTTCGATAAGAAGTGCTATAAGTCTACAGATAGGGAATTTCAAACTGGAATGATAAATCAATCTTATTCCTTCTTAGTCTTCAACAATTCTTCAATTAAAACTAGTTTACATTGCGATGTGATTAATACAACGATTTATAAGAATGATTATATACTTTATTTCTTTTATGGGTGAATACTTGTCACAGTATAGATTTATTAATTTGAGAAAAAAACAATCCTTTTTAAATTATTCAAACTAATAGTAATAATAAGCTTATCGCTATACACGTCTAAAAATACAGAACTTTTGGTGTTTTATTTAGTTACTATTTAGAGGTACAATTTCATAACCGACTGGGGAATCACCGACAAAACTTACTAGAAATTAGAAACCACAAACGTTAATTTCGATTCATTTAGTGAGATTAGACATCTTCACTCCTTCATGATGAATAATATGGCCACAGTGAATTCAAAATAATAAAATGTGAAATCATTTGTAATATTGGCTATCATAGTGAAAGTCCATCTCATTTGAAGTGATTTTGATTATTTCTTATAGAAATTTAAACTGAACGCCCTAGCTATTTAAATGTCGGTTAGTGAGACTAATACACATATACTTTAATAGCCAACACCTAAGTAATACCGGTTCGCAATCTTGACAAAGATCGAACAGTGAACCTTCAAGTCGCGTAGTATGAGCTTATAAAAAGATCACGGAAATATAATTTCAGCATTCTAACTGTACAATATTGCAATAAACGTATATTTAACACTCACTCATAACACAATTATTAAAAAGAATATTTTTTAAATGCTATTACCAGTTTCTAGCAGCCATGTATCTTCAGTGATGAATGTATTCTGTTAGTTAATTTCTTACAACTAATCTTTTTAACCATCATATATAAGATGAATGGATTCCAATTTATTCGTCAGTCGTTTATCCAAAGTGGAAACTGAAAGTAAGGCATGCGAGCAGTTATAATGTTATCTTTTGATCTTTTGATATTTCAGTAATTTATAAGCCTTTTAGAATGACATGTGTGTGAATATACTTAGCTGTCGGAATTACTTAAGCATGTCTAAATTACAAAGAATATTTTCAATAACCACACTGTTGAAAATGTATAGCACAAAGTTTGAAAAAGCAACCGGTTAACAACAAATTAACCAGCATCTTTTGTTGTTCTTAATATCTGTCGGCAAAAGGAAAAGCGACACTTTAATTATCATACTAACACAACAAAAATATGTAGGAACGTCAATCCAGTTTATTTGGTTTGTGTTTTTAACTAACATTAAGGGTTAAACATTATCTTCGGCTAGGAATTAAAAATGAGACATTACAGGATGCTTCATCGTCTTTTGAGTTTCTTCAGCAATATACATTATCAGACCAGAACCTTCACTATTACTCGGTGGCTGTGTCACCTATCGACCAAGAGGGTATTTTCAACTTCTATCTATTCAATGAAAACCTACACAGAATTACTTTCGATACCAATATTAGTATAATTAACAGTAGTAATAAGATCAACATCAAATAAATAGTGTTGTATTTGATAAGGGTTGCAGATTCAGAACAACAATTTTTCAATTATGTAAATGTGTTGACAACAAGTAGATGGTAAGAAACTTATCAAATTGATAAAAGGCGTAGAATGAAATTTGTCAGGTTATGTTCCCATGAAGTTCAGATCAGTAAGTTTATAATTCTTGTGTTGATTTTAATATGATGGGAATCAAATTACTTTCACATGATCAAAAATTTTGTGATAATTAGAGAAGAGGCTAGTAAAATGAAAGTGAAAATTTAATTCGGAAAGCGCCAAGCTTAGTCAGATGGATTAGTACCTTCGTTACATAATTGTGTTTAGTAACTTATATCTACACTAGCCGATTACTGTTTCATGCTATCTAAACAGTGAACACAATTCGAAAGGTACGTTACGTAAGAAATACCAAAAAGTCCTAAGCAAACATTATGCCAATGATAGTTTGATAATATCAAGGTAAGGTAAATTTTTTGAAGTTGTATTGAATACCTTCATCTTGTGAAGGTGAGCTTTATTATTTTTCTGATTATAATCATTTCCAAAAATCACTTAACGTGTACTACTTCTCTCTGACACTTTCAACTAGCTATATTACCTCATTATACTGAAACGTGAATAAAAGAAATAAGAATACTCTCCACATTAAATTCTCACGAGGTTCTACAAATTTAAGTTCAATTTGAAGTTGAAACAAATGTGTTCTTTAATTACAACCTGTGAATTTAGGAGTTTTATCAAAATAACGCTTTTTGTTGACTTATCTAGTGCAATCGTTTAATAATAATTATAAATGAACGTCTCATTCAAGCCATGAATATACAGACAAAAAGGCTGTATGTATATTAGTCAGAGTAGGCCATCTGATTACTGGGTTTTATATAAAGTACTTACGCTTGGCCACCACATAAAATAAGACTGGATATAATTCACCTGTACGCACGGTCATAGTATTTTAATACATACGGCTATTTCTTATACTGGTTGGACGATATCTAATAGTTTCTGACAGATACATACAGTCATACATTACATGCTGGTTGTTTCGATACAAACAATTCTGTATTACTCACAATCCTAAATTCATAGGCTGTAACTGTAGACGTAATTTTCATTTTTATTTAGCGATTCATAATCCCTAAAAATACAATGGTTGACTAATTAGAAGTTTTATTGATTTTTTATAAGACTGATTTGTAGACTTTCATCAATTATTTTTATTTCAATGTGAGTTCTACTCTTAAATACAGTTGACAGTATTTCATTGTATTAATTAAATGTTAATGATTTCACTTGATGAATAATCATTGAAAATTGATTGATATAAAAATCGATGTATTATGAAAATACAATTCGCTGGTTCACTAGTCTCGTCTCACTTTTGCTCCACAATATAATCTTCCTACTAGCTTAGTCTTTTGTAATAGCTGTGAGCTGGAAAGGGAACAAGTTGCGGTATACGTCTGAGGTACAAGTATCAGAGATAGCGTTCGCTCACGCAATCCTCAAAATTCTAGCGACATAACAAGTTTATTCAAGCTAGCTCCTGAATTTACTTATGCATAGACATATACATACTAATTAGTTATCACATTCAGTATTTCAAATTTAGCAGTGATACATAGTACGTGAATAACACAAAAGAGTTTGTCAACCATCAAAAATAAATACACTTCACATCACCCTACCATAGCATCAATCCTTGCAGAGGGTTTGTTGGCGAATACAAAATGCAACCAAGGAAATTATCCGTTCATTGTTTAGATTGGTTTGACAAACAGTAAAGATTTCTGTTAGTTAACTTTGCTAATATTGTTATATTCACTTTCGTTTGATATTGATTAAATCAAATGATAGTCATAGGTGTTCACCATTCTTTACTCAGTACATTTGAGTAATGTGTTGTAAGGACTATAATTATTCCAAAAATATATACATTATTGATATTCAATGTTATTTTTTGTCTTTTAGATGTCAATTTTATCAATATGATAATTACTATCGGGTCGGAATATTTTTAACTAATAATTGATGTTTCTTTGAGCTAATTTCTACGCATTATGATAAGTATTATATACAAAGAAACTCACTATTGTCCAACCGGCTTGTAACTTATGGAAGTAAGTGAACTGATATGATACTTACTTTAGTGTCAGGACATCAGTGGAAGAACCACATCATGAAACGAAATAAGTTTTCATTACTTGACTTACGTATATCATCATGAGACCAGTTTTTTTTACCTTCCTAAGATAAGTAATTGTTGAATAAATTGACGTTTAACATTCGAGTTTATTCTACACAGCTAATGTAACCACTAAGTTCAGTGACATGAAGACAGTAACCAATGATTATTCAACGTATTTCACTCGTAACATGGTTACGATTCTGTATGCAATCAAATCGTTCAAAGTTAGTACAGTACAGTTATTCAGTGAATGCTTGCTTTTAGTGGTTTTCAGTTATTGACGAAGTAACTTTAGAAACAAATGTAAACAACACAGAAAAGAATTCGTAACTAAACTTTCGTTTACTTTCAATTATCTCTGTTACCAATACTTTTATTGAAAAATACACTCTGCTAACTAGTCGTATTTGTGAAAAACTGAGAAAACACATAAAGCAAATATTTATTGTTGGTTGTTCACCCTGTCTAATTCTGATTAATTTGGACTTAAATATAAATCAGTTAGCCATATAACCAGAATACTTATTTCTGGGAAAACGCCTTTTTACAAGCTGCAAAACAATTATTAGATACAGCATTTTTCGTTGATGCAACTGTAAATATTGAAAACTAAATTAAACTATGTTCAGTCTGGTATCTTGTACTCGGTGGTACGTAATAGCTAATGCATCACGAATAAAATTACTTTGTACTGACTATTAGACATTATGAGCATAGATTAATAAAACTGTTCTCGAAATTTCGGAAACGTGGGGGGAGGTCAATAACATATTAGAAAACATGTGATACTGAAGTACCTATATACTGATTGGTTAAAAATAGTCCTTTTGTATGTCACTTTCTGTGTTGGTACGTCAGTCTACGGATTGTTATCTTGGTGTAGTTACTTTCAGTCTTATCAGGTAATTTGTGTTCTTTACTTATTGCAGCAAGATATGCATACTGTTAATATTCGTAAATTAATCTACGTGAATGAATACCATATGAACACGTGTCGAAAAATAGCGCTTGACCCATGGATAACTTGCAACCAAGTGTATATATTAAAATTAAAGAGACAGAATATTTCGTACCATTGAATTACCTCCATAATTTCCCCATAATATTTTTTCACCACTCGCTTAACAGTAATATTTAATGAATGTGATGGTGATTCAGTTGGAATGGTGACAAAAATGAAACGTGGTCTATGGAATTTAGTCAGCACTAACGTTCAGACAAACGATAGTGAATACGACTCGGTGGAGGTATAGGCATAAGCAAGTGAACAGGAAGACCCATGAATATCGAAGAGTATTAATGTTTAAAAATTAACTTACCTTGCAGCCAATTATCAATAGGAGGATAATCAAACTCCAAAAAGCATGATGAGATGTTAAGTTATAGTTTACTACACCTCAAACAATATGTGCTCACGATCATAAACTGGGTCAAAATATATGTCATTAAGTCTCATTTCAAACACAGTGCCTTTTTATATACAAATGTAACACCAGTAGATCCTATTTTGTACTTCAGTCACTTGATGTCAGTCTGATCGCTATCTGTTCGTATTTCTAGGCAACAAACTACCAATACGTTTCATGAGTTCTCATAATAAATTCTTAACTTATGTTCTTTATGTAGTTATAAATGTACACTAAATAATTCTCTCCAAATAAAACACATAGACAGCCACTGTTTCTTTGTGACCAGTAGTTCCGTGGTTAATGACACCTTGAGGTGATAAAAATTCTGAAAATGAGCAAGTTTCGACAAGTAATCGATTATGATCACGATAATAATCACTTTACGCCAAACAATTAAACATTTAAAAAAATTTCTCATATATCACTGGTCCTTTTAGCAATGACCAAAGCCAAGGTAATCAGTATTTCACAAAATCAAATAAGCGTTCTGCATATAATTTAACTTTTCTTTTCAACTAACTTATAGGATAGCTCCGCCTTAAATTCCCATAGAGTTGCTTCCGGTATCAATCCCGAATAAAGAAGGATGGTCGAACATGAGGTACGCAACACCATTTCGTAAAACGACAACCTTGTTAAAAAACGCTAATCAGAAAAAATCGTTTTAATTATTTTAACTATGCTTTGGGAGTTATAAGGTCTTTATTTCAAAGAGTTATCACTCCTCATAATGGAGGACGAGTTACTTCTAAAACCATGACGCGGATACCCTCTGACAATCAGAGCAACAATTAGTAAAGGTACATGGAATCATCATACAATGTGGGAGGCAGAGAAAAGCATCCATATAGACGGAAAAATGAAAAGATATAACTTAAAGATACTTGGAATAAGCGTAATCCCTTTGTTACAAGCTGGACAACAAAGGTTATCCTCTGAAGAAGTGCTTTTATACTTCAGTCACGAAGAAGAAAATGCCTCACACACACGAGAAGCAGTACTAATGCTGTCCTAAAAAACATGGAAGACTCTCATAGAATGGGAACCCCATGGACCCAGGATCATCAAAGCATCCTTCAAGACAAAGAAGTGGGGATTATAATGAGTGTCATCCAGCGGTATGCATCCACCAACGACAGCTACGAAGACGACAAAGATCAGTTCTATGCGAGGCTGCAATCAACTATCGATAAATGCTCAGCAAAGAACCTGACCGTTTTGTCAGGAGGCCTAAACGCCAATTTTGGAATGGTCAACACCGGATATGAAGACATCATGCGACGACATGGACTGGGAGAAATGAACGAAAACGGTGATAGGTTTGCAAACCTATGTGCCTTCAACAAAATAATTCTAGGTGGCACCACGTTCTCCCACAAACGTATACACAAAACTATATGGGTTTCATCAGATAACATTATGGAGAACTGAATCGACCACATCTGCATCAATAAGAAGTTTAGAAGGACCATGGTAGACGTAAGAACAAGGAAAGGATCTTCAGATTGTCATCTGGTAGTGGCTGAAATGAAGCCGAAGCTGAAGAAGTACTGGACAACTGAAGCAGCAGTATTACAATAGTTTAATACAGCTCGTCTTCGGGATTCTAACAAACTCAACAAATGCGAAATAATTTGCAACAATAAATCAGATATAGAAACAACTTCAAAAATACTCCACGTTTTCTTAAGGAAGATTTGAGAGGAAGAACAAGTATTAACTTACTGGAAAGATCGGTACTTCATCGAGATACCAACAAAGGAGATCTTAACAAGTGCGAGAGCTATAAATGTATCACTTTTTTTCAGTACCAGGAAATGTATTCAACAGAGTGTTATTGAATTGAGTGTAAGACCCAGTCGACACTCAACTTCCAGATCAACAGGCCGGATTTCGTAAGGACTGATCGTGTATAGACCAAATTGCTACCCTACAGTTTATTGTTGAACAATCAATTAAATGGAATTTATCACTTTAAGTCAAACCTCATGACTACGAAAAAGCATTTAGCAGAGTAGATAAGAAAACATTATGGAGCCTTCTACGACACTATAGCGTACCCGAAAAGTTAATCAATATAATACGGAATTCTTACGACGGTCTGTACTGTAAAATCGTACGTGGAGGTCAGTTCACAGATTCATTCAAAGTGAAGACCAGTGTCAATTACGGCTGTTAACTCTCACCCTTCCCTCTCCCTTTCTGCTATTGGTTGACTAGACCATGTAAACCGCAACATCTCAAAGCAATCTCGGAATACAGTTGACAATATGGATGCAACTTGATGACTTGAACTTTGCAGATGACCTAGCTCATCTATCCCACACACAATAACTAATACAGGTGTAAACGGACAGTGTAGCAGCATCCTATGCAGGAATAAGCCTCAACACACAAAGGGGAAGCAAGATACTTCAAAATAAAACTACGAACCAAATAACACTTGACGGTAAAATTCTAGAAGATATAGAAACCTTTACATAATAAGCAACATTATCGATAATCAAGGGTCTGATGCAGATGTAAAAACACAGCTTGATAAGTCAAGCACAGCATTTCTACAACTGAAAATTATCTAAAACTCAAATTATCTATTAGTCAACATCAAAGTCAAAATTTCAAATACAAATGTGAAGACAGTTCTATTGTAAGGAGCTTAAACTTATATGACTATGAAAAGCATCATCCATAAGATACAAGTAATTATAAACAGCTTTTTTGCATAATATATTTCGCATCCGTTGGCCAGACATCATCAACAACAACTTTCTGTGGCACAGAATAAATCAACTGCCAGTCAAGGAAGAAATTAAGAAAAGACGCTGGAGGTGGAAAGGACACACATTGAGGTAATCATTAAACTGTGTCACAAGACAAGCACTAAACTTGAATCCTCAAGGTCAAAGGATAAGAAGAAAACCCAAGAGTATATAGCATCGGTGATTGGAGACAGACATGAAGAGAATGAACAGCACTTGGAAAGAACTTGAATGGAAAGCCCATGACAGAGTTGGTTGTAGAATGCTGGTTGGTGGCCTATGCTCCATGTGGGGTAACGGGCATTAATTGATTGACTGATTTTTCGATTAGATAGCTGAGTGAAGGGAAGTACAGTAATAAAGAGAATATTTTCTACCAGAACCGCTATAATGAATCAGTCAAATGTATTCATCAGTTGAACTTTCTAGTTGCTTTTCTTCTTCATTGCACCATTCAATTCTCATTTCTATTATCATGAAGATAAACAATCATATATATTTTTTTTAAATAGTATAAGCAAACTTTAATCAGTGGTTACTGTTGGGACTTTGTTAGTAGTGTCTTCACCAACAGGCGTTTGAAATAGTGAACACTTATATCGCGATTCACTAAAATAATCAAGATGTAGATATTCTCGCCAGCTAGCCCAAAACAGGGCAAAATGGGAATCATGAATGAAGTCATGTCATAACAATTCACTAGGAATATGAATATTGCAACAAATCTTGATCATTTTGAATTTTTGAAACTGTAAATCTATGTGAATTGACTAAAAATAAAATGATAGATTCTCTACCGTTAATTTTTTTATTTTCTCTCATGTTTGTGAATTTTTTTTTAAAAAAGAAGAACAAAACATGAGATTATCATCTGATTTTTAAATTAGGTTAACATGTGTGTTTATTTCTTTTCTTCACGAGGTAATTTATACTCACGTACACGTAACTGATAAACAGAATGACAATCACATGTAAAAAAAATAATAAATTAACAGTATTTACACTTCCGGTTAGTTAGTTGGACACTATGAAATTTATTCTTGTTAGGAAACACCCCGTACAATCTCCAGTGTATAAGTTTGGATATTTGATTAAGTAAATTATTAGTTGCACTTTATTTAAGATACTGGTAGGTTAATTTAATCTTTATTGTCAGTGTTGTTTAAAAAATGATATTCAAGTTATTGTTCTATTTTGTTAACAAGGAAGAATTATAATCAACATGTTAACTATATTTTGATTAGTTGTTAGCAGTGGTGTTGAAGTTGTATGCTTTCACTTGGTAAGAGCTTATCAGTTGAATCAGTCTGTATTCTTGTGTTGACATTTGCGTCAACGACCACAAGCGGTAGCCAGCGCTAAACAATTTCGACAGAATTAACTGTTAAACTACAGTATGGGACTCATTAAAAAATATATAGTAATATAATTCTTCTTACCCACAACCAGTTGAAATTCAAAAATAGTTTCCTGTTTACATATAGGTTCCTAATAGGAGTCTTAGTATTGCATGAATTAACAGTAAACTATGTATGGCTTTGATAGTCTCAAGTAGTGGAGCCCATAATGTACACCTCACCTTATTCACAACTTTCATAAGAATAAACCTGTAATATAGTGTCTGTGTTGGTACTGTTCAAAGTATTCCTGAAGGCACTGAGACTTTAGGATAATGGACACATTTTATTCATCAGATTTAAAGGCTGAGACTTATCTCTGTTGTTATTAACAAAAAGAAATTTATAGACTTCTGGTAGTTGATAATGTCATTGTACAACCGTCTTTTTGTCTCACAAACTGTGCCCTGGTGGTTTTTGACACTGCATTTGGAATCAAGTATTAGACTGTATAATGTAAACTTTTTGATTTTTCTTAATAAACTGTTTGCATGATAGCATTTATTAATGAGAAAGATCCTTTGGTATTTTATGAGTTTCTAGGTGACAGAATCCTTGCTCATGATCAAATCACGTAGCTTACAGAAATAATAACTGATATCTAAGTAATAAAACTTACACTTCTATGTCTTTTTACTAATCATATGTTTCAGTTCCATGTTAATGCAATGTACCAATAAACTAAAATTTATTATGAATTTTTGTAGTTACGAATCTTCCATTGTTTCTTTCTAGTTAGATACTATTCTATAATTGTTCTTATAAATACTGCAAATTCATTCAGGTAATCCAATATTTTAGCAGCTGAATGGCAAACTTCTGTGTGAAGTCAATATCGTTATCGCATTTAAAATGTAGTATACTAACTATCTATGTTGCCTTAAAATGGTAATGACATTAACTAATAACGCGTTGAATCACTTACAGTAAATTATCCACTGCATATCCTTTCATAAACTGTATTCGATAATTTTGCCAAACTATAGCATAATCGAAAGCGTTAGCATCTTCCCGTTGATCGGTAATGGACTGTCGCCATATGTGTATCCTAAGCTAACTGCTTCAGTATAGCTGTAGTACACATGTATGCTAAAAAACGGAATTGTGGCTGGAAAGTGGAATACAGGACATGTGAACATGAGCGCTGGAACGTAGGTACATCCAGATGACTAGTTCCAAATAAAATAAAACACACGACCTGAATTCCACATGCTAGTCACAATCTAACTTTAATCATATGTCTCCTTTACAGATTATCTTAGTTCACAGGGACTGTCACATTTAACTCTGAGTATTTCTATGATATACTGTTTCTAAAACATCGTGACTCAGTTTTGGCAGACATTAAGTGTCCACTTAACGGTTATTACTTTTCCTACTAGTCTGACTTTATTCATCTAAGTAAATATTTTAGGAAATATCGTATATTTCATACTAACTATGATATCTATCTCTTTGCATGCTTTGTAAGATTTTATGACCTCTTCTTATAATAATAATTATAATCAGTACATGGACTACATTCAGAACAATCAAAGCGTCAACGACGATGCTATGTGATCTTCAAACTTCTTGAAAAATATTAGTTTATCAGAGGGGAGGGAGTTCATCACTTTCTGACAAAAACATCTTCCTCTTTTCTCACATTAGATTCCTATAAATAGAGCAAATATTAACCAGATTTGTGAAACTAAAGAAATTCCTCAAACCTTTCAATAGCAAACCAGTTTCCTTCGAACGTCTTCGGTTTAGCTGACAAATCTAGAAGCGTTTATGATAGCCGATGTATAAAAAAATTTGAAGAAAGGATTTCAGTAGGTCTTCTGAACAAATTCCTAGAACTCGATGCCTGAAGACCATTAACGTTTTCCCAAGTAAAATCACCAGGCTCCTAGTGGATTGTGTACCTCTTTAAAGAGTTCGAAGTAGTTAACATACAATCATTCATTCTACACTTCAGGGTCAGTTTTTGTCAAACATTTCTCACATGAATTCTGCTCACCGCAAGAAAGTTTGACTGACATCTTTGGTAAATCGTCTATTAAATGTAAGTGTGATCGGACAGTTTATCTCTTATATAATCTTATCAATGGTCATGAATTAAATAGCTTTTGGTTCTAATTGTATTTGCTGATCGTGTATCCACTTGTTTTTATTAGACTTATTAATAACTACAACTTCATTCTGTTTACTCAACATGACTATTTGCTTTTTACCAGTTAAATGTGTATTAATACTAACTACGTCTAATCCAATATTTCTTATCTTATCACACGATTTTTACTCGCTCTGCTAATATTTAGATCAGTTCCACCAATTAAAGTGTGTCGAACTGTTGTATTTAATTGTTAGTCCCTGTAATTTTAGTCTGTTTTTAAATGACGGGAAGCTTTGAAATACAGTAGATTTGTCTTATTCTTTAGTAAATCTTGTTGTTTTTACTTTGAATTCACTAAATATGAACGTCTATTAACTATTATTATCAACTTTTCTGTAAAAGACCCCTGATAATAACTTGTAATACAGATTAAACTCAAAAACCACTTGATTAAAAGTACTGTACTGCAATCAAGATTTAGGCATTCTGTTTACACAGATGAATTGTAAATTTAAATCTTTTCAAATCTATTTCAGTGCAAGAGAACATCATTAAAGGCGAGCGTCATTAACGGTGTTTATCAGAAGATTTGGAAACAGAAATAACTATCATTTTGTTTTATGAAGATTTAATTGGGTGTACAGTACATCTACAATCAACAGAAAATGTATGGATTTAAAACATTAAAGATTTCGAACGCCTTCGTTTACTCGTCTGTACAATTCATTTTATGAAACAATACGATTATTTCACTGGCTTAAATCATAATCAGCGACAAAGTGCAAATAAAAGTGTGCAGACTTTCATCGAATTCAACAAACCACGTCTAAACATAAATCCACTAACTAAGTGTTTGGTGAATATAAATTGAAATCACTTGTCTTGATGTCACGAAGTACACTCTGGAGATTGGGATTTCCTGTTATATGTCCCATTACAACACTAACCACTTTATCAGCAGATACTTCTGTTATCGCGAAAGCTCTCAATGTTCCAAACGTACTGATATCAACTATAAAACGTAAAGTCAACTTGAGATTTGGCGGATTGATTAAAATAAATAAGAAGTTCATTTTTCTTGTCTACTACTTTTGCAACAACTACTACAACCAGCTATTTCACAAGTACCTATTGAATGAAATTTAATTTTTTGTCTTTAAACGGATAAGTGTGAGCTAATGTGTATTATAACGATTTGAAAGATTGTATAAATAGTATTGTGCGTTAGGTAATAGATTGTCTTATTTGACTATGGAAGAGTGATAACCTGCCACAGTCACAAAAAGGTAAAGCAAGTCCTAATCGATGGATATTAGAAGCCACTATATAAAGTCGAAAAATATGAGTTACTCCTTATAAAAATATACCACATTTGTATACCATATTGTTTCACAGAATTGCCATGGTAAAAACTTTTAGTCAACAACAATTGCTAGTTATTGATTTTGTAAATCATTCATGAAAGCATGAATTTAAGGGTCACCTGTTGTCAGCCTTAGTTACGTGTGAAAGGAATAATATCAGGTGACTGAAAGTAGTTATCAAGAAATGTTGAACCTAGGTATGCAGTTACTTCATACTAGTTAGCATGTTGTATTTTCAATCTTAAAGTGACAGATACTCCATGTTATATTCAAACTTTTATTACTCCGATAGATGGAGTATTCACAGTGGCCATAATTCTACAAACTCTCTTGTCTGATTATTAAGACAAAAAATGTCGAACTTCTAGTTAAATAAATATATAGACCTGTTAAACGATAGATAAACAGACATGCATTTCCTTCTTGACATAAATGTCATAATTTAATCAACTTTGAAGTCTCTCTTCTCTTTATTTTTTGAATCGTTCTCCAACAATTTGTATTTAACTGACTTTTTTTCAAAAACTTTAGTTTATTCTTATCCATAGTGATTGATCGATGTAAAGTTGGTTCATAGATTAATTCAAGTAACTGAATAATGAAAACGAAGCAAAAGAATGTTTTCTCCCACTTATGAAATAATTTTGATTAGAATCAGTTGAGTTAGTATTTCAACATAACTGTGAAATATAGCTGTGTAAAACTGAAGAAGAAGGGGTGTCTCGGAAACAGAATAAGCCTTTTCCCTGTTTATCGACTAGCAAGAATTAGTGTTATTTGTCACCTTTCATCTTCATAAAGCACATATGAAACAATTCATTTATTTTCACCAGATTTGGAAACAATTGACAACTTAAAAATAAACTATGGAATTTTCGATTTATTACTGTGCAAATAAATCAATGTTTCCATTTATGCAGATGCAACGTTAAATTGTCCTACTGTTTAGTTTATGAATGCCTTAATTCACACCAGTCGATCATGAGCTTCATTAAGCAACTATCTCCAAAGAGCATATATAATGTACAATTTTTATGAAAATTTTATCAGTTTCAGTCATGTTCCCATCCATTTATTTGATGAATGATACTCAATAGAGCATGATTTTCATTAATGATTTTATTTAAAACACTTTCATTACATTTGTGTTTGTCAACCTATACGTCAGTCTCGGTTACAGTTACACATTAGACATATGAACATAAATTTAGAGGTTTAAATTGGAATCTCCAAATTAGATTGCACTTAGATATTCAACATTGGATTACTAAATAAAAAAGTGAACAAAATATCTTAAATCAATCATCTATATACAGATATTTCATTAAAATTAATATGACATCTAAATATCATCGTAAATTTAGTGGATACTCATTATTTAACAAGAGATATACAAGAGTGGAATAGTGATGAATTGAAAGTGCTTCAATAGAGTATTTACAGATAAAAAGGAGTGATAGTTCTAGAAACAACTTGGATTGGATCGACTACATGGTATGATAAAGGTTCATTAATCTAAATAGGTAATTGGTCAAAGTGAACTGGCAAATCGTTAAGTCATTAGTAATTTGTTTATATAATATGATCGATTAGAGTTTAACATAAAACTTTTAGATCTGGAATGAATTCGATGTAGTCTTATTCTATAATGAATAATAAAGATAAATGGAGCTAATTCACAAAAATGAAGAGTGAATAGTATTCATAAATAAATAAATGACTGAATAATAATAATAATGATCGCCAGTCGTATCAATTACCAAGGGACCTGAAATTTTGTATATGTAATCAATAAAGTTTTCTTTCATCAAGATAATTAGATACAGCTCACTTGTTATTGATCATCGAACAGTTTCAGAGGTGAATATAAATAATCGACAATTGCAACAGATTTTAAATTTTTTCTGTGTTGTTTAACAGAAACAGATACGAAGAATTTTTAATTAATTAGTTTGGATTGCCTTCACTTCGCAAACGTTTCGCAGTATTTAAATACAATAGTTAGATTGTATAATAAGTTACAACTAACCTTATGTGAATGATTGAGGATTAAATTTCTCTTCGTCTAGCTGAAAATACGTTATTGGTTTAAAATAAAATCTGTATAAAAATATTTTATTAGGCTATTACGAATATTTATCCAGCTGGTTTTCTGTACTTTAAGTGAAAAAAGCATAAGTACGCAATACGATATTGGTGACAAAAAGTGATATTTATGCAAATATTAGTTTTTTGGAACAAGTATATTACAGAGTAAGAAATACCTATCTTTTGAAAGTAATAAGGCGAAATCCAATGTGATGAACTACTTTGGTATATCTGCACATTTCAAATATCTTGTCAGTTTGTGGCTTGTAAGTTATGGATGAATGAAGATATTTAAATATCATAATACCATTGTTAGATGCCAAGTGACAGTTTCCAGAAATAAGTGGACACTCAAAATCACATTCGGGAAAGTTGTCATAGAATTATTTAGGATAGACTAAACTGTTATGAGATTATATATCTCTTGTCACACCGTTTACACCACGCTATTGTTGTTTTATTTAATCCTAATTAAAAAAAAAACTGATTGTTTAGATTTAATCGCCACTACAAAATAACAAAGTAGATAAAACGAGAAAGATGGAAATGCATTAATCAAACAAATTGAAGGAACTAGTATTAATAGACTTATCATAATCAAGACACTCGGTCATGCATTTACAATTAGATTTGACTGCGATGACTAGCAGAAATTCTGTTATCCGAATATAATGCTGAATAAATTAACAAAGCGAATTATGCATTGACCAAGTCGGTTACTTTTATCCAAATCTCCCATATCCGGTCATTTTATCAGCTAATTTTTTATTCCTAATGTCTTACCATCTCCATCTCCTATTGAACTTTTGTTACCACTACAACAGTTTATAAACATTACATTTTTAAATATGTGTATAGGTTTGGAAATTTACCACTAAATATAAAGCTAGATTGTAAACAGTATACAAAATCCTCAAAATAAAATAAATTAGTTTCATTCCGTAAATCCATTAGCTTCAATGCTGTTATTGATTAATACAAAACCAACCAATCCTAAAGATTCATTGGTTTTTATGTTAAATGGAACTCTTGATCTTTCTGAGATCAACCGTTTCAGGGATCATGGATACACTGTTAATTTGTTATAAGCTCGGTATTTAAGTTTTTCTAGTAATTCCTGATCATCACGGGTTTAAAAATGAGGTTAAATATAAATTTACACCAAAAATCATTGAGCTAATTAAGATGTATAGAGTGTTTTAGAGATGACTGTACATGAAGTTTCATAACCTTGAACTGACTTTTATCAGGAGACTAAATGATAACCATAAGTTCAACTATGTTTAATATGAAACAAGTGATGCATAGTAAGGTTTTGAATGTTCAGTGATCAACAGTCCAACATTAAGTTTCAACAGCTGTCCAATATTTCTAGGTTTTCATTTTTTTTTGAATCAGGTTATTTCGTAATTTGAGACTTTAAATAATCAAGTTTTGTTAAGTATTTCACTAATCGATTAATAGGAAATGTGTATCAATGACTTACTTTTGCTTCCTTTTGTCATTTTCACTAGATAGTACCATTAATTTTAACTTATCATAGTTTTATTTAGTTGTAGATATTCTAATTTATCTTTATTTGTTGGTTTACCTTTGTCTTAATGTATTTTTTCGTATCATTTTCTAATAAGAACAGACACATTTAACTCACCCACCTAGTACTATGAGTTACTTATGTATTACTTAGAACCAGATGATTTAATTTAACAACAGTCACTCACTTCAGTATTGTGTTGTGTAATGATTTGGATTCATTTAGTTTAGGCGGATGGGGGGGGATTGGTTAGTCTTTTTAAAAACCACTTCCATCGCATAAATTAATTTGGGTTAAATAATACGACTCAATTTATCCAAACTACATAAAATTAGATGAAATAACAGAAGTAAATAATCTACATCACTGTAGTAGTTTGTGCGAATATTTACAAAATTATTTTTTTCAGTGGACAGTATGGATTGAAAGTGATCAGAGTCACAAACTAGAAATTAATATTAGAAAATAACGCGCAAGTAATTTTTTTCTTTAATGATACTTTTATCAGTGGGTTGCCTCGACAGTGTCTTCAGGACCCAAGACAATACTAAAAATACTTTGTCCAAACAGCATTTATCAAAAACTTCAAGGAAACTTAAGGAAAATAGTGAGTGCAATATCTTGAATGAAAATTGGTGATTCTGTTAGAAATGTTACCATGTTTTCAGAAGACTGAATATTCTGGAGATCACATATTGATCTGTCAATTCTGTCATTTTCCGTACATCACTTACTAATCAAAGTAAAGCATATATTAGGTTTATCGCTTTCCGTTTTAGGTTATAGTGTGATCAGTAACTTTGATTGGACAGAAAATTAACTCAGTTGCTTGTTATAACTGCATCCACTCTTATATATAATGCACAATGAAGCACTTCCACGTTATGTAGTTTCTCATACTCTATGTGATGTTTTTGGATTATTATTTTGGTCTTAAAGAGTAGTTATTGATATGCACAATGTGTGAGTGCTAAAAGGGGATAAAATATTTGCAAAAGTTATTGCAACTAATCACATTTTATGACTGATGACTATCAATTATTTCCAATTTTAGAGCAGAAGAGTTCACTGTCACCCTAAGATAACATTGATGTATTTACTGGATTTTTAGTATGAATGGAAAGCTGACTTGGAAGATTAAATGAAGTTTTAATATGAAAATGGAAAATGGAACTAATGTACTTGATTCTTTGTTGAAATATCTTCGCAAATGGTTACATCCTCCTGTCAATATTGTTATGATTAAACTTAACAAATTATATAGCCTAGATAAATCGGTTTTTAGTATTGTGAATTAAAATTTGCTACGTCATTTAATAATTAAGCTATAAACGGTGAGTTTCTATCAAAATTATTAACTTAATAATAATGCAGCTGAGAAATTCATAGATGAGTAAACTAGCCCGCCAACTAAACTAAAGCTAGGAAAATATATTCAACCCTGTTATCTGGGGAGGAATAAAATTCAAAATTCTTTACAATTTGCTTAATAACAAAGTTTTAAATAACCGTTTTTTTATTGAGAATTGACCTAGGCTGAATGTCCAACGAACAGTAACAATAAGTAAACATTTTACACTAGATTTAAAAATTCCGATTAGTGTACATAACTGACTCAGTAAGCTGTCAGACTTTCTTTTACATGTAATTATGAGAATACTACTAATGAACTGTTGATTTTAAATATCATAATCTGAATTCTCTAAGTCTGATTGTTTCACCACATAGAATCGTCTTCACTCACCAGTTGATGGGATTTTACATTGAAAAGAAAGTTAAAGAAAATTCAGGTTTTATCAATTTATCATTCCAGTTATTTTAACCAAAAATGCATTTATTAAAAATACCGCCTTTAGAAAATGTAGTTTGCATCACAGACTCACAGTAGTTAGACAACTACTGAAAACTAGAAAGTAGCATTGCTTACTAACATTCTTGGCTTGGATCGATCTCGTAACACTTAAACTTGGGACCACAGACGCCGTATCCGTTAATTTATACTCATATCTTCAGCTAATTCACGATATTTATGATCATAGACTCTTTTTATTAAAGAGACCTGTCTCATGGTTGAATCGCTGTGATCAATGCTTCTCAATAGGACAGTAGAAATTACCTTTAGTAGTTAGTCACTAGTAAGCGCACATTTATTATTAGGACAGTTGTAGAGATTTTTACCTTGTACCTGTGTGCCGCCTACCTACCGGTGGCATTGAATAATGATAACATATATTTATAAATGTAAATCATTGAGTGCCAACTTATGGTACATGATTCATACTACTCTAATTGATTTACGACTCTTTAAAAGCTCTTATTCTAAAAAAATACTAAAATTTTAAATATGATACTGTTTCACCAAAGTGAATTCAATAAACTCATTTTTCTTATCTCCACTGATTTCTATTCTTTATTTTCACACTTGTCTAAAGTACTTGAAGCTAATTACATTAATTTTTACAAACAAAACTTGATTTAGGTTTAGTTCTGTAGTCAAGTGCCACTTCCGGTATGTAGTAAAAATAACATTACGACATACAATCATCTAAATTTATATAATTATGTATTGAACCTTCTAAAATATTCCATACAGTTACTTATATTCCTTTCAATTTGAGAACTCAGTCTATTAAAAAAGTAGAAACGAAATAAATGTCCCAATCATTTTTGTTGTGAAATTTCAAACCGTCCTGTTGTGGATCGTGTGGAGTAGGATGACCGAAATCAATGAGAGTATGGGTTTGATGAACAGATGTTCCGATATTGCTCTTATTTTCATGATGGGAGTTAATGTTCTTTAATTTCGAAATCGTTTATAAATTGGAATGTGTTAGATTAAACCACACCATAGGAATGTATTCGCTTTAAATGGAATAGATCTATTCATTAGTCTAGATTGCGACAGCAATTACTGATTTATCTAGCTGTTATGATATATAACATTTTTGCAAGCTTCCGGTGTTTTGTATCCTTGTTATTAAAAAAAATAAATCGAGCAGCACAATATATGTATTTAGAGAATTGAAATGAATATATAAATTGGTCAGTTCATTTGTAAATATCAGCAATGAAACAATTCACATTTTTACAGTGAAGTAATATTCCATACTAATTGCACAAACAAGTGTTAGTTACAAAAAAATAGCTGAGCTTTCAACACTCTTACACTTCAAGGCGACGGATATTCTATATCAATTTCAACAAGTAGATTAATCTGATATATTTGAAACATAACGAAATGCCTACGTGTACTGTACAATTTAAAACTGGTCTACATATTTTTACATTTCATACGTAGCTACATATAGTCCGTTTATTCACTCAAGCATTTCCTAGTTAAAACATTAATTTCATTCAATTGCTTACTTTTGCAATACATTGATTAATTTAGAGGATAAGTAAATATGTAGTGGTATTTATTCAGTTATTTATTCCACCATTGAAATACCATAAGGTTGCTCCGCTTTTCATTAAAACACGTGTTTCACCTAATTACAACCATCTTCATTTATTAAATTCTTATTTTCTTACTTCTAGTTTTATCTGAAATTTAACAATTGTTTTTATAAATCTATTCATTGTGAATCGATGTTAGGTGGTTACAAGTAGTTGAAAGAAAACTCTAGAAAGTGGTTTTGTGTAATTTGGTATTTACCAGTAAGGACCACCTAAAATATAAATAGAAATACCCTTCCACCCCAAATGAGATGCTAATCCATGTTATTAATTTAAACTAATCGAGCCACAACCAACCTCCTGTAGGAGTGCATACATTTGTCTGGTCCTGAGTTAAGTAAAATCAATCGGTGATTAGTTTAGTTTTTGATATGGTGTTGAGTATTAAGGTTAGTTACATAGAACTAAACAGCGGTATGCTAGTTAGAAAAAATTCTGGCAATAAATAAGTACGGAAATAATATGCCATCTGCTCTGTTGATTAAATTGATATTGATTGTAGTGGAAGGCAGGCTATCTTAACGAATGTAACGTGGATAGTGTATGCATTTCTGTACATGTCTTGCTTATGTAATGGGTGAACTAGGTAAACTAAGCATTGGCGAATTAGTTTAGCTGGCTGAGCCGAGTCTTAGATCCGCATGTATACCCAGTTATCGAGTTGTGAAGGAAACCAAAATAACAGCTGATCGTAAATGTATTATTTTCAAGCAACCGATTACAAAAGAAATCATACTGTCATGATACAATGGATAAAGTCATCAAAGTCAAAAAGAATATTTAAAATCTAAAGTGTTACAAAAATACAAACACAATAAAATACAATAGTATTTTGACTATTGATTGCTCTACAAGAGGCTTTAATCCATGAATTTAAGAAACAGTACTTACCAACAATGGAATTTGATTCACCCAAAAGTAATCAATGTTGTCAGTTTGTCAATTTCCTTGAAAAATGATGTTGTTATAATATTTTCACTCTAAGCCTTCATCTACATAATAAGTATTTTTTTCCATTTCCAGTAAAATAACTTTAGTGATACTATGCTGTAAGTATGAAAGGAGACGGTGGGTATATCGTTTAGACCGAACGACCAAATATCTGTTACACGATCAACTTCACCAGCCTTCTGCGGATCTAAACAGGATAATGTAAATAAATTTCTAGATGGACTTCGACAATAAAGCTCCACTGAAGCAAGCTATAAAAAACATATATCTTTAAACTGGCATTTTTATAGGAATTTCCAATTTAATAAAAATGAAATGTACAAAGTAATTATTAATGTCATACGCTACTACTATGCATATATATATATATATATATATATATATATATATATCACGAATATGTTCTTGTTATCGTAACAAGTTATGAAGTAGACGAACATGAGCAATATCTTGTCATAAATTCCATGTGCAAAGCTTTTCCAGTCTATTGGCTCTGTTAAGATATATTGTTGAGTAACCGTAAAGCTAAATTCGATAATGTGTACAGAGTTTTATTAAATTTTAAATGATTTTCGTTTTAAAATATTGAATTTGTAGCTTCCTTTTTATCTTTGCTCCCATTTACAAAAGATACTTTTGTAAGTTAACTACCTTTTTTAATCTATCTACATTATAATGTGCATATATTGTTAAAGTTGATATCAGTATCGTATACTGTATCTTCATAAGCCAGGAACTATTATAAATACAGTAAACTGACATATTTAAGTTAGATTGTGACTGACAAGTAGAATCCAGGACGCGCGTTTCGTCTTATTTGAGACTCATCTGCTGGATGTACCTGCCTCCCAATGCTTATGTTCACAGTGAGATTCGAACTCAGTCCGCTTCGTGTCAAACGTCACCGCGATCACTACTATGCTACTGTGCCCAGACGGAAAGATACAAGCTTATTCTAATTACATATGTACCCGTTGCACAATTTTGACTGTCTAGACACAGAAGCCTGGTGGTGAAAGCGGTGGCGTTTGGCACGAAGCGGACTGAGTTCGAATCCCAGTGTGAACATCAACATTAGGACGCAGGTACATCCAACCGATGAGTCCCAAATAGGACGAAACGCGCGTCCCGGATTCCACTTTCCAGTCACAATCCAACTTAAATATTACTTGTGTACTGTCGTTGTATTGAGGCAATCTGCTCAGGATGCACATATGGTAGCAGAGACTAACCAGTTTCAGTCCATTACAAATCAATTGGAAGATCCAATGTCATTCTAAGTAAACTTACATGTTTAGAAAACTGATTTATCAAAGATAATAATATATGCAGCAATAATATATGCAATATATTCCTTTGGTTAAATTTCTCTGAAATTTCTGTTTACATGATTAAAGTTTCCGTGATAAGAATGGTATTTCACATGATAGATATGATGATAAGAGAGTCTTAACATCTCTGAGCATTCTTGTACACTCATGGGGCTGTGCTATGACATAAACCGATTTAGTGGAAATGAGAGAGGTAGTTTTCATGTTCACATTCAGACAGATTTAATAAAATTGAAAGCCGTAGCCTGCTGTGCTGAATTTAAAAACTTAAACTAATGAGTCACAGATTTTTCAGTTAGCAGCATGAACTTTACTTTTTAGAGGCCACATTTACTCTTAAGCATAATAGTTTACTTATTGTACATTCCTATATGGATATGCATGTTTACGATGTGATTGAATTATTTAATAATTAGTGACTGAATTTTAACATTCTGGCTAGTAGTTCTGTTTGCTAGTAGAATTTATTCAGTCTAAATGCAATAGTCGTTACTAATTTCTAATAATAGGCGTATTCTACCAATCTGCGATTGCGCGTTAGCCACTGTAATTTTCGAGGATTGATGTACGCATAAGATATATAAATAGCTAACCTGAATATTGTAAAAATTTTGTATAACCAAGCGCAACAATTTTATATTTGATGTGTGTGTGAATATTAGTAACTGCTCAAAATCTACCATAAATTTAGTGTAAAATTACACCCATTTTAATGATCACATCCTTTCTGTTTTAAATGAAAACTCGTCATTATACAATCGATTAGTCATAATAATAACGTTGTGTAGCATGACATTAGCCATCAATTGAAAACCATAAATTAATTCACTGTCAGTCATTACAACAAAATACAACTAATATCAACATACACTTTCCTTGTTAAGCCACTGATATACTGGTAACTAAAGAAGATCGATTATATTTTAGAATTTACTTTGGTAGACTATTTCATTTATTTTCATTGTATACAAATTAAGCATTTGATTACTACTATTATTATTACTTTCCCCCAACTCAACTCCCCCGTTTATTGCATTAACTGTTAGTATATTATGTTTCATGTATGAACTATGGCTAATCAACTGAGTTTACATCATCACAGTTCACCTTCACTGTTTTTCTGTATTAATACTAATTTTATAATTGGTTGACTGGGTGGTCAGGTTTTACATATGTTTACAGGATTGTTCGAAGTATAGTTTGATTCTGTTTGGTTGTTTATCATTCTTGTGTTCTTCTTATTTTAGACTTAGGACTGACATCAAGCAAATTTTTAGGGATTACCTAGGCACTCTCATCGGTGTTTTTTAAATGTGGTCTCGTGCCCTAAAGGTCGCATCAACTAATTAGTCATACGCAGCGGTTAAATTTAAATTTTTAGAAAAAATATTGAATGTAGGAGGCAGTTGTGTTATTAAGGTCTAACAACTAGGCAACATAGGCCTTATAGTGTCAAATTTTGGCTCAGTATCGAGACAGAGATTTTAGGCTAACTACTGTCATGAAAAATCTGTGGCCGTCAACAGTGTGGAAACATCTAGTTTTGATGGACAATATATATTCACCATTAGCATTCATCGATACTTTTTATCAAAATCTAACAGTAAAAGTCTCCAAAGTTTTTTATTTTAGAATCACAGATAAAATAACATAAATTAGTACCTAAACAGATGTCACACAATGAATAAATAAACACCATATAGGACCTTGTCATAATAGTTACGATATGCAATTCAATGAGGAAATCGGTAAGTGTGTATTCTGCCTAAGTCTCGGTAAGTTAAGCAGATACACTGTCTTGACAAAGTCAGTTGAAGCTAAACTAATGTTCAGTGTTAGGTCAATTTTCGCAATCACCCAAATCTTCGAATGATCCGTTACTTGAACCGACAACGTTACCACGTTGTGTCTGCTATACGTAGCCCAACATTTTACAGGAGATAATGATAGTCCGATGTGCTCAGCACCCGGCGGTCTTAAAGCCTCTTAAACACGAACTGATCGAGCACGTTACACATTTTCTTTCATCACAGAACATCCTGCACCATACAGACTGCACAAAAATTCTTCCGTAAGCTAGGAGACTAACACGACAGGCACTCATTGGGAGAGTAACATCATAGCCCCAATCTTCTAGATGATTCGGCAACAGAAGTTCATTTTTCAAATGTGATTAAATATTTTTTCTCTTCTCCAAGCTGTTTAAGTTTGTATCGTTTATTGAATTATTTGGGTTGAAATAAGTTCCTATTTAATTCTTCGTACTGACATTTTTATTTACGCCCATCAGATCAACCGCATATGTGCATGAAATCAATTGATTTACAAGGGGCATATGCACATAGGGTTCACTTCCCATTCGAAACTAAACGTCAGCCCTGGAAAGTATGATAGTACTCTTTATATTCGATTTGGTAAAGGTGCATAGTTATATCCCCGTAGCTGAAGATGATATCCCAAAAAAGCTACCATACTGCTCTCTTGTCTCTATAGATTCTTGCAAATGCATTTAAGATGAGAGGCATCTAAGGCTTTTTAAGGCTAAAGAGCATCAGGTGCACTTGCGCTTAAATCTTTGTCATTCTAACTTTTACGCGACAGCAAATTAGTGGAAACGATCTAAACATTTAATAAATGCATCATCCAAATACAAGAATTTCTGTTTAGTTGAAAATAAGACTGATATTTAAAGATATTAGGTGAAAATAATCTAAAGCAAGATGTCATAAATGTGAACCACCTGATTATATTCACTAAAACAACTACAGGAGCCTCTGATATTACTAGTAATCAAAAAATTCTAGCCATATAAATTTCATAGCCGATCTCTGACAACCACTCCGCATGAAATTTCGATTTATACCGCAGGACTTCCGAAATTATACCTTCTGATGGAGCATCAGTGGTACAAAATTACAAGTCAACATTTTTAAGTAAAGTGACGAAACATACTCTAAAATACCACTAGAATGAGCCATATGGCGCTGCTTAACACAAAACATTTATTACCCTTGTAGACACCTATAGGAAAAATACTAGGGCTTATAACTCCTATGAACTTATCATACCTTTTGAATAATTAATAATATTCGCTTTTTCCAGTAAAATAACGTTCCGATTGCGAACAATCTAAGTGAAGTGTACACTATATACAATGAAGTTATTCTTATGGTGCATCCAAAGTATCTATAATGATTAAACTAGTACGTACTTTTTAGGGTAACAATCAGAAGGCAATAATGAGCGAAGGTTATAATATAATTGATTTTAAGTGGTGCAGAAACTAGATTACAACGCATGAATTGGCAGATTATAAAAGATGTTACTTTCCATTATGCCTCGTGTCATGAAATGGTGATGGTGTTCGACCTAGTACCTTTCGTTAGCCACATCTAAAAAGCAATCCTAGTCACTATCAGGGACAAAAGCCTACACAAATAATTGTCTGAAAGATATGTTTACAACCGCATGATATGTCTGCAAATGTATATTTCAAGCAGTCACAAGATATGCTAATAGGCTGTGTAAAAGTATATAGATATATCATTGCTATCAGAACAGCTAATGCCACTTCTATGTATACCGTCTTGTAGTAATTTTCACCTTCATTTATTTATTTTTCACGTAAAATTACATCTTCTACTAGAATGCATTATATCACACTTTTTTTCCAGGTATTCGTAAACATCAAATAACTTGGATGTATAAACAAAGGTGATTGTACACTTAATTACACTACAGCACTAAGACGTAAAAACAAACGACCAGGTTTGGGAAAACTGTTAGTAACCAAAGAGGTATCTTCTCGTGTCCACCGAGGAGGTTTTTTCTCCTTTGGTTAGAATGCCTCAAGACTCAGACAAGCCAACTAGGAGAGGAGCGAGATGTAATGTTGATAGAGTCACATATGTAAATAATGATTCAAACACTCTTCATTACCGTTAACTACTTTTAATTTAGTGGTCACTATCATTTGTAGGGGCTCAGGCACGCACCATCAAATGATCACGAACAGCTCCTCTTGAAAACCAGTATAGCCGTTTAAAATCCATGTAAGCTGTACATTTGATAAAATATATTCTTCCTTTTTATCACTTGGTATTTCATAATTTTTATCGTTTGATGATTTAATCGCTTCGATAGGATAGCAAACAAAAATAGGTTGCATCTAAGTTGTTCATTCTACTTGCCTCAATGAATATTATCATTATAAGTACATTATTCGAAGCTGTTTTTCTCTAGAAACATCATATCAGTTTACACCAATGTAGGCGTAACTAACATCGTTACTAAAAACGAGAAGAAAGAATTTAAACAAGTTGTAGTTATTAAAGAAATAATATAAGGTTTAAGGGAATGTTTAGCAATAAATGTTAACTGCACAACGTACATATTTAGGTTTCTCGGTTAAGTTAGAAAACTGATGCTCCAACCAAAAACTTGTTCATTTTAAAATGGTTATTTTAATGGCTATAAATACGGAAATCACCTTAAGACAATATTTCTCATCCATAAAGCATGTGTGTAGTTTCGACAGGCGTTCACAAACTTACATAATATTAGCGCTTTTGTGTAAAAGGTTTTGTTTAAGTTTTTCAATTTCTAAGAGCAATTGAAGAAGGTTTTCTATGACAGTAAAAACACAGTAATCTGTTTAAAAAAGCTGTATTATAATTTTAATTGACTGCAACGGCGCGTGATTCGATGTAAAATGTTTTGGCGGTTTAGTGTATTTCGGGTATTGTTATAAGAGTCATTTTATTATACCACAGTATTTCCAAAGATACTAATTTTCAGCCCTTTTATACGGATGTTGTTATGAATGCTACACTGCAACAGGATAAATGGGACCAAAGGGAGTATAGTAATACAGGATTTTGTTTATTCAAAACGTCTAAAAGCAAAAGAAACCATTTATATATTGAAGAGTCTTCGACCGTTCGTAAAAAACCTAGGTTATCAACCAAGAGACGAGTATGCATTTCAACGGTCAGCTCAGGAATTTCAACCAATGATTGCAAGCTCACTAACGGTTATCTCAAACATTTTCATAACAACCGGCCGTTAGACAGAAGATTCGAATTGATGAGTGATTCTACAAAGAACCACGTGATAACGATTCACGAAACTTACCAACTTGGTTTCCTAAATGCTTCAGAAGATAGCAATGAAAAAAGCTTGTATACCTTCGACTTCGTTGACGGTTTGGAAGTTACCTATCCGGTGAGTATCACTTCGTCGGATGCCCTACCTTTTGATCTACCTCCTCTTTTTATGGAACCAGAGTATTCAGACCAGCTGACTGCTCTTGCTAATGATGCCCTAAACCAACTAACTCAACGTATTAATAATTGGTTGATTGCATGTGAGGAATCTGATGAGAAATTAACACTCTGGAGGCACATGAATGCACATCGAGCATCTGCAGAACTTAGATTCCAAACTCTGCGCCTCCTGAACATACTTGAACCTCATTTTCAGCATACTAAGTTTGATCCTCAATCTCCTAACGTCGACAAACTTTTCATCTACATTTTGAAAAACTTGGATTTAAGTCAAGCTCTCGAAGGTATCCAAGAATTTAATCCTCCAAAAGGAAGTAATCCTGTTGTTTCCTTGTGTCCAGATCCTGAACATTGCCTAAAAAACTTACGACAGCTTGTGTTAAGACTTTTACTGAAGCTTCTTCCTCAATTGATACTCCCAAAAGGTTTTAATTTTGAGAATGATTTAATACCACTTATTGATTCAGCATGTGCTTGCAATTTAAATACTTGATATAAGTGCTTAGAGTGCCTGAGGATTTTTTTAATCAAATCAAGTTGGTGCTTGTATTACTGTGTTTGCACATGTATTATGCTAACTATCGAGATTCGAGATTATGGCTTTGCCACTGTACATAAATTTTATTACCCGAACTTATTATAAACGAGAATGTATTTTATGCCAATTTTGTTATGCAATTTAATGTATTTCTTTTAAGGCTATTAGTAATTTGAATGGTTTAAGCGTATCATGTTCATCGTAACGATTATTCATAATGGCACACAGTAGTTTCGAAATCATATTTTTCATAATGACTTTTATTAATCGTATTGCACTCCACTTGCATTTAAGGACTATAACCATCACTGCTAACTCAAGAGTATAGTTCCAGATTTCAATGCAATCGATCTTAGACAGTTTTGTGATTACATACTTGTTTTGTTATCTAGGTGTTTGACTTCCAATTAAATACTCATACACTTGAATTGAAACTATGAATGATCAGTATTCTTATAACTTAGGAGACTAAGTTTTGTCTCATCTTTTATCCTGGCATATTCACGGGCGATTACTGCATCATCGTTTTTCAGCTCCAAAGGTGTATGAGCATGCTAAGGATTCCGTTTATACGTATAAAAACTTTGAATTACGCTTATAGCTTAAACATGCATGTATAGTAGTTCAGTACCGTAACTAAACTAGCATGTACTTCAAATGACCGTGATTAATCAGGTGCTTTTACTGACTCACATATATTTTAAGGTTCTAAGATACTTAGTACCTAAATTAATTAATATAGTTCACTTGTCACTTGACTTTGGGGTGTAAACTTTGTCTTATAGCTAGTGCTGATTGTGGGCTTCCAAAAGCGAATTGAAGCAGTTTAAACTCATTTGAATGTTAGTGTTTATGCCACTAAAACTTGGCCTTATATTCAGTAGTATCTATTTAGTAAAGCCTATTTATATTGATTGCTCCAGTGTTGTCTACCAAGGGAAAATACTAAAATTACTAACCCCCTCGGGGGGGGGGTCGTGTACCAAGTTTTCGGCTATATCGACTGAAAGTAGTCTATATTCACTTTATACTTTCTGTTTGCTCTCTTTAGCTGACCTTCCCAGTCTAAGAAATGACCAAATTCCTCTTGCGTCATCCACATAGAAAACAGTTGGAGTATTAAAATCTAAATCATCGGCTCCCATAAATATTCGACGCCTAGAGGGAAATTATAAACAGACAGAAAGGATATTTGTAAATTTGTACCTGAATTCGTTGATCATCTGTGTACTCTTTGAGGAATGATTGAACAAAGACATACCTATGCTCGACTTCCATCGTTTTCCTCAACCGAAGGGAGTATTTAAGGTTATGTGTGAATATTTTTCACTATAAAATGTACCAGGAAGTATGTAAACCCTTCAGTGGTTCTTTACTCAAACAATAATTATCGTGCTAATACGTACGATAAACCATCATCAGAAATTCCGACATCTGTTAGCGACCGTTTAGACTCCACATTCTGTTCATACTTATTTAGTTTTATTGTATACATACTTTTGTTTAATGCTCCTGAAAATAGTACAACACAGAGATGGTAGACTTTTTCTTTTACTCCAGATGCAAAGTACCATTTTCCAAATGGTCTATGTTAAAACATAGACCAGAGAATGTAGGGTATTTGGGCGCGTTAACCATTAACCTTAGGAATTTCATCACTTTAGGTGAGTTGTTGTTTGACGAAGCATCGCTTGACTTCTGCCACCTCAAACCACCTATGCGTTATGTTTGTTTTGGGCCGGGTATACTGCACAACGCTTCCGTTTTACTCTAGCTGTTAAACATGGGCTATTAACAGACAGACAGATACAACGCAGAACTTCGTACGTACGTACAACAGTCCAGGTCGCCATACCACATCAGCACAGAGACGCAACTGTCAGTTCAAATCCAAGAGTGATAACGATAATAGAAGTATTAGGAGTAATGCAGAAAATTAGGGAGCGAAGATATGATTCGAAAAGTATAATTCAGTGAGATAAATTTGAAAGGAGAAAGATAGAGAATTCGGAAGGTTAGATTTTGAGAGAACACAAAGAGTGGATGCACCTGCGCCATTGCGAACAATTCTGAGCCATGTCGTTCAAGGTCTCTAACCATTGGTGACTTTCGTCTCGCGGACCCCAACCACGCAGCCTACATCTACCAACATGACTTAATCCACTTGTCAGTGACTTCATCGATTTCTGCCATGTTTTGGTTTGGCCGCCCCTAGCTTTCTTCCAACCTATTCCTACGCCGCAAAACATAGTTCGTCGAGGCAGTCGGTAGTTAGACATGCGTAACACATGTCCCAACCACCTCAACTGATGAAGTTTCAATACTTGATCTATGGATTTGCCCTCCTTTCCTAGAACCCGTTTCCTAACGACAGCATTGCTCACTCGGTTGTCCCACGATACACGAGCAATGCTTCGGAGACACCTATGATCGAAGACCAGTAACCTACGAATGTCCTCTACTCTTAACGGCCATGTTTCGCCCCCGTATAGTAGGACAGAGCGAACTGCTGCACGGTACACTCGTCCTTTGGTTAGCAAGCGGATATCTCGCCTGCGCCATAAGTGACGCAACTTGGCAAAAGCCAATCGAGCTTTCTGTATCCGTGCTGAGATTTCATCAGTCACCAGGCCATCAGCACTGATGAGACTCCCCAGATACGTGAAGCGGTCTACACGCTCGACTACTTCACTCCGTATCACTAGTTCAGGTGCCGATGCAACCCAATCCTGAAGCAACATTTTGCATTTCGAGGGGGAAAACCGCATCCCGAACATGCTTGCATTGTTGCTCAGGGTAGTCAGAAGACCCTGCATTTTGTCAGCGTCTTCACCAAATAGGACTATGTCATCAGCATACTCTAAGTCAGTAAGCGAGGCTCCTGGTAGTAAGTCAACTCCTGAAAAGTCAGACGAAGACATGGTTATATCTAGGAGCATGTCTATGACAAAATTAAACGAGAATGGGGAAAGTGGACATCCTTGACGGACACCACTTGAAGTGAGGAATTCCGATGACAGTTCGCCATAAGCTCTCACTCGACCTGTAGTTTTAGAGTAGAGAGCTTGTACAAGGTTAATGTACTTCTTTGGTACACCTTTCAATGACAGACACTGCCACAGAACCTCACGATCAACAGAGTCGAATGCCGCCTTTAGGTCCAGGAAGACAACTATTGTAGGACGCCTAAATGTGTATCTGTGTTCCAGGACCTGTCGCAGTGGGACAATCAGGGATTGAGACCAGTCAGATGGTATTACGCCCAGTTCCCAGATTCTACCTAAGATTTCAGTCAATCTAGCTGCTAAAACTGGACCACCATCCTTAAAAATCTCAGGGGTAAGCTTATCAGGACCTGCTACTCTACCTCGCTTCAGATTTCCTATAGCCTTCTCAACTTCATAAAGACTAGGAGGAGTTAAGTCGATTTGCCATTCAGGATGACTGGGGATCGAGGGCAACCGAAGTGTGGCTGAAGGCCAGTTGAACTGATCCCTAAAGTGTTCTGCCCATCGGTCCAATCTCCTGGATTGAGAATGAATTATAATCCCATCCTTTTCCGAGATAGTCTCACTCACATTCGGATCCCTAATACCAGTTTCCTTGATAAGTCGAAAAAGTTGCCTACTGTTGCCTATCGCCGCTGCCTTTTCCATCGTTTTTGCTTTCGCCACCCACCACTGTTCACGGTCGTTGCGTAGGCTTTTTATCAGCCTGCGCCTAAGCTCACTTCTCTCTTCATCATGTTCAGAGCCAGGTGAGATGAGTTTATGAGCATCCATCAGTTCGGTGGTTGCTACTGAAATCCACGGCTTCATCCTAGCCTTATGATTTACGTTACTAGCAGATATCATTGCTGTTTCCACAGCATTTTTGATATCATTCCAACCTGCTTCCGGATGGCAATCGCTTACACGGTCGCCTAACTGTTTTTCTAGTTGTTCCTTAAATATATTCTTAGCTTTATTATCATTAAGTAAATCCCTAAGAGGCTTCATTGCAATGTCTTTCCTACGTCCAGTAAGCCTTAAACAAATACGCGCCCGCACTAAAGCATGGTCTGAATCTAAACATGTGCCCCAGAACGAGCGACAGTCCTCTATCGAACCCCTCCATCGGTGGCTGATGGCGATGTGATCTAGTTGGGTCCAACGTTGAGACGATTTTGGGGGTCGCCAGGTCAAAAGATGTTTTTCCTTATGCCTAAAGTTAGTATTCGCTAGAAACAGGCGGTTATCTGAGCATAGTTGCAACAGACGATCGCCATTATCTGTTCTGTGAGTCGTGACACCATAACATCCACCCAAGTGTCTCTCATTTTCACTTAGTCTACCTACTTGAGCATTAAAGTCACCAGCCATTATAACTATATCAGAGCGCCTAGCCTTTTGGAGGAGGTCCGTAAGCTTTCTGTAAAACTCATCTTTCACCTCGTCTGAACTGCAGTCAGTGGGGTCATAGGCAGATACGACAAAGAGGCAACGACGAGTGTTCCTATCTTTCCGAGTCCTAACTGTCCCGTTCAGTCGGACAGCGTAAAAGCGACTATCTACAGGGATCCAGTCTAGGAGAGCTAGTTCTGCCCTACGACTTAATGCTATACCTACACCAGCGAGACCCCGGGAAGCAGCATCCGGGCTACCGGATACACGAAGAGTAAATCGGGCTGCTTCTTTGTTTTGATACGGTGAAATCAGGTTAATGATTTTACTAGGATCCTGTATGCGCGTTTCCGAGACGCAGCATACATCGATTGAGTCAGATTCTAAAGTCCAAGCTAAGGAAGCCTGTTGCCCTATTTGACTTAATGTCCGTACATTAAAAGCTCCAACATATAGTCTAGAACGGGGTTTCAAGAGACCAGGAATGACTTTTCGTGAGCTCGCATCGTTTGCATTAGCGGTGCAGTGAGATGAAGGAATGTGAGTAGAGTTAGTCGTAGAGATACGAGAGATATTATGGGGTGTAGAAAGGATTTGATTTTGACCAATTTGAACTCTC
The DNA here is from genome assembly GCA_025215515.1 of Schistosoma japonicum. NCBI lineage: Eukaryota > Metazoa > Platyhelminthes > Trematoda > Strigeidida > Schistosomatidae > Schistosoma > Schistosoma japonicum. The sequence goes on from CM046069.1 coordinate 59,107,817, forward strand.
GTGCTTTTGCGGGTATGAGGGCGGTTGTCACTTCCCGGCTGCCCACACCGTGGAAGGGTGTTTCTTGAGGAACCTGAAAAAGAAGGCAGATTAGTGTCGGTCTCAGAGACCTGAGAGCGTGACCGCAGAGCCCAAAGGACAACTGCTTAAGGCCTGTCACGCACGGCCTTTTTATGAAAAGTTTTTTGAGTATTAGCTCCGCACTTAAAAGCCCTTAGTGGGCACCCTTACCGCCGGAGACGGAAATCTGTGAGGTAGGGTGAGGTATGACATTTTTAGGGCCGACCTTTTCTAACCCCTCCTTCCTTGTGAGAAGGCAGCATCGCTGCAGATGCTGGTCGTCCGAGGGAAACACCTTACTGCTGTCACACCCCATTGCAGTCAGCAGTACGACTTCGCCCTCAGACCTTGAGTAGCTGCTTTTAGTCTCATCGTTCAACACGACCTACCTAGCATGGTAGAACCTACAGGAACATATGTTCCAGCCAGTATAGCTCGATTGGGTCATCACGATAGGCAAGCCCGACCACCACGACAAGGTAGCAGCTACGGTCGGGGGGCTATTAACATAGGAAACCCATGTTCCAGATTAGTTATTATGTTTCTTCTGATCACTTTATATAACACTGAAAGATCGACCATGGATTAGTAAATTTAAGTTAGTGTATCAAGCAAATCCTTTGGTAGAGCTGTAAATATTCATCACCTGGATTGGCTGGGTAGTTACTAAGTCTATCCAATTCCAACATGCGGTGGTGGTTGGTGTGCGAATAAGTTGGAAGGAAGCCAAAAGGCGGAGAATTCAGGTCAATGGATCAGTCTGTGTCATCGTTAACCCTTGGTAACTGGCGACTACCTAATTGTGATGCTCAATCAGTGGTCAATGTTGCTTAGTACGCACTAGCTTAGGTCACACGCGCAGGTATTCTATGTTCCCCAAACTTTTGAGCCTTAATGCTATATTTTCAGATCTTCGATTTCGTACTTTTTCTCAAACCGTAATCTCCGATGTTTAACCTTTCTTGCTGTCACTGTTTCGACTACTTTGCTATTCACCTTGCTGATTTATTTACATGTTGCTTTATGAGAACTTGTACTGACAAGCATATCAAGCTCTATGATGAATATCTCCAGTTCAAAGTAAATGTATGGAAAGTTATAATTAAATTTATTAGTTCTCACAAATAGACTGAAATCTCATTCACAAAAAGAATTAAACTACAACCATACTTAGCTACCATAAAAGTGAGTAAAACCCAAAAATCATGGCTTACTCAGTGTGTTATTTATGCAACAAAAATGTCTCGTAAGTGAATATAACTTAGGAAAATAATAAACCTACACAGATGGCTATATTCACTTCATTCTATGAAGTGCACCCACTATCTGTTATTTTATGAGTATTAACAGAAACATAGATAAGTTAATACACGCTTTATCTATCATCTGAATGCTGTTCAGTTGAATGATTCATTCTAATGTCTTACAAAATATCACTACATGTCTCTTTGTACTTGTCTTATAAATGTAGCAGTGAAATGAGTTCTACTATAAGATCTTGTCAGCATATACTAAGGTTTTCCTTCTTACTTCCTAAAATCTACTTCTTTATTAATAGGTTCCCAAACAGACTGTTCACTTCAAATACCAGTACTGAAGACCACAATGCTAAACGAAGAATAACTTAAGTTTTTTGTTTAAAAGATACTTTTTGTGTTTACATAGATGGTTGGTGTTTTATTCGTACTGAAGCACTAACATAGTAAATAGTTTGATCAAAGTAAGACCTAGGTGGTTAGAAGACTTTCGCTACTCCGTAACTCCTATGTGTGGTCGTATAGTTGAAAACCAGTCAGAGGTCTTCAGCTACATAACTTTTCCTTAAAAGTATCTTATACATATTTCGATCTTAGTGAGAACTTGGATGCGTACACTTTCCATTCATCCATTTTGTAGTTCTCAAGTGGACTGTCATAGTTTTTTAATGTTCTATTTTTATGCTGGATTTTGATCATCGCAGTTCGGAATGACCTGATAGCTATTCGGTTACACTTAGTGTTTCAAACAGACCAAGTTACTTGCAGGGCTGACCGTTGACCCATTAACAAATACTTAATTAGCAAGAGCGTTTCTATTGTGAACATAATGTTTCCAATTTTATTACTTTGTTCTGACAGACTGGTTGCATTGTTGTATGCAAGTCACACAAACAATTCAAACTCTATGATAGCAGATATTTCTAATGTCAATCATACGTAAATATAAATGTGACCTATCTAGGAACCAGTACGCCATCACTAGTCCTATTTGTGTTGTAGAGAGCGCACTGAAGAAAAGATACCTTATACACTAGGCAGGGGTACGTTATTCTTACTGAAGAATAAAACAAAACTCCAAAAACTTTCGTACATAGTAAACGTTGTGTAAGCATCAGTCCATTCAAATTTTCGTAGAACATCTTTACAAACCATAAAAAATAGGTTTGCTGAGCTAGTAATTGTGAAATGATTACACTGGAATATGGTATTTGTCGATTGGTCACTGAGTACTGGCTTATGTTTGTCTGGTCGAATCGTCTCGATTAAATTGCGATATAGCCATTAGTGTAAGTGACAATATTGTGAGCACTATTTTGAGGCGGAAGGAAGTTTAGTGGTAGTAGGCAGGAAACACAACTTAGGTTTCGTGCTAGCTAGTACTCGTCGGCATGGCGTACATGCAAAATATTAAGTGCTGGACAAAAATCAGTTTGACCAGTGCGCAGTGACCGGTCAGTGTGTGTATCTCAGTCCTACTGTGGTTAATAGAGGCTTGGATAACTTAGTAGTAACAGTCAAAGACCGTGAGAATCGACGACCAGTGTTCGAGTTCACCGAGAGGGGGACCAGCTTTTACTAAATGTTTACGATACACTTTGCTGACGTGTATTGTACGGACGAAACCGTGGTTAATGATTTCCTGCCGACTGATCCTAAATAACTTCCGATCATAGTACACGATTTAACCTCTACTCTTTAATAATAGCTAACTAATCGATAAATTAACGTTTTTAGTGCGTTAGTCAACAATATAGGGATTTTCCATCTCCGGATTTGCGCTAATGTGGCCAGGGTTATCCTATCGGCCAATCTATTCTGTAGTTGAACCAATCGACACGAAGTATTAAGTTACTTCTTCGTATTTGTAGACTATTCGAGAGTGTAACAGTGAAGTCATCTTGATAAGCCTTAATGCCCTTAAGCATGACAATAATTTGATTCATAACTTTCCAAAGTATATCAAGTGAAATAGTTAAACCAAATGGTAGGATTTTGTATCCCATCATCTCGAATGGAGTATTAATAGTAGTGACTTCACTGGAAACTCCATCCACAGGGGTTCCATCTTATATGTTGTGGGTCAAGTACCGAGACGTTTCGGCTCTAGTAATTTTTGTAAGACATTTAAAATCTACTTAATAGTCCAAGTTTGTTGTAACAAGCAAGGACTGGGTATTAAGCAGTAGGTATTACGAATTCTGGCATTTCTCTACTGCCCTTTAGAGAGAGAGACCAAACTATATGACTCGAAGTGAATTACTGTCCCTTCTCCAAATCGTTCTTTAATACATCTAAGTCGTTCCTATTATTAGGTTGCATGCTGGAACCACACCCCAACTACTTCATTTATGGTAACCAGTTAGTATCACTAGTCCTCACAAAGTACTTCTGGAAGCTACGTAAATAATGAAACTAAAAATACGACTAATAAATAAAATTATTTGTGCAGTATAATAACGCTGATGTACTGTAGAAAACCAACTTCCTGTGATGCATCATCTACTTGATGTATTTTACGTAGTTAACCGGTATACTTTACCCATGTTCAGTTTGAGTTTTATAAAGCAGTTTTATCGCAACCAAACTGTCTACTGATGAATAGGCAATAATTTATCCAATGATAAATGACAAGTCAGGGAATGGGCTATTCATTATAAAATTTTTAAGATTTGCATTATCTTTGCGTATAATATCCATACTGATTCAAAATCCAGTTTTGATACCAGATAATAAATATTTCAGATGACAACATACTAATCAGAACGAACTAAGTTAAAATGTATTTCGATTTTCCCGTTAACTTGCCATGGACTGAAATTGATCAGTCTCCGTTTCCATATGTACATCCTGAGAGGATTGCCTAGATGTAGCGTTTATTCACAAATAGTTTTAGTTGGATTGTGACTGACAGGCGAAATTCAGAACACGCGTTTCGTCCTATTTGTGACTAATCAGCTGGGTGTACCTGCATCTCAGTGTTGATACTCATACCGGGATCCCACTTGCCAGTCACAATCGAACTCAATCAATACTTGTGAACTATGACTATATTGAGGCAATCCGCTTATTATGCACACATGGTCAATTTCAGTCCATGACAAATCAACGGGTAGATCGAAATGCATTCTAATTATATACACATATCCATTGCACAAGTGTGGTGAACACGGTAGCAGTTAATACCTTACAGTTGAAAATTAACTCGATCTTTGTACCACCCATTTTGCATACTTATGAGGGCAATAAAATAAGTAGCCAATTACATGAGTATATCTGAAAGGAGAAATACTCTTTTTATTCTTATTGGAAAACAAGCAAAATTGAACTGATATTTTCAAAATGATATTAGTACAGGGGAGATGTGTAGAGATGGCTGAATTTTTTTAATTTAGTTCACGGATGGACTGGTCAGTGGTGTAGCCACGCAGGGGATAAGGCGTTTGCACACAAACAAACCGGCAATATAGCGAAGTGATTGGAGTTAGGCATTCAGTCACTAGGTGATAAGTCAGTGACCTGAATGCTAAGCGCTCTCCGAGAAGCCTTAAGAACCTAGTTTGAATCCCTAGTCAGGTTACGGAAAAGCACCGATGAGTCTCGTACTATGAAAAATAACTAAATGGTTATCCCTGATCAAAACTGTGGAAAAGAACATAATTCTTGTAACAAAAAATTCTTGACATTCATCTTTAGGATTCTGATGCGAAGTTTATAAACTACAAAGTAACGAACTACTTTGTATTCCTTTATAACTGCGTAGCAATGAAAAGATGTCAGTCAATAAAGATATCGAAAGTTAAATACATCTGAAAACACAGTAGTGCTTTAGAATGTCGAACAGATGCACTCTTCTAATTGTGCTAAGTAACTAAGCATGTTCATTTACATACACAAATTACTTAATATAATCTACGTTGAAGGATACAGTTAGCTACTTACTGCTTCTAGATGAATAGATCAAGAGGCAGACATAATCAGGGTACAGCTTGGCATAGATGTATATTGGCCAAAACAATCATATCACATCGTGACAATGAATAATCAAGGAACCGAAATATCCAAAGTAACAAGGACAATCGCTAGACAGTGGAAATATGACATGAAAAAGTATGTGTGAAGTAGTACTGGAATTTATCAGAATACACGATAACGTTTTATTAATTTAACTTGGAAATCAGACAAAGTACAGAGTAATGTACATAAATTGTTTTTCAATAGATAGAGGGATATTGTTCCCACCCAGATTACGAACTTATGATACAATCCTAATTTCTATGTAACTGAACAAATAAAAGAATATAAATGTATTTGTTTTCACTTTTCATACAAATTAAAGTTATTGTTGAAGAAAAATAAGCTAACCAAATTAATTCATGATAATCAATGCCCTTCTATATTCATAACAAAATTATTACAAACATCTAAATATGATGTAAATGTTTTTTTTCTTTGAAAATATAAATCTTGATTTTATGTTTACAGTAGATAATAGTGAATATTTGTCCCTGTATTCACTAACACTTCTTCATAAATGACTGATATTACAGATTAATGCTATTTATTACTAATAGTCGTAGTAATGGTAATTCACACAAATGAGTGGGCATACACGAATAATCAACCGTACTTAACTTCAACCGCTGTGTTATTTTCAGCAAAAGATGGAAGAAGAATAAGGTTTCAAAAGAAAAGAAGAAAACGAAATAAGTAAGTGAATTACTGAAAAAGGATATGAGCCTTCAAGTTGGGTAGTAAAATTGCATGTTCACAAATACATATAAGTATAAACAGACAAATAGATAGATATAGTATCTTCGAATACCTTCGAATTGTTCATTTAGTTTTGGATGAGTATTTACAAACTATAATAATAAAACAAAAGTTTAAGATTAGAAGAATTCTAATGTTTCTACTACTCTCCTCCTCTCTAGACATCTGAAATATCACTTGACGAATAGTCTAACTGATTAGATTTAGAAGACAATAAACAATTATGTTCAGCTTGTTTTTCTCTGCTTAAATAATCATGTATTAAAATGTTTGATTGTAAATCAGGAAGCACTTGAAATAAACTAATAGGTTTTTTCTTTTCATCGTCAGTTTCCTCTTGTTCTTGCTTCGTTTGTTTACTCTCTTCATCATCTAAGGAAGTTATCCTTTCATCGTCTACTTTGGGAATTAAAGATAATGGTGTTGTTAACTGAGAAAATTCTTGTTGGTTCAATGTTCTATCAGTAGGTGTTTTAAATAAAATGGAATGAGATTTTACAATGGATTCCTTAGGAGTAACTGTTGACGTCCGTATTTTTGTCAGCGGTGATTGTGATGTTGTTACATTTGACTTGAGTGTTGCTGTAATTATTGTTGTTGTTGAAGTGCTCAAATTCGCCAAACAAATCAATGGTACTTCTAATCCAATCGATGTTGTTGCATCAGTTTCTCCATAAGTATGTTGCACTACTACAGAGTTACCTTGATAAAAGAACACAATTGAATGGAATACAATTAGTAGTTCAAAGCTTTACATATTATTTAAATAGACATACTTTCTGAAGAATTCCTAAGATGCTTAACAGCTTTTCCCAAAGTAAATAATATGATTTCCACCGAACGACAAAAGATTATTAAGAAGTTACGGTATGTTTTATCGTCGCAGTGTTGTGTAAGATGACTACAGTCTGAGAGATAAGACAAAATGCATGGCCTTTTCATTGAAAATATTTTTGAATTAAAAAAATTAGAGTAAAATGGCAAAAAATTACCACCAGTTTTCATTTCCATTGGTTGTGTCACTTATTTTGTCCGACTAATTTGTTACAGCATCAATCCTTCAAGTAGCAGATCGAAGTATTTTTGCTTTCAAATGTGTATATGAGAAGACAGAGTTCCATACGTCTCCAAATTGTACAAAGGATTATGTAGCATTCCATTACACTTGCTAATTCACAGGTATATGTAAGCTCACATACTTAGAGATTAGTCTAATAATACTATTGAGAAAGATTGAACAAGTGACTAAATGATTTCAGAATGCTCTGATAAACGTAGGTAGTAGGGAAGCATGCTCCTCCATAACAAGTAATATAATAACTGGAACAAGCTATAGGGTTTATATAACAATAGCTTTTTACAGAAGCGAATAGAAATTATTACTAGGCTCAGTATTAGAGCCTTCAGAAATAGAAAACAATGTATTCTGACAATGAATCTACCAAAGTAATCACTAATACACTTTAATATCTAGGGTAGAAATATAATTCCTTAGTATTTTCTCATTACATCATCTCTCCCATACTGCTACTGATAAACCTTACTTTCCTTAGTTTTCATAAATAAATGAATTGATAAGTAAATGAAAGACTATATCGTTTGGAATGAATTGTAAATATGTATTAGGCTTTCTCGATGACTCCGCTTTTATATTACGTTACCAAAATTCATGGAAAAGATTAATTATTTTGAATATACCCACAAAATCTCAAGGATTTTTATTAATTTACAGTGTATTATTTCCACAAAAAATTCGTTCAAAGGATCAACTGATGTGATGCTAGTCTAACTTTTATATTGCTGATCGAATTGTATTAATCAAATCCCGTAGTGCCCACTAGTAGACCAAAAGTCAGTAATCAATTACTGTAAAAATTTCAGTCAGTTTCATATTGGGTGAGTTGCGGCCCGAAGGGTTCAGTAGTAACGGTCACAGACGGTGAAAATAAATGGTCTGGGTAGTATTAGTTCTCCCAATACAGTTGAGACTTGCTGATGAGTTCCAGTTAGTACGTAACTTAGGTTTAAGGTTTTCTTCTGACTGTCTCCGAACCACCTTCAATTACAACATAGTGCACGTGATGCCAAGTCACGTAGGTTAGATCCATCATATTCGACTAGTATTGTAAAAGATAAGACAAAATGGATTCCACCCGGTTGAATGATCAATAAACAGGCATAGTTTACTCAGTTAACAAGTTGTGGATAGTTCTATACATTGATTTTTTATTACTTTCATAAAATTTGGGAGCAGACTGATTAGAATATGGATGAGGTTGTATTACAAAACAATGGACTCAGAGAAATTTGCACATGAAATTCCTGGGTCCTTCTAGATAGTTCATACGGCAAGAAATAAAACTGATTAGACAACGTCAAAACAATCAGTATGTTTATAAATGTAAAGTCCATTAGTACAGCCGCTTGATCATTTTAGTTATGAATAACCAAGCTAACATTAAGCATATATATTTATCATTTCGATTAATACATATCTATTATCTAAGCACAAAATACTAATCTATAGCAAAAAAAAAACAATATCGGTACCTTTCATGAGGTGCATGAAAAAGTAATCATAAGAATTTTATGATAATAATTTATCCAAATAAATAGTATAGTGCTATTTAAAAAATGTAGTGTAACAGTTATCAATTCTCACTAATTAATCACCATGGTTTAAACAATATTCTACCTGTCTAGTCTTCAGCGATGAAAGAACATCGATTAAACTGCAATGTGATTATAAGACTAACTGACTCAACATCACAAGTTCAAATACCACCAGTGCATGCCATGATTATGAATACGCTCGCTAACGAGTGACAGATGGTGGAAAACTACTTAATAGTATTTACATGGTAGAATGCAAAACAATTCAAACTTCAAAACCCATCCAGGAAGTTTTTTGGAAATCCAATGACTAATAATGTCGAACTCTAAGCAGTTCACTACCAAGCACTAAAAGTGACTAACTTCTGTTACAACAAGTGCATTATGAGAGGATTGATTAAATAAAGCCGTTAATCATAATTTTTAGCAGATAGTACGCAATGGGATCCAAGACGTGAGATTCGTCTTCAATACTCGTCAGATGGATAAGCCTGCACTCCAGAGCTGATGTTCACACTGAGGCTGAAAACAAGTACTTTAGTTCATTCTACAAGATGAACATAATTAAATTTTGTCGATTGATAATTATCTAAAAATTGGATTAGGTCAACTGTACATATATTATGAATCACTGAAAATTAATTTTAAGCTAGTGGAACATTGAAGTGTTCTCAAAATCACTTCAAAAATATTCATTAGAATTTAATGACTAAATCGTGATGACAATATGCACACGATGAACTATAAATAAATACATGTAAGCGAATCAAACAAGTTATATATATATATATATATATATATATATATATATATATATATATATATATATATATATATATATGATAAACAAACTGTGATCATTTTTAGTTACCTGAATGCACACTTTCACTAGCGCTACAACTACTGACTTCATTATCATCGCTAATTTCATTTGCCAACCTTTTTATGGGGTCAGGTGGCGGGGATCGTCCAGAACTTGCTGTTGTTTCAGTTATTGTATTTGTTCCAACTCGTCTACTACTATTACCACTTATAGAATACATACCAAGGGAGTTCACAGGATCAAAACGATTAGTGGCACTCATTGTGTATTGACTATTACACATATAATTTTTACTACCAACAATACCACTACTACTACTAATATAACAAGTAGTTGTATTGTTAGTCAAAAACTTTTCACGTATAAATTGGGGTGGAAAATCTAGTAAACTGTAAGAAAGACAAAAAGAAGGATATGTGAAGTATAACAGTATATATATATATATATATATATATATATATATATATATATATATATATATATATTGCACAAAATCTTTTTACAAGTCAATAATTTTACACTTCGTAAACTACAAACTTATGCATTATTCATTCACAGTAGATTAAAATACTAAAGTGTTATATGTTTATACATTAAACTTCTGAAAGTATTTAAACGGAATTTTCTAAATAAACACGAACAACCTGATCCTTACTAAGTGATTGGATAATATCTGAAAGTTGTACTCACAGCGAAATTATTCAATAGGTCATATTTTAATTTAACTGGCAGCTTTCATATCCATTCTAACATAATCTAACTATTTAATGTTGTACATTACACGCATAGGTGGTCAGAAACGTATAACACATATTTGAGCTATTTCAGCTAATGTATATTCACAGCCTAATATATCGACTTATCACACTATCTAAAGTGGGACTAGGACTGTTAGGAAGGCCACAAAAGAGATCGTTCCTTTATTTTACTAACAGATTATGATTCAAACAACTAACAAAGTTCTCAGTAATGTTTGATTCATATCACCGCAATGCTATTAGCTATTACTGAATTGGTTTCAAACTTTTTAGTTCTCGAATTCTGTTATATGTATCAAAGGTTATTACTAGATAAATAAAGTTATTATAAATTAGATTTCCTAAAGTACAAAGTTTTTGCTGAGTGAGCTGTATCAAAATATTACAAGATGCGCAATATACCCGCTTATTAGGGGAATAGTTAGATGGTCCGCTAATGTCAAAAAATGTATACGTTGTAGTTAATACAACCCCTGAATTGATTTACAGTTCGAACCAAGGACAACAATGATTATCAAAAGCTAGCAGTTGAGCATTATGAAATTTTAGTGTAGAAATAAATGAATACGATGTGAAGTAGCATACATACATACAATTAAAATATATAGAGTCAGCATATTCATTCTAGTCAGAAAGTAGAACATGGGAATATGTGAAGCAATGAGACAATCATTAATACCTAATAACTGACACCCCTTGAATAACGACGGCTAATCTCCCTTAAAAAATACACATAATTACCTCACAAAACCGCCTAGGGCAATTGAGATTATAAGTCTAACTATAAGAATTAATACAAAAAGTAGTAAACTAGCCTAAAATAAATCAACCGTAACTCACGATGCAATCTTCCTAAGTTTAGTTTGTTCAACAACTGTTTTACCACGGGACAATAACTGTCGGGCTGTCATACAACGTATGTGGTCTTGGAAAAGAAATTTGGCAACCATAATTGGCGATTTATTATTGTTGTTATTATTACCAATTAACTGTCCGGGGCTGGAATTTCGACAGGTTAAATGACCAGGTGCATGAATTGTCACATGTAGACAACGACTATCAGTTGGATCACAGTGAGATTCTAAATCCTAATTGTACAATGAAAAAAGGTAAACATCAAATTTTGCAAAAGGTACACAACAGATTGAGTAGCCATTATTGGAAAATATTAGAAATTTAATCGAACAAGTTTTGGAGAATAATTCAGCAAGAAAACAGTTTATTTTATGGATCGACGTCAACCGAGGAGTTTCAGAAAACCAGAGAAATGCTAAACATTCCGTCGTTGTTTAAGAATTTACAATAATATTTAGACGGAAAACGATCACTTCTCAATTGAAAGTGACTTAGTTGATCTCACCGTACTAATGAGGTATGACAAACCGGACCAATGTGAACATGCTCCAAGTTTTACATTGCATATGACTAACTGGTTACTACAAACGTCAGGATAATAGATAACCCTACAAAAAATATGTACAAGCAGATCTTTACAAAAAAGACATATCTAAATTAAACTGTATCCAATTATAAGGTTAACTTATAGTTAATAGTATTCAATCAGCAGTTAGTTGACTAAGCAAGTCATTGTCTATTTAGTGCCAGTTACGAATCCATGTCGAGTCAGGTTGTCATACTTTACACCTGTACAGCGTAAGGGAAATTAACAAGATGGGCAGTTAAAAAGTGATATTAGTAATGATGTTAAGCAAACAGACTACAGGAAATAAACGAGATCACAAAATGAGAGGCTAAGAATGAAGCTCAACCTAAATTTACAGGGACAAAAACCACTGCAACTGAGACATTGTGACTTATTTTGTACTAACAGTTGGCTAAGGGTATTTCATGAACGCTGATATGGATGCAAGAACCAGAAACATGATGTCTAACTGACTGGAATATAGAATCTAAATAACTAATTATATTAAATTACGAAGGATCTGTGGAGATTGATATTAGTTGATTGTATTCGCCATAGATTGCTGTCAGTTCGGTACCATTCAAAACTAGGGAGTACCAGTCAGATTCTTGGTCCTAGTATGAGGCTTCACAGCAGTGTACACACTCGATTATAAAGAAAGATAGATAGGCATTCACCGTAAGAACTAAAAACCTTAGGTTTGATTTCCTGAAGGAATCAAGGGTGTACACTGTTTAGGAGTCCCAAACAAGGACGAAGTAGCTATGCAGTGCTCCCTGGTGATCAGTAGTACCCAATCGATATCCATTAGTGACAAGCAGAATCAATAAAATATAAATAACAACGCATTAATTTTACTTTGATCATCATCAAATGTTGTTGATGACTACATCATGTGAATGCATTCAGTGAAAACATAGAAGCAAATGAAATTATTTTAAAAGTAAACTAACTATAAAATTTTGAACATTATAAACAAAATCAGTGAATAATTACCAAGCGTACACAAATAGTGAATAGAAATACAATTATTTGCATAAAATGAATATGAGATAAAAATTAACTTTGAAAAATTCTGATACCGATGTTAACAACCAAAAGATTGATTATTACCACAATTTTCAAATATTCAGCATAAAAACTTAAGATCTAGAAGAACATAAAGAATGAATAAAATTGTGTCACTGTTACCGATGTTAAACAATGCCACTCAGTACTTTCATCCACTAATCACGATTATCGTCCGAACGCTAACCAGGTGGTCAGCACCTACTATCATGGTTAAGACTTCATAAATTGATGCCATGTTTTGAATTGGCCGCCCCCATCCTAGCATTTTACTATCCTATCCCTACGCTAGTCAACATCGCACGACGAAGTAGGCAGTAAATGAGCATACGTAATACATGTGACTACCACCTCAGTCGATGAAGGTTCACAACCTCTTCAATTGATTTGTCATTTTTCTTTAATACCGTGTATGACATCAATATTGCTTACTCGGAGTGATTCCATGATATGCGGGTGATACTTTGAAAACTTTTATGATACAAAAAATTGCAGCTTACGCTTAGCTCATATTTTTACAGATGTTTCACACCTAACTTTATAGATTTATAATCCCCACCAACAATTAAAAACAAATAAGTTAACGAGGAAAATCTATCTTTTTTATGATTTCCAACACCAGCTTCTATTTAGAAAACACGTAACTTAAATTAAAGGGCACTCATTATGAATTACTTAACTTTCTTTATATTACTAGACAAAAAAGGGTATCAAAGAATCAACGTTTATTTATTAATGTTCTTCATTGCACGTCAGTTCTTTTTTCAAAACGATTTGTATCATATAACCATGAAAATACGTCGAATCAAAGTATTATTTAAAAGAAAAAAAGCTTGGGCTCCAGCCCTAAGCAGAATTCTGGGCGTGTATCGCTAGATAATTCCAAACTACGTCGAAACATTTGTGCAGTAACTCCATATTTTCCGACGGTTCTCTAGTTGAAATTATTGTGTGATAAAAACTAACTTTCAACTGCAAAAGTTTCATAATTTATGCACTTTGTGCTTAAAGTCTATACACATATCTACTCGTATGAGAAACAAACGGAAAGACGCATCAATGTTGCCGACTTTTACAAAATGTTATGGACAGTAGTTAGCAGTAAGTACAAGGATAAAGCTTCAACGTAGTATATAAATACCCAGATAACGGTTAAGTTGACGAATCCCAAATAGAATGAATTGCTTATTTTATATTTCATTACTACACTATATCAAAAACGCAACAACTGAAATAAGATAAAATAAGTGAAATGTCTTTGTTCATAACTTTGACAAATCATGATCAACAAAAGACGATGGAATAGAAATTTGTCCCATATGCAGTGTTAAATCAATTTCATGTCTAACGACCTTATGATATCTTTATACGCCAAAGAATTCGTGATGTCTGAGAATTTCAGTTACGGGTGTTTTGTAACTTTTTTAAGTCGTATGTATTATTTGATTGAATAGTCAAAAGAGAAACTGCATTCTCTAGTTAATTATTGTCTTTTGTTTGTGAGCTTGGATCAGTGTATGGAAACTCAGAAATAAACATCAACTAGATATACTTCACCCAATACAGATTCATGTATTTGGTTTCGAACCAAATGATAAATATGAAAGCTAGTGATATTACTCGGTTGCTTAAGCAAAACTGAGTAGAGCCATAGCCCTGCAAAGGGTAATCGACCATCAAACTACACTAAGCATTGTTAAATTAATTGAAATAGGTGTAATGCTTTTACAACAACTGCCTAGTTAATAGAATGCAAAAACTAAAATAATTGTGATTACAATAAGAATATTACTATTCACTAACTTGTAATGGTCCAATAAATGTTATGACACCCCAACCAAGTTGTTTTGAATCAGGTTTGACCAGAACTAACTGTTGGCCACAACTGACTATGAAACGTTTTTCATGACTAAAGTATATCAAAATACATGCAAATACATAAATGAAACATTTACTGTACATAAGCATTAGAAGAATGTCGACTTCCATGTGGTTATTAAGAACTTTAGGGAGAGATTATTGAATTTGAAGTTGACATCCATCAAGAATTAATAGCTTTCGGAGAACCATTGATAGGTTAGTACTCTCGCATCCAAGAAATTTCCCGATAGTAGCTACCTTTTTAAAGTGGAAGGACGGGGTTATAAGTTTTAAAAAAAAACATCTTGCCTTACTCCACAAATAACTATGATAAAGCATTAACAGTACAGAATTACCAAACCAAAAATATCCGTGAATAGACCGTGTGAGGTTGCCATCAAACAGTTGACGCTGTTAATATGAGGTCACGTAGGTACATGGGTACACATAAAATCAAACCATCTTTCATATATATGATAAGTCTTAAATTAGACTTCCATCCATAAAGAATATTCACGAAAAACTTAAGCGACAAAAAATATTATTCTAACAAAACTGGATGGCATATATGCCCATAAATTCAAATGGTTTAGTAGAATTTGGGATTAATTTATCGTTTGTCATAGATTAATCATGGTTGAGTATCAATTGTGACCACGACCCCGCCAAATATCGAACTCAAGACCTTAAGATATAACGACAAATGAATAACCATCAGCATAACGAGGTCAGTGTCTAATTGTAAAAAATCCTACTTACATTGACTCATGATATAGTGGAATGGTCACCCAATGTCATTGGTGATAACTGTTACACTCTCGATTTGTTCTTACTCCTCCAGTCACGACTTCTCGATAGAACCTTGAGAGCCTTGAAGTAAGCCACTAATGAACTGATCATTATGGCTAAGTTGGAGTGGCTTTGTGGAGATCGGTAATAATTCACTTTGTATTCTACACAGATGACCGATGCATAATATCACAAATTGGTTGGAGTGGAAATCCTACCACAGAATATCAGCCTAGTGAAGCTGAAATTTGGGCGTTCGCAGCGAGGCCTGGAAGCCCTGGGTTCGATACCTGGAAGAATCAAGAGTGCAACACCGCTGAGGAGTCCCATAATGAGACAAAATGGCTGTCCGGTGCAGCCTGCTTTTTTTGATACCTAGTTAAGATCATTATTATTTTTTAAAAATAGGAAGTCGGATAATCATTATGTATATTGCAATAAAACTAGTATAAATTTTCATGAGTTTTAAAATTTACTTAATGTGTAAACTGTTAAATATGTTGTACCGTGGAAACCATCTAGTCAAAAGGTATATTATTAATTTGACTTATATTTGATGTAACGTAAAAAGCGAAAAATTCCTTTACTAGGTACCTTTATGACATTATAAGCTAGAACAATCATGGTAAAGAATCGTCCGCTGACGACTACGTACCATTATTGCCAGTGGAAAATGGATTTATCAATATAGAAAATTCAACTCTAGCCCCGTAATTCTTAATTTCATTTCCATTAGTTGGTGTACTTAAAATATATTGAAAGGACTTGAAAAAGCGATATACGACCACTTAACAGTTCATGATTCCTGTTTCCATCAAAATCGGAAACCTTATGCTAAAGAGATAACTAGGAATGCATACCATCCCCAAAGCAACTTGTTTGCAATTAATAACTTTGTTTTCGTAAGACGTCATCAAAATGCGAACATATAGCATTCATTTTGGAAAGAAAAAAAACGAGACTTTCGAGGACTTGCAGTATAACCACAAATAAAATTTTCTGGCATACGATAAAAATTCATTCGTGGAACAGTTATTAGATGCAATCTTTGTAACAATCATATCTTCTGATCGCGTCAGGAAACGATACTTTTTAATGCCGTTGATTTCGTTCATTCACTTCATATATGCCTACAAACTCAAGTGTTCAATCTTCACGACTATGGTACAGGAAAACTAAACACGGAGGGTTTAGTGTCAACCAGTAAATTATGTCCAATATGTAACGTTTTCTGAATGAAGTTGATTGCAGACAATCAATGCATGTTACTAACAAATTTGACGTATTGAGTGTTTATTTTCTTGATTTTATTAGCCAATCATGCACGATTATAATAATTACTATGATATAAACATCACTACCGAACATAGATTATCTATTAATAAGAAATCAGTAAAATAATTTAGTGTTAAAATCAACTAAATACGACTACTTTGGTTAAGAAAAACAAAGTGTTGATATCACCACAAGAAAGTGGAAAAATAAAACAAAACAAGAAAATAGCGATGATTGGAGATTTTATAAAAAGGAGTGAAGAATAGGAAGTATGAGAATCACTTACATGCCAGAACTCTCCACCGTACATCCAATCAGTGTTTCAGAGACTGAAATAATAACAATATATAATGAATCAAGTAATACAAATGGGAAATAATAGGAGTTAAAGATAATTATTTACCATAAACACTGATATAACTGGGCGACGTTATGAGAGCTAGGAAGATAAAGTGGTTTTGTTGAAATTAATTTTCTGAATTGTTGTTTCCATTTGTCACATACTGATATCGACTGAGTGCCGTTGAAAAATCAACCACCGAATGCAAACAGTAAGGCTAAGAAGCGTTAGATACTTTTGCACCTTCTTACTTGATATGACTCTATAAAAGCACATACATACACAAAACTTGCAAAAACACTGATTTTGAAAGAATAACCGGAAGTTTAGTATAAAACATTGACCTACTATATGAGTTATATGTTTAGAGATAATAAAGCTGATAGTGTGAAGTCTCTACCAATAAAGACAACGAAAAAAGATAACCGATTTCGAGACACAGGGACTACGGGAATATAAAAAGTGAATGTATCGATGCAACTGTGACGCTATTCAATGTCCCATTTAACTGTTGATAATAAAGGCTATTAGTAGTTTATATGTAGTAAACATTACAAATGTAAAATCTTATTAAAAGTTAGATGTTCTGCAGTCATTCAAAAGCTAATTATTAAGTAAATTAGCTGTCGAAAGTTAATTGTGACTAAAATGTTTTTAATGTGCATAAATGGATGGATGTAAGTGAATTTGATACTAAGATTTGTTCAATAAATGATAGTTGTTGAGAAATCATATACTAGAAAAACTAGACGTTTAATGTTTATTGGTCTTTAATAGTCCTCCAGCTAGACAGTCCGTAGTACAAACTCCAAAATTAAGAAAGGCTTTTTAATCGTATATAATTGCTATAATTTTAATTATGGACTGGCACCTACTGATGAATTACCGAAAAATTAAGTTGAACTGGATTAGTGAATCGTTCTAGTAACAAATGTTATAAAGATCATGCGACCTCACATAAGATAGGACTATAATTCACAGAGTGAAACTATTTAGTCAGAATCCGAATCTAAATTTCCGACCTCAGTTTCTTCTTAAAATATCTCGACTACTCTCCAATGTCATTAAATGACGGCTACTACTTTGTTCTAGATATAGTCAACTTCACAGATCCTATGAGTTCTATGCACAAATTATCACTCAAGTTATTTCTGTTTCGTGCATCACAAGTGCTAACAAGAACTATTTAGAAAATAATGATTATGATCACAGTTAAACTCACATAGATCTAATCTGTCCCCCATCTTTAACACAGGTGCAGTAGACTTCGAATCTGGTATATTGCAAAATCCACCTAACCCAGGTATACTGATAAGATTGGAAAATAAGGCATCAATTGAAGGTAACTTAGAATTATTAAGCGTTAAACTGTCATCAGTACTAATATTATCTTTACTTGAGGAGGTAGCAATTATTTTAAAAGAAAACATCTTCTCTAACCAAATATGTATAATGAGATAAACTCCAATAGCACGTTGAATATGCTCCTGTTCATTGCTTGGCAATCGATAGATTAGATCCATGTCGTCACATGTTAACATTTGGATCTTACTGGTGCTACTACTGCTACTAGTAGTAGTGGTAGTAGTATTTTTAGTTACTTCTTTTGGCTTCCCTGAAAACGATGAATACGGTTGTGTTAACAGACGAGCGTCCGTAGCTAATGTAGACAAAGAAGGTAGTGCTAATTGAACACGACGTAATTCGTTTTCGAACATATCTAGAAAAATTGCATTGATCTATTTTGGTAGAATGAAATAAAAGTCAGGAAGAAGAAAGCCAAGAATTAATTAAGAAGAATTATTATTGTTATACCAAATTAATTGGTAAATCAAATGAATAAGGAGAAAATGAGGGCTAAACTATATAGGAAAGCATAGTCCTTGAACGATTGATGGACCTTGAACAAGACAATGAAAATATTTATATTCACACATGTAAGCCTATAAAAAAATAAATAGCATTGTTGTTTGTAAATTTATCTACTCTCTTTGAAGGATATTTATATCTAAATAAAAACTAGTAGGTTTTATACAAACACATCATATAATTTGCTAATATCAAGAGAAACGTATGCTAAACATGCTTACATTGTTACCCAAGACTTTCAGAGGACTTTGTATATTGTCAGCTTCTTCACCGAGTAGGACTATATCATATGCATATTTTAAGTAGATAAATGAGCTTCATGATAAGAAAGTGTAATATCTACTTGGAACCTGAGGATCATAATGAAAGTGAGAAAAATGTTCTCCTGAAAATCCGTACAATAATTGTATAAATGAGAAATTTTAGTATGAAAAAATAAAGTATAATATAGGATATATAATTCATAATAAGAAGAGTTACTATAAGTATAAATCTGCTATCATAAAAACAGAATATACCACAAAAAGTGGCTTTAAGAATTACAATCTAATGTTCAATAAGTATATCCTGTTAAAATGTGAAACCGTTTTAATAAATAGTTTTTTAATCAGATTGAAGTAACCAGGTAAGAGGGGGAAGAAAATGTAAATTATTTCTAGACGCTACATGAACTAATCTATAAAAAACAATCAGCTGTTCTTTTTTAAAAATACTGAAGTAACATTGCTGTTACCTTGACATGATGATCATGTTTGTCCATCGTGATGACCCAGTCGGGCTAAACTAGCTGGGACATTCGTTCCTTAACGACTTACCATGCCGATCAAACCAGTGAAAGTGATAAGACTAAAAGAAGCAAATCTAAGGTCCGAAGGAGAAGTCGTTTTGTTGACTGGAAAGAGGTATAACAGCAGTAAGATGTTTCCCTAAAACGGCCAGTGTCACAGCGATCCTGCCCATCTACAAAGGGAGGGTGGGGTTAGCAAAGGTCAACCTTAAGAATGCACACTTCACCTTACTCCACGGACTTCTCTCTCCGATAATAAGACCCTAACAAGTATGGAGCGAAAACAATATAAACCATTTAGAGAAAGGCCGTGTGTGACTAGCTTCAGGTAGCTGTCCTCTCGGCACTGCGGTCATATTTTCAGATCGTCAAGACTGCTTCCAATCAAGCTCCTTTCTCGAGTACCTCAAGAAGACGGACCCATTGACGATGTGAGCAACCGGGAAGTGATAGTCGCCAGCTAACAGCACTCGATATCACCCTGTTCACAATCAAATCGGTACTCCTTCTTATATTTCCTCTACTTTCACTTCCAACACTTAACTTTTTCCATGACGACCACAAACAGTTATTCAGGTTCCCCGAAGCCACGGTATAAACTCTAGGTTAAAGTTTTTAATG
Organism: Schistosoma japonicum; assembly: GCA_025215515.1. NCBI lineage: Eukaryota > Metazoa > Platyhelminthes > Trematoda > Strigeidida > Schistosomatidae > Schistosoma > Schistosoma japonicum. The sequence goes on from CM046069.1 coordinate 59,128,132, forward strand.
TGCGGACCATATGTAAAGTCAGCTAACAGACGGCAGTGCTTAAAACACTTAAAATTTTCTCTATTGTTGTATGTCGTGTTTTCGTAACACGAATACAGGACCCTAGTAAGGTCATTCAGTTAACGTCATCTATGTTAATATAAAAAAGAGCGATTTACCGCTCATTTATCTAAGGACCAAAGAGCAAGCACTTGTAATCCTGCTGGAGCATATATAGGATCAAGTGTGCGGGCAGAACAGGTACTGCTTGAATGGATCGACAGCCACCTATGCACTCCCCATCTAAATGGAACAGTAAGAAGTCGAAAAGATAATGACACATATTAATGACTTTTTGTCATTTATGTCTCTGTCTCCACTGATTCAGCTTAAAAGGAGTAAAAGGTAAATTCTACGGGAAGTCTTCTAACTCCCTTCAGAAAACTAATGGAAATGGATGTGATGGTAGGTAATACTAGACAACTGTTCCAACTCACCAAGGAAACTGATATTAGAAAATGGGTTCATGATCCACATTATATTGATGGGCAGAACACTTAAAAACAGTTAATCTGGCCTCCAGATACTCTCCACTAGAATATAGGTATAGCTACCATTGTCTGACAATACCTTATTCCTTGACTTAAAAGCAGCTTTTGATTCCAAAGATCGAGGGGTTAGGTGGTAATGTTTAGAATTAAAAGGTTAACCTCAAAAGTACACAAACATTACGAAGCCTTACAAATAAAAAACAATTGGTCAAGTTAGAGTTCACGTAGAACTGTCATCAGAAATGTCAACCTCCAATGTTTGTCAAGGATGCTCCTTATCCCTCTCCATTTTTGTTTGATTTCGTCATAGACATCCTACTAGAATCACACTTTCATCTTCCAACTTCTCAGGAATTGATCTGCTTCTAGGAAGCCCATTTACCGACGTAGAATATGCAAACAACATAGTCCTATTGGGTAAAGACTGTGAAAATATGCAGTCTCCTGAACACCTTGAGTAACAATGCAAGTATATTGAAATCCGTTTCTCTCCCTCTGAATACAAAATGCTAATTTGGAACTGGTCTAAAACACCACTTAAATTGGTCTTGGAGAGTGGAGCAGTTAGGTGTTTAAATCACTTCACTTATCTCGCACGCTCAATGACCACCAATAGGTTGGTGTATAACGAAATTTCAACCAGGGTTCAGAAAGCTCGACTGCCTTTTGCCAACTTGTGGCCTAAGCGAAATATTGGTCCTTCAACGTAAGATTGGGTGTACTCTGCAGTGGTCTGTTCTGTTTTAAATTAGGGATGTGAAACTTGGGATATTAAAATAGCAGAAATGTGTAGGCTTCAGGTTTTTTTATCATAAAAGTTTTCAAAGTATCACCCGCATATCATGGAATCACTCCGAGTAAGCAATATTGATGTCATACACGGTATTAAAGAAAAATGACAAATCAATTGAAGAGGTTGTGAACCTTCATCGACTGAGGTGGTAGTCACATGTATTACGTATGCTCATTTACTGCCTACTTCGTCGTGCGATGTTGACTAGCGTAGGGATAGGATAGTAAAATGCTAGGATGGGGGCGGCCAATTCAAAACATGGCATCAATTTATGAAGTCTTAACCATGATAGTAGGTGCTGACCACCTGGTTAGCGTTCGGACGATAATCGTGATTAGTGGATGAAAGTACTGAGTGGCAATGTTCAACATCGGTAACAATGGCACAAATTTATTAACTATCATGTTCGGTTAGATCTACGATCGATTATTCTTTTGTACTTTCATTTGTTTCGTTCTTTTCTGTTGAATTATACTGTTTTGTTAATCTTATGAATTTGATTTCATTATGCTAGTGTGGTATGACAATTTGAACTATGTGTGCAAGATTCGACATTGTTCATCAATAACTGACTGGTAGTAATGTTAAAATAGGTACTGAATATAATAAAATTCGTATTCAAGATACAGCTATGTATGCAACTTGTAAATACTCCTCAGGAATAGTTTCCAATGTCAAAATAAAGTAGATAAAGTATTTTCTACCTCGATACTCAGAAATATAACCTTGCTATTAATAAACACACTGCAAAACATTATTTACTCTGTATGATAAAATGTACCTCGAAATAACCCCTTAATACAAGCATTGCTTGTTCACGGGCGTTAATAATTTCGGCAAAATGTTGATCAGATAATTTACAACCACAATTCGCATTATAAACCAAATCTGTTAACAAACAAATAGCCATGCGTACGGTTATTAAACGAATACAACTTTCTGTAAAAATAAGAAAATCACCAGAACCTGTAGAATAGACTGGTTTTAGTGGAATCTAAACAATATAGACATCAAACTTTTAATAAAATTGTAACCAGATATTTCGTACAAACTTAATCAGTAGTGGATAAAGGAAATATGAAAATAATGCTGATTCGGGAAGAATAATTATCTGGTTAGGTGAAAAAAGTTGTGTATGAGCGGCGCATATGAGTGAGGTCCTAAAATGGAATGGGTGCCTAACTATGCACTCTGACAACCAGTTTCACTCATTAAAACTAACTTATTCAATATCCAGTATTAAATATCACTCACTGAGCTACTTATTTTGAGGCGTTCTTTATCAATAAAGTATGATAAATTATTTTGAAAGATAAACGACAGATACTATTAAAAGGCCACACAAGTATACCTATGTATGGACATTTCGTCACGCAAAGAACATATAGGTTCTGAATATTAAAAAACCAATTACTATAATAGTACAAGTTTAAACATTAAATACAAAAAAGATTAATTTAACTAAGACGCGTGAAAAAAAAATATTTTGTTGATAAAACCAACAACGATTATTTTAAACGAATTCGATAATTTTCAGCTTATATTCATCGCACGACGATCTCGATTGGGTACAGCTGAAAACCTTGAAATATTGGACAGCTTTTTTCGTTCTTCAACGGGACTCCTTAGTAGAAGTGCACATTCACAAGCCTACTAGTGTCCAGTATTCAAGCGAAATTCATTAAAAATCGGATATACCAATACAACTGTAGTAGCCAGATGGTTAGCAAAGAAACTAGAACCGATTTGTAAAAAACTGGCTGTAAGCAGTTAAAGAGATACATTTAACTTTACCTGTATAAGAGGTCGAATAGACATTTTAAACTTTTAGTCTCGTACAACATTCACGAACATTCCGTTGGAAGAGACAATTGACACCATTAGTCGATAATTAAGAACGTAAGTTCACAGATACCAGATACATGTAAAACAAGAATATTTACAACAAACCACCAAATCCATTTCAAAAACAAACTATAATGTCAAACGGATGGTGTAGCTATTGAAAGCCAGTTGTGGTCGGCTTTCCCCGGTATACTTGTATCAAATTTGAAAAAAAAAACTATTACCTATCATCAACAAGACAATGATATAAGATACGTTGATGATAAATTCATCATATGTGACCATACAAATCATGCGAACCATCTGCTTGAAACTTATAATAAAGCTCATTCAAACATCGAATTCAAGATGGAATATGGAAGGAAAACACGTTCCTACTACTAGACCTAGGAATTCCCCGGGGACATGATGTAACCAACCAAAGATTTATATATCGAAAGAAAACTTGGAGTGGATAATATCATTACTTTCATAGTTTATGTTCAATCAATCAATGCCTGTTACCCCATATGGAGCATAGGCCGCCGACCAGCATTCTCCAACGAACTCTGTCCTGGGCTTTCCTTTCCAGTTCTTCCCAAGCACCGTTTATTCTCTTCTGTTCAACAAACTATAAATATGGCTTGATGAAATCGCTTTACGTCAGAGCTCAAAAGTTATGCTCAACGGATTAACTTCAGAAATATAAAACAATAAAAAAGTACCTTCGAGAAAATGGATATCCATGATTATCTATTAAGAAACATAGTAATGAATATCATCCAAGAAAAGCTAGTAGACCAAATGAAAAAATTGTGTTTATCTTATTAGTGCTCATGTAGAGAAGAAAAATAATCAATGACTAACAACAGCTGCAAATCACACATTTAGTGTTGCAAAAGTGGTCCCAAAATATGCAGCCAGATGAAAGATTTATCAAACAAATGGTGACAAATACTTTCCACACACGACCGCACTGTGCTTACCAATCAACATTTACCTGTAAAAGTAGGCACATTAGAAGGATAGAGTGTCTTTACATTTTATTGAACGTATTCCAAAGAATCTACGTCTCAATAAGTAAAGAGTTTCTGTAATTCAATCACACAACATTTACTTGACTAAGGAAATGAAGTCTATGCAATGAAGTTTTTTTGAAATAATTATTAAACAACTCTACATAATTGAGATTTACTAAAGCCATCATAATTAAAAGGCTAAAAGATGACCATTGTTTTGAAAATGAATTCTTCGTGATCCTACAACTGCCACAGTAGTAGGTACCAAGTATAGTTACCTTGTATTTTTGTTTTCAATTACTCATTTATTTATGAACACAATTCAGTGAGTCGAATTTTGACGCTTCCAACTTGTTACTTAATTAGATATATCTTTATTACTTTATTAGGTAATCGAGTCAATTCTAATTTTTTCTATATCTATTTATCTATTTATTTTAGTAAGTCCTAGTCATATATTACGTAACTAAATTGTCAATTGTTGAGTGATTTAACAGTTCTATCTGACGCATTATCTATCGACATCAACAAACCCCTTTTCACACTGCACAACCAATGTACAACGTATCGACCTATTTGCATCGTCTGTGTTTGGCATTTTCCCGCAGTGTTTATCGTTATTCTATTTTATAATGTCACCAATAGTGACAACTTGTACGAAAACATTTGTGTGAAGATATTGGATTGAAATGATTGATTGTTTATTATGTTATTGATTGAATATGTCATAGATTGATGTTAGCAGGGTACCATTGAAAACAAACGAGCACTGGATAGCTGTTTCGTTCTAGTGTGGAATTTCTGAATTGAACTAACACGTTGTTCGTATTTTTTTGAAAAGTTAAAGAAACACTTGCGTGATGTTTAAATGTTGCCTGTTTATTCAAAGAATTAACTGCAGCAATACTCAATACTTACACAGTGTATAAGTAAATAAGAAATGCTCAAGTCAGACTACTTCTTACCACATTACATAGTCATTTCGACGACGAATATTGGCGAACATAAAATGAAATATACAACTATGGACATAATGCACAAATATACATATGTATAGAGGAATCGGATTAAATAAAAATGCAGAAAAGTACTAACCAGCTTTGCATGCATCACTAATTAGTTCAATAAGCTTTGTAGCAAGTGTATAATTGTATGATGGTTCGTTTTCCTAATAGAATGAATAAACAGAAAGATAAAGAATTTTTTACAAAATATTAATTTTTAAGCGTAGTAACATGTAGAAAAGTTCAGACATTTATAGTATAAGTCAATCACTTTAGAGCTCTCTAAAAATCCTAATCTATTAAAGTGCTAAAAATGAGAAGACTAGGCTGAGTAACAGTAAAGAACTGGCATCAGTTATATAGCTAAAGGGCAACGGAGAGCGGTTTTATATTCTACTTTGACACAAATCACTAGTCAGTTAGGTTCAACGTGGAAAATAACATAAATAACTGTCAGTTCATGTTACCATACTATATTGGCACGTTACAATGAAGTCCTCAATACTAAACAATTAGTAATGAACAATAGGAACGACTACGACAGTATAAAGTTCACTGAATTTTACCGGTTGGAATAATATAAGCTTACTCATACGCAAGCAAATTTAATGCCTTCGTTCTACATCGTAACACTGCTTTTTAGCCGAATAAACAGGGACTAAATCCAAATATTTCAAAAACTATCAATTTTAATGTGAAAGAGATATAGAACAATCAAAATTACTGGATAAATATGCATACGCTTACCATCTGGGGACCGTTTAATTGAGCAAGTTTCAAAGTAGACGAATCAATACCTAGAACAGTTTTTTTCAAAAAAAAAAAGATATTGAAAAACGGAAATTACCTTGTTGAATAAAAAAGCAATACACACATAATCAAATATGTTCATCATAGTCAGTCATTCACAACGTAGAGCTTGGTACGTGAGTACATCAGTTCAAGTTGCCATTCCCCAATTAACATAGAAATATGGTATTGTCTGGCTAAATCCCAGGGTAGTGGAGGTAGTAACTGTATCAGTAGTGACAGATCAGAAGTAGTAGCGGATCAGAAACCGAAGATGAGATACAAGAAAATACAAACCAGTGGAAAAAGTTATGATAAATTCAGAAACTTAGAATTTGGAGGAAGGTAAAAAATGGATGCACCCGCACCATTGCAAACAATTTTGAACGGTCATTCGAAGTCTCTAACCACTGGTTATAATTATCAGACGGACCCTAACCAGGTAGTCTGCACTCAATAACACAGCTCGGGTCAATTTTCAATGACCTCGTCGATTGATGCCATGTTTTGATCTGGCTGCTCCTAGCCTTTTTCTAGCCTACTCGAGACTGAACTGGGGTAGGTAGTAGCCGGATATGTGTAACACATGTTCTAACCACCTCAGCTGATGAAGATTCACTACTTCATTGATCGATTTACCATATTTACGCAGTACCATATTTCTAACCTAAGTATAGCTTACTCGGTGGTCCCAGAAAACACGAGTAAGGCTTCGAAGATACTTATGATTGAATACTAGTAACTTAGGAATATCCTTTATTCTTAACAGCTATTTTTCATACCCATAACGTAGAACGGATTAAACTTCTACGCAATAAACTCATCATTTGATCAGTAGGTGGATGCCTCGTCTAAGTTGTAAGTGACACAAATTGGCACAAACCAAACGAGCCTTCTGTATCCGTGCCGAAATTTTGCCAAACATCAGACCATAAGGGTTAATGAGACTCCCAAGAAAAATGCAGCAGTTGACACGCCCAACTACTTTGCTCACTATCATTAATTTTTAGCTCCTAAGCAAGCCGATTCTGGAGCAACATTTTGTTTTGCAGGGTGAGAATCGCATGCCAAACATGCCCACACTGATGCTTAGGGTAGTCAGAAAATTCTACATTTTGTCTGCGACCTCACTAAAAAGGACTATGTTATCGGTAATTGCTAAGTTAACAAGTGCATCGCCTGGAGAATCAGCCCCTGATAAGTCAGACGAAAACGACGAAAATGTTTACTCTAAAAGCATATATACGACAAAGTTAAATGAAAATGGGGAAAGTGGATAATCCTGGCGAACACTACTTGAAGTAATCAATTCCGACGACATCTCACCATAAGCTCTGAATCTATCAGTAGTGTTCGAATAGAAAGCCTGTACAAAGTTAATGAATCCCTATGAAACACGTTTCAATGACAGACACTGTCACATAACCCCATGATGAAGAGTAAAACGCCGTTTTAAGATCAAGGAATGCAACTATTGTCGGACGCCGAAAAATGTGCCCATGTTATACAACCTGCGTATATGTGAATATTTGGTCTCTACAACCACGTTCAGGTTTGGAACCACTTTGGTTTTCTTGGGTTTGCTCTTTACAAGCTTCAGTTAGGCATCGAAGTATCATTGAAACCAATATTTTGACACTACATTCGTTAAACTGATTCCACTGTAGTTGTCATATGAGAACTTTTGTCCTTTCTTATACACTGGGGCGACTGGTGATACAGACTGATAAGATTACGTCCAGCAACCAGATTCCAGCCAGGATCTCCGTTAATCTCACTACTAGAAATAGACTACTATTTTCAAATATTGTAGGGGTTAATCCACCGGGTCTTGCTGCCCTTTCTCACTCTAGATTGCCTAGTCTTCTAAACTTTATTAAGACTTGGAGGATCCATATTAATTTACCTTTCAGATTGCTTGGAGGTAGTGGGCAACTGAAGTTTGGTTGAAGACCAGTTGGACTGTTTTCTAAAGTGTTCTGCTCGTCAGTTTAATCTTCTGAATTGAAAGTGAATAATAGTCCCATCTTTTCTAGAGATAGTTTCACTAACAGCCGGATTTCTGAAACCCACTTCCTTAATAAGTCTGAACAGCTATCTACTGTCATCCAATGCTGCTGCCTTTTTCATTCTTTAGCTTTCGCTATATACCACTGCTAACTATCAGTGCATAAGCTTTTATCGACTTGTGTTTAAATTGCCTTCGCTCCACATCGTGTCCAGGGGCGGGATAAGTTCCCGAGCTTCCAGCAGTTCAGTAGATGCTGATGAAATCTACTGGGTTTTCTCAACCTTTTGTTTAATTTACTAGTAGATATCACTGCTGCTTCCATAGCCCTTTGAATATCATTCCAAGCTCCTTCGGAGTATCGCTTATACAGTTGTTTAGTTGTTTCTGATGGCAATGTAGTCTATTTGAGTTCAGCGTCGAGTCAATTGTGAAGGTCGCCGTATCAGCTGATGTATTTCTTTATGCTTAACGCTGGTGCTTGCTAGAAATAGACAGCTGTCTGAGCATAGTTACAGCAAACGGTCGTCATTATCTATTCGATGAGCCGGGATACCACAGGATCTACCTAGGTGCCTTTCGGTTTTGTTTAGTCTACTTATATGGGCATTAAAATCACCAGCTACTATTACTACATCAGAGCATGTAGCTTTTTGAAGGTTGGAAAGGTTTTTGCAAAATTCATACTTTCCTTCATATGAACTGTAATCATTGGAAGCGTAGGTAGATACAATAAAGAGGGAATGGTGTGTATCCCTATCATCCCGAGTTCTTATTGTCCCGCATGAATATTATTAATTTATTTAAATGCACTTGTTGGTCAGTCATAAGCTACGTAAAATCTGAAGCACATGCGTAGATCGAACTTAATACACCACATTAGCACGGTGGGATAGGATTGTAAAGATGAATACCAGTAATAGTATAAGCAGTAATAAACAGGTTACGTATAAAGATCGTTCAAGGAAAATAAATTCTCGGAACAAACCGTATAAAATTATTTGAAAACTCATGGTCGGAGAGGAAATAAAGAATGAATACATCTGCGATAATGAAACCAATTCCGAGCCATATTACCAAATATTCAAAATCATTAATCATGATAATCACGCGGACTCCGATCAAGTAGTTTGAACCTATTAACATGGCTTAGACCAAAAGTTGCCAATGACTTCATTGAGTGATGTCATGTTTTATTTAAAAATCTCTGGGTTTCGTCTAACCTAGGACTAATGTAGGTGTTATACATAAAGTATTGACATCTTAAAGAGTACCACTGAAAATCAATGAGCAGTGAACATGTGGTATTGAACACTTACAGTATTCCTAACTGACATTTACAAATTATAATGAATTAAGTTTGAAATAACAGGAATAATCCACCATTAGAAAAACTTGACATTTACGCTAATTTTCAGATATGAAGCTTTTTACATAAAAACAATCATTTTTACTGTGCTATAATTAGTTCAACACGACTAATCAATGATTTTACAACTTCATTTTCTTTACATAGTAGAACAAATACCTTTCCTAACGTTACTACTATTGAACGTCATAGTAAGATATTGATTATATAAAGAAACCGTTTAGGAATTTACTCTAAACGTTATGAAAATAGGACGTAATTCGACAATCCAAACGAAAAGTTACATGCTTAAAAGCAGCATTTTATTTATCTCAATATGAACAGCTGACTTGAAATAACTATAATGCTGAGAAATCTCGATAATAGAACACTATAGTTAATATTATACTATTAACTATGCATATACAACATAAAATATGCACAAACCCAAATAGTAACACCAATAATGTGCAGTGAAACCATTCACTGTGTACCAAATCAGTAAGGTAGTTATTGACCTAACTAATCATAAAGTATGTTCCACAAGGGCACATTCCTAAATTAATATACTCAGATGGAGTAGATAAAATAATACAATTGTAACATACAAAACACGAAATACGAAGGTATTAGTCCGAATTAATAGTCAAAAGCAGGTCCATGTACGTTATTTTGTCTAATGACTGGTGATACAATCTACCTATGTAAACTGAAGCCAGTAGGGAAGAGTTCGGACCTACAACTCAGTTGAACACGATTAAATTTAGGGAAGTATAATCAGATAAATTACAATGGATTGTTCTAAAAACAGCGGATAACATAGTAAAAGAGTCAATGAAAATGATGAGCATACTTTTGTTGCAAAACAATATGTTTCCTAAAAATGACTGGAACTATCCAGAACATACCCATCTTCTAATAACTACCATCATGAGTCCTTAAACCACGGACGCACAAGTTAACCATCTTCAACACACGATTCTTGAGAGCCTTTTAATAAATTGTGTAAATACCGACATTTTTACTTTTTACTATTATTGAGTGTGAAGAAAGTAAACATTTAACTTGTTTTCATTCGCTTAATAGTTGGTAGGAGTAAAAGCTACTTAGTTAATTGTTCAGTTGAAAAGTACTTGCGCCGCGTTTATTCAGAGTTCATGATTGTTTGAAACTTTTGTAGTTTCACATACCTGATAATGTAAAAATCGCTAAAATGATCGATTTCTATTATAAGTGTAAAAATTAAAAATATTAGAGCTTTAGTTTCTAAATAAAAACTAATAGTTAGTGTGGATATGTACAGACATACTTGTGAAATTTGCCAGAAGATAACCAGATCAAGTGGAATTAAACACAGAAGTGACAGGATTTAAATACAATGAACTCATAATTATTTCAATAGAAATCTAAAAATCATACAAGATAGTTTTAAGCGCTACCTAGAGTGTAATACGGATGCAACCAGAAACAAAACAACTTCCAACTGTGATGTTTTCTGTTAGGAAAATTTCTGAAAAGGCAACACGAATCTAAGTAAACAGGGATCACCAGTGGATGGTCAATAGTCAAACTAAATCAGATACTTAAAGCAAAGAATAATCCAACCAGGGTTACAGTTTTCTATGCTTCATTCAACAACATATGAAATTATCAGACTCGATTGTTGTATAAGTGATTTGCAAAACTCCAAAAAAAAGAACTATAAAGTGATAATAAACGAAGAAATATGAAGTCCATTGAGAAACAATTGAAGTAAACTGTAGAAAATATTATGAATCGAAAAGAAAGAGGCAATTTATGGAACAAAAAGCTGATGTATAGGGATAACGATGACGACGACGATGTAACACTTTCAGTTATCAATCGGTGAAACAAATTTATTAAGTTAATAAGGTGCCATTAACGCCCTATACACTAATCGACGAGAAATATGTTCATTACTGAATAGCGGATTATTTCTCTTGAAAACTTTTCATTATGGGAAAAATCACCAAGATAATTTTAAAAGTAATGACTAAATGGGTGTGATAAACAGTGTCAGTGACGACATATCGATTAGAATAGTGAAGTCTTAAAAAAAACAATGAAAGAACAGAAATAAGCAGTTAAGGATTCACTCTTAAATGTTTGTTTTATTTGGAGCATTACTGATGATAATTTCGACTAGCCAACAGACTCATGATACATGAATAAGTATTAAAGTGGACTTGAATAACGACATAACATTTAAACGACTCAGTATCTGTCTAGCTTCAGTTGGAAAAGCGATAACATCAGAAACCAAACTAAGTAGTACAGAACCCATAATCGTTTCCTTATTTCAAAGTCCCATAAATATAAAGCATGAATGTCTAAACCACGTACAAGCATAATTTGTAAAACGGCATACATTCAGAAAAGAGTATTTTTGATATGAAATTGAAGTAATGGATAAATAAATAACTAGTCTAAGTTCATGAGCCGTACAGGAGATAATAACAATTAATCGTTTAAATAACTTAGAACGAGAGGAATACGAAAACAATAGAAACAAAATGCTTAATAAGTAGGAAAAATTTCGGTCACTTTGATTACTAGTCTTGTATAACATACTTATTAGGCTGATTAAAACAAATCCCAAAATTTAATCGGTTGACTGATGATTATACCAATAACCTAATAGATTTGAGCTTTATTAGTTGGATATATGTGGGAATATTTCCCGTTTAACTTAAGAAAGAGATAGGAAAAAACAAGAAAAGTGTATCCGTCACACTGCAATAACAAATAAAAGGAAAAACATGTTAAAATGAACAAGAAATAAAGGATAATGGACTAATACACATAAAGATGTAGTGAGTAATAAAACAATACCAATATACAGTGAAAGTTAAGGAAGAATACATAGATATTATGGTTATAGTTTACAGACCGCTAAAGTCCAGTTAAATCATAAACCTGTTAATCAGAAACACGAAACTATATTACGTAAAAAATTGTTACCTTACCTTTATTTGATTTTATAGCAATCAAAAGGAGTATAGAGAATAAAGCATCTTGATCTGAATCGGAACCTATTTCCAAAGAACGGAATAATGATCGTAGAAAAACACGGCCAGAAAGATTTGATATTTCAGAGTCTATTTTCTTATCATTTCTTTTAGAAATATTTGGCAATTTAGGAGACGATAAGGAAGATGAAGACGACGAATCCTTAGATTTAACAGATGTATCAAAGGAAGATTCATCTAAAATAATAATTTTTTTAAGAAAAATAAATGAGCATTAAATAATTTGCTAATTTACAATCAAACTCGAAAAAATGTCATTCAGTTTAGTATATGACCAACATTTGTTGAAGGCTTAAAGATACTGCTGGGATGGCTCCCAGAAAACTCAACGAAGCCGCCAGATCCCTTGAAGGAGCTGAAGACATTCCATCCAATCACTGATCAATAGAACCTTCCAGAATCTTGATGTGAAACGTTCTGATTGGGTAACAGTTGAGACTCCTTAATTCGGATTGGATGGATTATAATACTGATTTTTGCTGTCCATTTTACTGGAATAAAATTCCGGTTTACTCGTCTTCTGACTTCTAATTTTGCGACCAGGAGGGTCCAAACGTTCGAGTGCTAAGGTATTCCGCAGCTAGTCAAGTATCAAGTACGAGATATAACAGATACCTGAATAATTAACCATTTACTTAGTTAGTTAGCTTACTCATTCACCAGGTATAGATTCATGTAATTGGCTTTGAGCCACACTGTGAATGTGAAAACTAATGATACAACCTTGCTACCCGAATCGAAATAGGTGGAGGAGCGTTGGATCTTGCAAACTGGGTAATTGTAAGTTGAAAACAATAACCACTGAAGCGTACTCTAATCAATTGGTAATAAACAACAAAGAATCTGGAATAAATGTGCATAAGCTAAAATTGTCGAGTTCCAAACCAATTCAACGCGACAAAAACTTAACAAGAATAAACGTAAACGAGTTAAAGTAACAGCAATCTCGATGGTAGTAGTATACAAAACATATGAAATATAATTCTAAAAGCGACGAATGGACCTACGAAATTTGATTAGACACAATAACAGAATTTGAGACATTTCGGTGAGCTTTCTAACCAAAGGTAGTTGATTACTTAGCGGATCCAAAAATTGTGCTACCATCTATCAACAGTTTATGGAATTATGGATCGGTGTTATCTTGGAGTTGGATGCTCTTCGCTTACCTGTAATTTACTCTTATGTTAGTTAGCCGATAATATATACCAAAGTAAATGATGGCCACAATCTGGAGCAATGCACTCAACTCCTAGCAGATAACCACCAAATTCAAATAAGGTCACAACTGTTGATAATATACCATGATGGATTTTAAAACTTTTATATCATAAAGTTTCTTCAGTATACGTTTTCGTTCCTACCAATCTATGCTGCTATCTTTGGATGTGTAAATTTCAATTCCCATTCGTTTTATAATCTCAGAACATTGATAGGAAAGCATAATAATCCATTTCCTACTATACAATATGAATGATGTGTTTTATCAAATTATGATATACACCCTGTTTTCTCAACAATTAAATAAATATTTGACAAGGGGTTTTAGTTTATAATTGAAAATTATTTGATTAGGAAAAACATATCTCAATATATCAGAAATGACTGAAACTTTTAACTGAAAATAATGTGACGATTTAATTGTCATCTTGACTACTAGTCATATGAATAAGAATACTTTAATTCAATTAAAACACAGAATGCACACGAAACAAATGCACGTGGTTTCGATATTATTTTTGTTCTATAATAGTAGTTAACTTACAAATGAATTTTATAAGTAAACATTACATTGTTAATTTAAGCAGTAATTGAGTGAGGATTAGTCTTTAAGAGCAAAATATCGTGAAGTAGATGGGAGGCAATCGGTGCCTACATCGTTACAACATGACAACCCAGTGTCTAAAACAGTGAGTAAAACTCTTTACTTTGCATTGTTACTACATTACTTATTAGATAGAAACACCAGTCCGGAATTTCAGCAATATTAATAATAAAATTACCAGAAGTTTACATCCATATGCTGACTGATAATTGGATGGTCACGGATTTTGTTTTCCTAGTCCTTAGTGTTGATCAAATCTTAATAATCAAGTTGTAATATGGCTTCTAGTTGCAGTAGCTCGACATTAGATACAATATACTTTGATGTAAGATGGTTAGAAATAGTGCCCAAGCCACGCCGATTGATGGAGGTCTTATGCTAATTGACATACGTTAACGAAGGCTTTTTACAATTTTATGGGAACTGTTACGGAATGAAAAACTGTTTGAAATATCAACGCTAATGGGTGCCTAGTAGATCACTGCACGTCTGCCCTATGCCCACTCAGTTCCAAGTCGGAGATAGAAGAACATGAGCCGATAAACCGACCAGACAGAAACATATTGTATTTCGTATTGCATTTCTTTATATAAACATAGAATCAGACCACACAGTTAACCAATCAGGAAACTAACATTTATACAAAATAGGAGTAATAGTAAATGTAAACTACAGTACGCATACACAATTGACTAACCGTAGTTCATCAATGAGAAATGACATACCAACAGTTAATGTGTCGAAATGGGAGGATAGTGCAAAGGGAACTGAATAATAATAGAAATAAAATGTTCACCTTGTATACAACCAAAAAGAATGAAATAGTCTACAGATAAATAGCTCTCAAAGATAATCAAACTTCTTTAGGTGACCGGTATATCGGGAACATATGCGTGACAGGCAGAATCTGATCAGCACTAGCAACTAAGAAAATATGGCATCGGTCAGCATTCAATGGTTAATTAATATTAGCATCTAGGTCCTCCACGGGAGATTCTAGCGGCCCTGATTGTTTAATGGTAAAGTCTCAAAGTAACCTTAATTCTCTCAAGACTGTAAATATGCCTTGCTGATAGAAACTAAGCAACCGTTGTGCTACCTACTACCTCTGACCATCAAGCGTTAATTCATGGGCCCTTTCTGTAAAATACGTTTACAAATAAGCTCAGACGTAATGCATCTTCAGATATGCTACTTAGGATGTCATATTAAATTTCAGTGTTCCAAAAAGATGAAAAGGCATTTTCAGTGGATAAGGAAAGAGTTACAAAATACAACTATGAATGAGATGTATTCTAAATACAAGTGAGAAGATATTCTCCATAAGACCATATATATAAAAAATCACCTCAAATATGAATACGGGACCGACCTGCACAACTAAGGACCCATAAATGCCACCACAGTTACCTCCAGAATAATGAAAAAAATTATAGGTAACGAGATATCAGATAATTTACTTTAAGAAAAATTTGCTTACAATTCCTAACAATGCTTTCTCAAAGCTGAATCTTGCAAGACTTGTCGCTTTGGCTTCCGTAACTCCGTCTTTACAAAACGCAACCTATGGCGAATAGCTTCAGCGTACTACTTTATGGCAAGGTTAGTTACAAGTTTAGTGTAAAAAAACTAGGGATTTCTCACTGACGTCGCTGAATATTTTTTCTAATCACTGATAAAATAAACCCCTTTCAATCGGATTCTTAGCCGGTTACAAGTTATGCAAGGTTCTCAAAATTGAATATGAAACTTAGCGATTTCGAGGATGGATGAATATGTTTTAGCGATGCATATCACAATTTCGATCAATCCATAAAGGGCGATAGGTTACCAAATTTTCTTGCAGTGTCTAACTTAGGACTAAATTTTCTTACGATTTGTCATTTTCAGAGATTATTATGGAAACATCTAAGTCCCACTGACTTCTGGGCCACATACTACTTATCTTCTATAACGATGACTCTCACTTTATTATAAGAAATATATGTCCGACAACTACTAGACTATTAGACTTTCGCTATGTGTAATGAACGTTTTAAAAAATAACCTTGAATTGGAAT
Source organism: Schistosoma japonicum (assembly GCA_025215515.1). Classification (NCBI taxonomy): domain Eukaryota; kingdom Metazoa; phylum Platyhelminthes; class Trematoda; order Strigeidida; family Schistosomatidae; genus Schistosoma; species Schistosoma japonicum. The sequence continues at coordinate 59,144,382 of CM046069.1, forward strand.
GTCTCCAGCGTCGCTCAGCATTTCGTATTCATGGGAGTAATTATACCCTAGACTACAAAACTAGAGTTAATAAGCTAGGACATCATCTTTTAAGCAATAGCTGAAACTAAATCTATGTTTTTGCCTTCACATACTAAATAAATTACCTTTTATATAGACTAGCTTAATCCAACTTGTAGGACCGTAATGTTATAACCTTCGCAATTTAGTTCCAAAAGTTAAAGTCTAGCATTCTAAACCTAATCTTTAGTCTTTCTAGAATATGGAAAAATTTTCTATAGACTACACGCAAATTAAATTCGTTCTCGTTATTTGTACTATTCATCAATAATTTGTTGTATTGTGATATTACATACGAAATGCATACACCAATCAATAATATTTACTTCCATTGCAAAATTATAGGAAGACTGTTATTACCGAGTACACTTTAACCTGGTTTCGTGATAATTTTCCATCATTCTGACTTTATTACAAGCTTGTATCATGAAGCTAATGAAGCTGAAACTCTAATCTGTCCATATCACTCACTGCATTACTTTAAGGGAAATTCTGTTTTACGATCGATATTTTCTTTTCGGTTGTAGATAATTACATATAAAACGTGGAAGCATCCTACCCTAAACTGTTTATTTTCCCATAACAAAAACATGACATTTTCGTTTTCCTACTAGTGAAACAGTTTAATATTGTTAAATCCTATGAGTCAGTGACCAATTCAAAACCCACATAATGTCCTGTTTCTTCTACTCTCCATTCGAACTTAAAGTTACTTACACTATTTATTTATGAAAACTACTTGTTTACAAGATTGATTCCTATGATAAATACATAGTTAATAAGCTATCGCAAATGACTATGCATTTTACTAACATTTTATTATCCGCAGCTTCAACAACTTAGATCATTTCAAAATAATATACTCTTATCTTTGGTGATAGCTAGAACACGTCTGTAAATCGGGGTAATTTATTTAATTAAGAAATAAAACATTTTTAAGTCTCATGAATTCTTAAAAAACTGTTTCATTAAAGTTAATTGCAACCGAGAGATGTGAGTAAAGGACATTGTATATGTTGATGTTAACAATCAGATTTCGCTTTCATTTAGTCACAGAATGAATGAGATCACTGTTGTTGGTGTAATACATTTCAGAATTTATTAAATCTTATTTTGGTTGAGACTGTCTACAACATCTTCAGTGTTCAATAACTGTATTGTATTCAGCATTTCCAGGCAGTTCACCGCTCACTTAGAGAGTAAATGCTGAATATTATACTATAGTTTTGAAAAGAAATTTTATTTTAAGATGCTGTAGCTATCCATAACTGTTTTTATGGACAATTATTTGTACATTATCGTAATTAAAATTATGGATGCTCATAGTTGTAAAAATACTACCTGACATATAATTGATTGGAATAGTGAACACTACGAAAAAAAAGCTTACATCACTAGAAGTCACTAGAAATTAAAAAAAAAGCAATCTACTTTTTTTTGTACCAGATCAATTATCAGGTGGGAAAAGATTTAAATCAAAAGATTACTTTAATATTATCGCTAAACGATGCAAAATTATAGTAAATGAGTGAAGTGACAATAATACACGTAAAGAAAAAAAACATACCTATGCACGAATCTGTATAGCTGCAAGAAGATTTTATTTGTGAATTATCTGACAGTTGACTAGATGAAGAATTTTCGCAAGGATTTGAAAAACTCATTGGTTGATTCTGTTAGTTCATGGGAATACGAAAATATGTAAGACAGTTATGGATTATGAGAGTAGCCATGTTAAATAAATGTTACTTATAATAACTAAGAACTCAGTTTTAAAACAAACTCTTAGTACGCGGCGATAGGTCGAGCTGAGTTCCAGTTCATAACTTAACAGTTAAAAGTATAGTCCCTAAGCCACTGCTTCCAGAAAAACACGGTAAATACCATCTTTTGAAATAAAATGCAGACTATTTAACAAATCGGTCACGTTTTAATGAATAATATTATTCATAAATCTATTCACAGTACAGACTTTCAGAAGTGTATACAAAAAAAAACTAGAAAGTGAACACGACTTGAACGCTTTTGGTAAGTGGTGTAAAATGTCATAACTTAACTGTTATGGGTTAGAGAAACTTTATCAACTAAATATTACCCTATTGACAGTGGGCGAACTAAATTATATATATATATATATATATATATATATATATATATATATATAATGGCAGCCACTTAACTTTTTAAAAATTTTGCATTTCTTATTACTTACACAAGTTGCTGAATTTTTCCCTACCAATTTTAATGGGGCCATATTTGGTGGCCATAGAACAGACATTAATGTTGGTGTCACACCTTTCGCTTTAATTAATCCATGCTCTAATGATTCACTGGGTTGAAAAAATCCCAATGGATTTTTGGAGGTCACTGAATGCGTTAGATAAGCCGGCAGTCTTCGCCCAGGTAATGCTTGATCAGCAGCTCGTAGTGAGACAGTGGCAGCAATTAGTGTTTTAGCAATAAACACTGCAGGATCACCATCGAATGAATTAACATCATCGGTTTCGTCGGGATCTAAATTTCTTTGAACATTTACAAAACAATCCTGTGTAGTTGTAGAGTCATTGAATAGAATTTGTGAATTGGAACATGGCATGTGATAAGGTATGATTAGACCAGGTAATGTGAAATCACCAATTAGAATAGCCTCAGTTAATAAAGATATTAACCGAGTATAACGCAGAAATAAATAAACATGAATTAATGTGAACACTGTCACTGAATAGGATAGACGAGGTCTACGAATCTGTTAAAACAAATAAATCATAAAAAATAGTGCAGTTTTATTATTAATGAAAAGAATTAGGACACTGCTTGGTTAGATTATAGTACTTGTTAAATATATTAACATTTACAACGCTGGAAACAGATCACAATTATTGTCAATGATTAAGTTAACAGTACTGAATGGTTGATATTGTAACATTACTTGCCATTTATTGTGGATATGTGGTGTAAGAATACAAACACTTGATTTTTACCAAGTGATGTCCTACCTTTCAAAGTTCGGACAGCCAGATAATAGCCTACACCTGCCTATGTAAAACTAGGCTTGAATTCTAACAATTAATAATGCCAATTATTAACATTATTCTTTGTAATATATATATATATATATATATATATATATATATATATATGCTTAGAGAAGGCAGCTACGTTTTTGTTTGGAATGTTTAAATACCACGAAAAAAAATCTATTAAGACTGCTAACAGTAAAAACTATTTATTTATATGATACTTAGGTATCTAACTAGGATACCTGAGCAAATTTATCGATTGAGGTTACAAAATCATATGCTTATTAAAGATTTTTCTTTTCCAAAACAGTCTCTAGAAAACAATATTATTCTCTCGTTAGAATAAAGTTGTATTTTCATAGTGTGGACTGTTTGAGAGACATACTGGTAAATAGTGATAACTGTCTCACTCTCCAACAAATCCGAATTCGATCGGTGTGAATAGCTATCGCTGTTTTGCCATGATCTTGGATGATTTTACATTTGACACTAGGTAGTTGGAGGTAGTCGACAGGAAACTCTACTTGGCTTAAGTTTCATGCCAGTTGACATCCGTCAGAAACACGAACCAATGACCTTATGGGAGTCGGCACACTCCATAGAATTCAAATTAACATCACACAATTTTAGTGTGAGACACTACTACCGAGCTATTCTACCCGCGACCGACATATATACACTGACTGATGAGTGAGTTGTGGTCAATGTCACATTTATAAACTCCTCAATGCTAACTGCAATTTATCAATCAAGTTGCGATGAACTCCTAAATAAGTTAGTCATCCATTCTGTGCTGTTAAAAGTTTGGTGACTTGAATTGAAAAACTTTTGTGAAATTCGCTAAATTAATATGTTCGATTCTGTAAATCCATTACTATTTGTGACTGTCCATAGTGGAGAGATAAGTTACTACAAACTGCTAATGAAGATATGTTTTATACCATCAACTCCATATACTCTAAAATGGTACAACAAAAAACTCAATTAAACCTAATCAAATAAGAGATAGGTATGCAGTAACACGAAAAATATATCATATGTAGTGAAAATTCAAAAAGACGTTATAACTTGTTTCTCTTTCTAACACAAGTACACACTAAAAACACAAACTTACTGCTGCTGTACTACTTGTTGTATCTGATTTAAACTGTTTAAATAATGAATAGATATGGAGTGGTAAAAATACTCTTCTTAACAACTGATCACACAGTACTTCATTTAAACCCTCTATGTCCAGTGATAACAGGTCATCGATATAATGCAAGTGATCAATATGTTCTGCAACCAAATCTTTCGCTTTAGTATGGTACCTGTCAGGCAATACAAAAAAGAAAATTACTTTGCATTACTACTGAGTGGATATTAAAGATTAAATAGTTGAAGAAATAAATATATTTACAGAGGAATGAAAATCAGGACATAAACAGAGGTAACATGGAAGCATACGCATAGTGCGATTATATGCTAACAGTTTTCAATAATTCCGATCAACAATCCAATTATAAGTTGCAATATCAATATATTGCATATTTAACCAAGAGTTATTTCTGTAATTTGATAATCTAATGACTACTTCTATAGATTAAAAGACTAATGTTTACTAAATCGATTCCCGTTGCATTGGATTTAAACTCTAGATGTATCCAGAATTACTGGGCACCAAACCTAATTAAAGTTGTACAACTAGAAAATTTCGAACAGGTTTTGTACTAGACATATCCACAACTTTTTGATGAGAATTAGCGACCATACTAGGTAAGTCAAACCGAAGTAGACGAGATAGGATTCACGAGTAGATCACTGAGATTTTACAAAAAGAACTAAGGGAACCAAATATAATTAATAGAGTTGTTTATATAGTCTACTTTAATCTGTACGTCTAGCAGACATATAATATCGTTTTGAAGCAACTAATTTATTGTAAATATAACTGAGAAATCAGTCTACATACAATTAACGAAATAGAAACTTGATTTTTTCTGACATCCAAATGATTTAAAAATTACATAACATCAGGACAAGAATAATATAGTTCATGTAAGCACAAAAACGAAAATAAGAGTGGAATACATTCAGATAAATGTAAAATGATATAAGGTAATAATAATCGACTACCTAATATTCACACTAGCATACAATATAAATGGATTTACCTTAATCAACGGCTAGTCCATTTACAATGGGTTTACACTACTCCGAAAACCTGAGTCTACACCACTCCATATAAGCTTCATACCTAATAACTAAAGATGTGATTACAATTACACTTCTTCATACATATTCTGTTAACAAACCATAAAACCAAGATAGCACGACGTATTAGGCATTTTCAATTTACTAGGCTGAACTGCTTAACGAATATGTTGAAAATAAGTATGGGTAATGACATTTTAAAGAACAGTAATCGTTATGCGCATAATGAACAGTTAGTAAAAGGATTAAATAATTAAAAACTTACTTATAACAATCAATATCCAAAATTGTATTACCTATTGACCATACAAGGTGTGAGAAATAACTCAGTGACGTCTGATGGTGAATAAACTCCAAAGAAGCTTCATCTTTAACTGTTACCAGGGATTAAAAAAGATAATTAAAAAATCGAATACAACTAATTATAATAAACTCTACCTTTATGCACATTGAGAGTGATAGTACGCACAGCAATACGAACCATACTCTCTGGATGAGCAAATAATTTAATCGCTTCAACATATAAATCAAACTCTCGACGAGACTAAAATATAATGATGACAATAACCAGTTTCAAAATACTTCTAAGACAAACATTACCTCAATGTAGAAAAAGCTGATCGTATTTATGTTAAGACGGAAGGATAATATTTTCAAAAATGAGATATAATAAGCCATAACCTAAAAGAGAGCTAGATTAAAATTAAGCAGACCGACCTCCTCATCCGTAAAATCGAAACGATGAGTAATAATAGCATTTGTATGATTATTCGACAAAAGGTAATCTATAAAGAACATTTTCGAACGGAAAACAAATGCACGCTTACATATTGCAGTCTGATTCGTTATATTTTCAAATAAAATATTTAAAGTTTGTAATAGCTGAACGCATATTCTTCGACTTGAATCTTCTTTCATAAATTGTAAAAAATATTCCAAAATATTCCTTCAAGGAAAAAACTAGTTAATATATTTTTAGATGAATATTAGGATTACTCCATGACTGAACTATCATTTTGATTGCCCCAGATTAACATTTCAGCAATTAATCGAACAGCTTCAACTAGTATCCTATAGTTGTGTTCATTAACAACTCGATTTTTTTGTAATACAGAGTAAAGGTATCTACGGAAACAAGAGAGGCATTTAAAGAGGTCTAGTCGGCTTTAATCAAATTACAAAACACGACTGACCCGATAAAAAAAGTATATCAAAATAACATATAATTAATTAAAGCATAAATTCCGCCGATACTTATGTGAAATGCAGTCATACAACTGCAGTACAGAGAACCAATGCGAATTACTCTACGTTTATCTGGTAACAAGATAGTAAATTCATGCAGCAATGTCGGTGTGGGTATAGTACCAAGTATAAGAACTAAACAGGCACTTCTTGGATGGATTTCTATTGACAGTAACTAGTGTCCCATTTATCTATATGGTATAGTAAGAACTCAGAAAGACAGAGACATACGCCGACGCTTCTATCGTTCCTGGTTATGCCCATATTGACTAAAGATCAAATGGGATAAAGACGAATCCCAGTAGAAGTAAATCGACCTCCACAGCAAGCTAGAGGCTTAGATATGGTAATCATAGCAGGTGATCGCAACGCCTAAGTCGGTAGGCTAAATCAAGCTGAGAAACACTTTACTGGATTTTTAAGTGTTTATCCCGAAGAAAGGGTAATAAGGACTGCCTACAACTATTGAGCTAACATTACCGCTTATTCTTAGCAAGCAGCACAAACTTTCAGTGCAACAACAGACATTATATTGACTTGGTGCTCTCCAACATAACAACAACAGACATGAATAGATCAAGAGCCATCACTAAACAGGTCCACTAGAGGACTTCAACACATTCTGGAGTATATCCTTGAAGTCTGATCATGCTCAGGAGACATAAAGCATTTCCATGCATTTTACAGGACGTGGAAAGGTGGCAACAAGAAAACCCCATGGATATTAGTTCGAAAACTAAAAGGCGAAGAATGAATTCACAAGAAACTAGCTAAGCAACTGGTCGACCAAGAATATAAATCACCGTGAAGATGCTTGGGTCAATTTTCAAGTAGCCATGTCTACATCCGACTAAGATCGAAGGGTAAGAAAATACCGATGGATTTCGAGAACCTCTACTAAATTGGAAGATGCTCGAAAAGTCATATCGGAAGCATCGGAGAATGATAGAGAGCTATGACAACTCAAACGCAGACTAATAAAAAATCTACGCAAGGATTGTCAGCAACTGTGGGTGACAAAAGCAAGAGCAATGGAAACGACTGGGGAGGTGGGGAATACTAGACAACTATCCCGACTCATCAAGAAAACTGGTATTAGAAAACCGGTTAGTGAGACTATTCATGAAAAGGATGGGTTCATGATCCACTCCCAGTTTAGCAGGTTAAACCGATGGGCGGAACACTTCAAACAGTTCGATTGGTCCCCCAGCCGCTCTTCATATACCGACTATCCCCAAACTTTCTGACTTAAAAAGTGACAAGTGCCCCGATTCCTAATAAGGTTGAAAAGGCTATTACTTAAAATAAGCAAGGTGACAGGGACTAACAGGTTGATCCCAGATGGTGGTTCAGTTTTAACAGGTGGGTTAACTAATGCTAAAGTCTGGGAGCTAGAGGTAACCCGTATGGCTAGTTTTTGTCGCTAGACATTCCAGTTCATAAGAAGGGAAAAATCTTGCAACAACCACAGTGGAATCAATTTGACCAACGGTGTATAAATCACTAACCCCTGAAATCATCCCACGCTTGTCTGGAGCTAGGAAGCACGAGTAAACCAGGTTAATTTCAAACCTGGGTGAGGATGCATTAACTAGTAACTTACTCTCCGTCAGATCCTAGGACATAAGTATAACTACCATCGTCCGACAACAGTCATATTCCTTGATTCCATAGATCGAAGGGTTCTGTGGCAGCATTTAGCATTAAAGCCCGTACACTAGAAGCACATAAACCTTATAAAGGCTTTTTACTTTGATACTATCAGTCGAGTCGGAGTTTATGGCGGACTGTTATCAGAACCGTCAGCTTGAAGTTGTGTTCATCTGAATTAACTCCCCCCTTATTCCCTCTTTATTTAATTTCATTATATCCTGGTAGAAACTATTCCTTTATTTAACTTCTCAGAAATCGATTCCCTACCGGGAGACCTACCTATCAATTTACGATATGCAGATGTACTTCTATTTAGCAAAGAAATTTAGCTGAAAATATATAGTCTAAAAAACCTTGGATAACAGTGTATGCAAATAAAAGAATTGTATATACGTACTCTTCAAACCCAATACTTTACCCGGTTGTTTCAGTTTAGTCTACTGCTGAGTTCTTTAAAATGTATGCTTCAACAAAACCTTTATATTCTTTTTTCTTGATATCACGTTGCTATTAAGCGTTTGTTCAACAATGATTTTTATCTAAGATATACGGAACTACTTGAAATTGTGATGTAAAAAGGATTTTTTGGTGAAAAGTGATACAATCTGATTCTATCAGCAGGATTTTTGTAATGTGTTAATAAAGTACATAGAAATGAGCGTACTCGCTGTTTACCTATTTTAATGTCAAACAAATTCTCATACCATCATGGTCCTCTACCCTGAGTCGAACCAATTCTGTTCAGTTGAAACTACAAAGCAAGGTGTGGACGTCTCTGATGCAGTAAAGTTGTTGTCAAACCAATGACACAAGCAGTTTGAAGACTCACAATAGAACCTAACAGAAATACTTCCAGCTAAGTTCTATTAGTTAGTAATAATTAGTAGTAGTAGTAGTAATTAAGTAGAACTGACTATGGTGCTAAGGACGGCCTCCAAGTTTGGTTTTGATTTATTGGAATATCAGGATGAGTTACTTGAGTGTAATGGCATTAGCCACAGAAAAATATACTACGACTACTCACATCTATTTCGCATCCTAAAGAGATCGATTTGCTGAACACTATCAGTTTGAATTTCCTACGTTTCAGCTATTGGATTTTGACGTTACATGGCGAAATTAGGTTAACTAAAGTACTTTGCAACATTTCCCTACAGTTCTCTTAGGCTTCCATGTGTACAGCAACTTATGTGCTGTTTTCGATATTTACAGATATTATCAGTTATATAAGGTATTTATTAAGCACATGTCCCTTTGAGAATTAGACATCAGAATGCCTAAAATGGCTAGTGACCGGGTAACAGCCAAGGCAGAAACAAGACTGTATAGGATGCTTTATATTCTATATAAGGACCGCATACCACAATCCATCAATATAAATACCATTAAATTAACCAACTAAGAAATTCAGACACCAAAGTATTAAGATTTACATCCCGTGTATTGCAACACAAAAAATAACTGGGATAAGTTACAGTAAACAATATGTTAATGGACAAATAGCGGACAAAAATTTAAAGTATGGACTTCGACTGACTTTAAATTCTCGAGAGAATGAACCTTTTTAGGTTTCGACAGGCCACTTTTTCCTCGTCCAAACATCATCTCACGTTGGGACGCAACATTATCATAGTATGCGCTGTTCGAATTCCAATATCTCTATAAAGTAGTTTCCAATATCTATATGACGAGCTACTTTAAACTAACTGATTTATTTTGCCTATACTTTGAATGCTGCAGTCTAGTTTCTAGTCTCTGGACTCTTCCGTCCATTGATAAAAATGTATTAATTACGTTATACAACTGGGTTTTGAGCTATCTGGCAAATTAAGAATGGTTTTGAAAAGTGGTATTTTCTAACCACTGGTGAGTGATTCTGACATTACATGTGCTTTTTGAAATATGTCCAGGAAATTATAAACGTAGGCGTATAATTTGAATGCGTGATTCACGTGTACCATCGTTTCCCTAAGTATAGCGATATTTTAATCTTATAATAAAATCTTTCAAAATTTTCCAGACTAGTGATATCCACGTTGCTACACTTTTAAGACTGTTTCGGGCATTACACTGATTCAAATGCCTACTTCTTTTTCACTTTTTTGATGTTTGCTCGTTTATTTGTTAAGAGGATTGTTTTATGCGGTTGATAATGTATGCAAAGTGCTCAGTCTTTGTATGCCCCCTGTTTCTTGTCTTTTAGCATGGAAAATTCACGAGGACATTCAAAAAGATTCATAAGTTTGTAACTAAACATCTACTAGTTGGTTACAGACTCTCCTTAAGAATGGTCAATAAGTGGGACTCTCTATCACAACACGCTGGATCTCCATCAGTGGGCATATTCACAATGTTTAACTGACTGAGATTTCAATCTCCGTGATTAACAAGATCAATCCAGCAGTCAGTCTTAATCAAATTGACACCAATGTTAAGGCTAGTTCAAGAATAATTAATAATTTTAACCCTATTTTATGTAAAGCCTAGTCCATTTATGTAGATCTATGTTTCCAGTCGACGCGAGTTTGCGACATCCAGTTTTATGAGTACCTCTAAATTGATATCCCTTAGATTTGATGTTTCATACGGGAGAATTATGAATGCACAAAAGCTAACTACACAGAGTAAAGTTAAAGATGCTTTATGACTTCTACAGTTATTGTATCTTCACGATAACCGTAGCTAACGTTTACGCTCTATGTTTCCGGAACAATAATGGAACAGGGTGAATTATCAATATTGTTATCACCAAATCGTTGTGTAACGAAGTTTGCTGGTTCTATGTCAATGATTAAATTTGGCTATCAGAACAACGGATTCATGTTTTCAACGCATATATTTGTGCAATTTGTGCAATGCACCAATAAATACTTTGGAAATAGTCAAATCGAAACATTGTAGCAGTCCATGAAGTCATTGACAAATAAAGTGAGCCGTATTAATAGGTGCAGACTCACTAGTTGGGGTCGTCCATACACCATCTTATGTAAGCGCCGTACTGCGAAAACGATAGCCAAAGATTCCTTCTCAATTCGACCATAACGCTTTACAGTAGGTGTCAGCGTTCTTGAAGCGTGCATTATGGCTTTCTCATTTCCATTCAGAAATTTATGCAAGATAACTGCACTTACACCATATGCAGACGCGTCCGCTGCAACAATAATCGGCACTTTTGGGATCATAATGCGTCAATAGAAGATTGGATGTAAGGAGCTTTTTCAAGCCATTGAAAGCTGTTTGGCACTACTGTGTCCAATTCCACTTAACATTTTTCCCCAGCAGATGGTTCAGCGGTGCTCACTTCTCATGCAAGGATGGTGAAAATGCTGAGTAGTAACTAATGAGTCCTATAAAGGATCGCAGAGTAGGTATATTGTAGGATACAGGCATTCTTTGAGTGGCTTCAATGTTTTCTGGATCTGGACGACGACCTGATTTGTCGAATATAAATCCTAAATACTTCACAGATGTAGGATAAAATTGACATTTCTCGGGACGTAGGCGAAATGCATGGTCTTGGATTCGTTTCAGTACAGTCGCAAGTCGATTGTACAGTTCGTTTGGTGATTCTGCGACAACGAGTATGTCGTCTAAATACACGGCCTCTCCGATGAGGGCGGTTTAAATCGTATCCATTAATTGTTGGGAAATATCTGGTGCAGTTTGACTCCAAACGGTAGTCTTATGTATTGAAAAAGTCCCCCGATGCGTACTTATTGTGAGTAATTCACCGCACGCTGGTTCAACCTCAACTTGCAAATAAGCATCTGCCAGGTCTAATTTAAAGCAGTTCTTCTCTATGGAACTGAAACGTGGAGAGCTACTGCGAAAATCCTCAGGAGGCTACAGGTATTTATAAACAACTTTCTACGCAAGATATTGAATGTCTGTTGGCCGGAAGCCATCAGCAACAGCCTACTATGGAAGAGAACAAACCAACTTCCAGCTGAAGAGGAAATCAGGAAACGACGTTCGAATAGGATGGATAGGACATACATTGCGGAAATCATCTGACTGCATCACGAGACAAGCATTAACTTGGAACCCTGTTGGAAAACGGAAAAGAGGAAGGCCAAAAAACACACTACGTCGAGAACTGGAAACAGACATTTAAACGATGAACAGCAACTGTCAAAAGCTGGAAAGGATTGCTCAGGACAGAGTTGAATGGAGAATACTGGTGAGCGGCCTATGCTCCTCTGAGAGGGGTAACAGGTGTAGGTAAGGTCTATTTCGGAAAAACAACTACAGCCGTTTAGAATAGTGAACAAATCGTCCGGAGCTGGTAGTGGATAGTGGTGTTGTTCTAGGACAGCATTTAGAGCGGTCGAAATGACGGCACAGATGCGAGGTGTACCGTAAGGTTTCTTTACAACGACTACTGGGGCTGCCCAGGCCGAGAATGATACTGGTATAAGAACACCTTGCTTCTCTAAGCGTTGAAGTTCCGCGTCGACTTCTGGTAGCGAAGCATATGGGACGGAATACTGTAAAAGCATTCGGCGTCAAGCGAAGAGAGACTTTCATTGTGGTACAACATCTTAAACCTTTTGTAAATACGTTGTCGAATTCCTTTAGAATCTTCGTGAAATATTTTTCGTCTTTATTCTTACGATGCGGTGGCATACGGTGCTTGGTGGAACATCACCTAGTTTCAGATTAGCAAACCAATCTAAACCCAACGAGTGTAGATTATTGTTAACCACATAACATACTCCATCCATGGTTATATCATTAAATGTCACTGAGCATAAAATTTTGCCAATAATCTCCAGACGATCGACTGTTGCACTTATGGTGAGCTGTTCTGTAGCGCATAGTACAGGTTTCCCAATCCTAATCCATGTTTTTTTAGAAAGAATAGAATATCAGATGCTGTGTCAAGTTGAAGGCTTACCGTATGACCAATTATCTGAACAGAAACATACATTATGGCTGGTCTCTGGTGAGCGTGATTTGCGGTGGATACTGAAAGTGACTCAGCCGGCTTACTGGGTGAACGTAATCTTCTTCTAGAGCGTGACCGAGTGCGTGTGTCTTTCTGTCTGCAAGGAGTTTCTTTGTGTCCCAGTATGTTGCACTTTCTGCAGCGATAGTTCTCAAATGGACAGAACTTGGCAAAATGCCATGCACCACAGTTCCAGCATCTGGATGGGGGAGTAATTTTCTTCTTATCGGCTGGTTTGTCACAATAAGTTTAAGCGGTTGCTGGAGTGACTTGGTGAGAAGTAGGTTTTCGACAAACCGCATGAACTCAAATGTCACCATTACCACCAGACTAGACAAGTGTAGTACCATGCTTTAAGTTGGTCAGTCGCTGATATTCTGTGGCAATATCATTGAAAGACAATGTTGGTTCTTGATCAAGACGGTGTAGCAATCACGTTCGAATATCAGCAACTTTGTCTGACTGTAGGCTGCAGATGAGTATGAACGACTTAAATTGGTTCTCCGATAGATCTTTTAATTTAAACAGTTCACATTTCCTGTTTACAACTCCAACATGCGTTAAGAAATCATCTGTTTCATTCATTTTTAACTTTAAGCAACGATGTCTAATATTGAACAGAGAAGAATTATCAACAAAATGTTGGCTGAGAGTTGATCAGGTTTCAGAGAATGTTCTGTCACGAGGATTTTGGGGTAGAATTAGGTTACAGTACTTGTCAAGTTCTGCTGTACCAAGCTTTCTGAGTAGTAGGCGAACTTTCCGTGCATCGTCCTGAAAAGCTGAATCATACATAAACAAATATTCATACCTCCGGAACCATATATCATATGTAACATTAGCTTCTGGATCATAATTAAATTCAGCAATACTATTAGTAATTCCAACAACTGAAAGTGTAGAGTTGGGAACAGGAACAGCCGAGGATGTTTCGGGATTAGATTTCAGGCTTGTGACAAGCTGCATTAGTTCTAGTTGTTCATCCAACAAAATATCCATCTTGGTAGGATCCACAGTCACCATCACTCGTCGCCAATTGTTGTGTCGCGATAAAACGCCTACTGCTATATGCGAACTAGCCGCAACTCTAATCTGCAAATTGTCTGCGCCAACTGATAATCGCAACCGTAACCAACAACTCGATAACTGATTACCCACCCCAAGCCTAACTCAAGAAGACACGAACGCAGCACTGTGAAGATCCTGTTCTATTATATCCTAACTCTGTATATATAGTTACAAAAGTGACCTTGTAGAAATTAGAGTAATCAGTACACTAAAATGACACTACAACCAATCACAATTAACAAGGTCCGAGTGGAAGAAATAAAGAGCAGTAACGGTTACCGCTTACTTTATACTTAAATAAAAAATAGCGAAATTGAGAATAATTACAACACGTGGATGAGGAGGATGTCAGACACAGATTTTGCAACAATTTAACCTCTGCTGTTTTCAGGCACAGCCATTTTCAATGTAATTGACTTTGCATATGCTACTTTTCGTAAGCGTCTGCAACCGCAAGATGTATCCAACATGCATGGCAAGGTATCCCCACAACCCAACCTCAGATGAAGGATGGATATTAGGTGATTGTACCACACTTTCAGCATATGGTATCGGGTTCACCTTACAGCAGAGATATAAATTGATTGAACAGAATGTGAAAAGTATACTATTTTTATTGTGGCAGAAGTAACTGTAGTGAACACACAATAAACCTAAGCATCCAATACCGTTTTTATAGTCTTTACAAACAACTCTACTTCATTCGTTGCCCTTTAACGAAACGTTTAAATTCATAAAAAATGTCTTTGTTCATTAGTAAATGCAAATAGTGATCCATAGTAGACATGGTTAACAGACGAAACTGACCTTTTATATGTATCCAAACCTCATAGGAAGCGACTTGTATAAAAAAACTAGTGCCTATAACTACAAGAGTCACGTAACACAGTCCAGCATGCGAAATGAAATCAGAAATATCATAAATTTTGAAGGTTAAATCATGGAATATGTTGAAAATAGTCCCTTAAACTTTCGCATAACACTGCTGACTGAAGACAAATTTATAGATGTAGGAACTAGAGATGAAACAAAAAGCATGGCAACCGAAATACAATACATTTTCAATCATGTATTTGCATTTTGCGATTTTACATTCGAGTGGCAGGGTAGAAAATGTCAAGGCCACTATACACTAATAATAGTCACTCCATGTACATCCCAAATTGCCATTTGAAGTTTAAACAGGACCAGAAATTCTCAACAATTGACGGATATGATTGTGACTGCAGTTACCGTGTATTCAGATGATACACAAATTGTCACTGCAATCTATTAAACACAGAACAAATGATCAGTCTCCTTACATGAACAATTGACACGATTATATTTACATGAGAAATCTCTGTGACATTAGTTCCCGGAAGCTCATCTCCTCACTAACCTTACTGTTCATGACTGGTCACTGTCACTTTTACTGTGCTATCTGTTGTAAGGTCGTTATTGTAACTATATATACAAAGTTCGTTCGGAGTAGGAATGAGTGTTGTTGGCTAGATCTGTGGTGGAGTAATGTGGTATTTTGTTTGTATTTGTTATGAATTGATTCATTTAGTTGTTATATTGACTGCTTTATTGCTTGTCCTATTAATATTTTTACTCTGATATCAATTCACTCACTCACCCACTCATTCATTCATCCACTCATTTGTTGAGTTAGTGAGCTAGTGAGTAAAGCAGGCTAACAATGTTGATGACTGTCTAATTTACTAACTAAATGGTTAGCTGACTAGTGAATTTACTGAATTGTTTTACCTCACTATGTCACTAATATTTTATGATGATTAGGATTATTGACTACTCGTATTGATTTTTTTGAATTTAAATGTTGGAGACGTGTATATATGATTAGTTTATAGCAGTGGAATTCAGTTTGAAAATAAGCAATCCAGTAGTCAGACGCATAATTATGTGTCTCCCCATTTTCTCAATAATTCGAACGAAACTGAAGAAGTTGGCGAAATTGTCAGTAAAGAAAACGAAGCTACATATTGATGCAACAGAAAATGTTGACGAAATCGACAATAGAATATGTGTTAGCATCGCCAATGCAATTGATGGTAAGACTGTTGTTGTTGTTATTAATACTTACCTTCTGAAGTAGGTAACATTGAAGATGTGGAAGGTGATGAGCATTATTGTGAAGTGAAAGCTGAAGAGGAATTCGAAGAAGCGGAGGAGGTAGCAAAAGAAAAGGATGAAGTAAAAGATGATGTGGAAGAGGAGAAAGAGGATGAGGAGGAGGAGGAAGAAGTGGACGTGGAAGAAGAGAATGAAACAGAAATTGTGAACGACTGTGCACATGAAGTGAGGGAAGAGGTGGAAGTAGAAAGAGAACAGGGATCCGGTGTTTATGTGGTTGATTATGAAGGTGAAGATGATGATGAAGACAGAGGTGGAGAGGAGGTGAAAGAAGAGGATAGAATGGAAGATAGAGAAGAAAGTGGTGTTTTTGTTGTTATTAATGCAAGTGATGATGATGATGATGATGATGAACGTGATGCTGTTGTTGCTGAAGCAACAGATGTAGAGGAAGACGAAAAGAGTGTAAATGATGTGAAACGAGATGATCCCTATGTTGCTGCTCGTGGTGATGAGGATGGTGATAGTGATGATGAAGATGACTGTAATGATGATGACAATGGCAAATCTGATTGGGATGTCGAGGACGACATTGAGAATAATGATAATTGTGATGATATTATTGGAGTCAATATTGATCACAATAATAGAATTAATTTTAATAATGATAAGAATGATACTAATGATAATATTTATAATCGCAGTGACAATTATAATAATAGTACTTTTGATTATAATAGCGACGATGTTAGAAATTGTAATTATCCTTATAATTTTATTCATTTCAACGATATTATGAATGAGAATTTGAGAAATTGTTACATGAATATAGTGAGTGAGGAATCCGACATAAGTAGTACTGATGAATTTTGTAGAAAAGTAGGCATCTTGTTATTGTTCATATTGTGTATATATTATGTTTATTCTTTTGTTGTTGTTTTTTTGCAGATAGTGAATAATCAACCATATTGAATAGACTATTCAATGTGGATAGATGTTTCTAGGAAACTGGATTCTTCGCTGAATAATTGAATGAAAAGAAGAATGAATGAGTTGGGCAATCATATCATCACATAATTGAATACAATGAATATATATTTGATTATGAGCAAAGTTCTGATTAAAGTAATTTACTAACAGTAAAGCTGTGTACAAATAAATTACTGTGATTGATGAGAATAAAGTATGTACAAACTATTGGTATTTGTGTTCTTGATTGACTGACAGGTAGATAGATGGGTAGATAGTTTGTGTATGGGATATTGTAGACATGAATGTAGTGAGGTGGAGGTAGGTAAACGAGACTGGCGATCATGGAGATATTGATAGGATGGCTGAGACATGTAGAATGGGATCCCGTGGATTTGTATCGGGTCAGGTTTCGTTAAGTCATGTTACTTAATCATTGATTAGATGCATTGTGTGGATTTCAGTTAAGAGCTACAATTAAGCCTCGTGAAATGCATCAACGAAGTAAGAGCTGAGTCACTTTATTTCAATGTGATTAGTTATTGATTACTTGATGAACTAATTAACTAACAACTGATTAATAAGTGCAATGAATTAAAGTTTACCGTTCGAACTAATCTGCGTTACGTTGATTTGTGATGGCAAGTAATGATTATGGAGGGTGAGAACGAGTAAGTGACTGAAAGGACTAACGCTGTTTATCACGCATTGAATAGTTGAAAGGCAGGCAGGTGCTTCGTATGCAAATGACTGAAAATCATATTTCACCCTCAGTGTAACATCGTTATGGTTTAATGTATTCACGCTAACCCTCTATTAATCAAGTTTTAGTCACTTCATACAGAAATGCGGCCACTACTGAACAACGTTTCTGACCCTAGTAATATTACTAACTGTTATGATGTCAACAAAAGTGACTCTTACGGTAGACCAGAGTATGACCAATTATTTGATGTGAGCTTGTGCGCACGAAGTCACTTTAACAAATGCAAATGAGTTTGCCTGGTTGGTCCCCGTAGATCTGCCCTAGACAGTAGTAAGGAATACAGTTAACGTGTACCCAATTAGTTTAGTGTATTTCATGAATGAAAGATGATATGCTGACTGCAAATATGCTACACGGGAGGATATGCCAAGGGGAACCTAACAATCATAGAAACATAATGTTTACTTTACACAACTAAAATAATTGAAATAGTCTTCTAATATATAGTTCTGAAAGATAGTTATTCCATTCTAATTACCAAACATACCATCAACTAACCCATATAAGAACTTTCATTAATAGGCATGTTCACCAACAACCAATCAAATCAATTACATCTCAAATTGGCAAACGTGTATTTAAATAGTTTCACAAATGATGAATGCACGAATTCATTGATTTACTTTCAGTAGAATGGGGTGGTCATCCATTCACATGATCGCATTTTCAGCCTTCCCGAAATCCACTCTCGTCATCACCATATCAATACACATAGGATAATACCATCCATTCATTGCCTGGATGCAAATCAACTCTTACCTCCTTCCATTACTCTATTGTCTTCAGACACTACGTCGGTTTTGTGCAAGTCTAATTGTTATACAACGTTCATGCCTTATTACAGCCACATTTAACAATTGACTGACACCATGTCACATTCTCATTTTGCGCATCATCATTATAAATATAGCTAGCATACATACAAATATGTACACATTTCTCCCTATATATTCTGTTCAGTTGAATTGTGCACATTTAAACTGAATACTGACATGTGTATGTCTGAATTATCGATCTGATTAAATGTGTAATAAATACCCTGATGGAAACGTAGATGTGCATCGTTAAAGAGTTTGGGTGAAATATTTGCACCGTTTTTGCTCATTTCTAAAGGATTGCAATCTAAATCTGTTCCGTAATAACATAGTTCCTAATTATCTGTAAACTACCGTATATCCGATCGACTAATACACATTCACCAACAATCAGATAAGTGTATATATCAGAAGTTAGCAACGATGAATTTGTAAGAATTATATTGGGACACAGTGTAAATCCAACAAACAATAAATCGAGACAAGCGTCAGTAGAAAAGTGTAACCTTGAAGTTGAGCTTGGTCCCAGATTGAGCATACATGCAACAGTAAGAAGTACAATGTAGGAAATGTTGTGTCTAGAGATACACCGGCTGCTACAGAGTCGCATACGAGTATGAAGCAGCTATTCGGTTCCAGCTCCTAGTCTCCACTACTTCTCTAACTCACACCAGTTCGTGGTGTCAAATTAAATGGCCAAACTTATTTGTACTGTGACTTGAATTTCTTGCTCCTCGTCGTAGATAATCGTCAAATTGTGATTGGCTGACAACTGAAAACAATGGAATTTCCGCTCTGATACTGTTCTCAATGGTTGTCGCTTGAAATCATGTGTTCGTGATTAGTTCAATGAAGCTGATCTTATCCACTTCAGATTGATGGTGAAATTTCATCGAATTTTCACCAAAAGAGTCATTTTAACAAGAACCTTTCAGAAGACGCTTCAATCCAGAAGAAACTCAATATTCGTGTTAACATTGATCAGTGAATAATGAATGAAGATGACAAGTTGTATTGAAATCATTACAAATAGAACACGTAATTGCACTTTGAGAACACTAGAATAGTCAACTTTATGTCAATTTATTATGAATAGTATGGTGTTAGTTTATGTCATTCGAAATGATTAGTAGAAAAAATAACTAAAATTTAATTATTCCTTCTGTTCATACAAGCAAGTTGTGTAAATGAATATGATATGACTGAGGATTTGAACTGGTTTACTTAGTGTTAATGAAGAAGTAACAATAATAATAATAGTAATAACGACAATTATATTATTACAATTATTATTATTATGATGATGATGATGGCAATAATAATAGTAATCTCATTAATAATAATAGTTCGATTAGCATGGAAGTTAGGTGTTTTATACTGTGCTGATTTCATTTTCGTTTGCCATCTTTGTAGACCGTTCGACGAGGATATTCTATGCAAATGTAAAATAATAAACGAATAAAGAAGTTATTGTAAATAGCAGTTTATTCATTAAAATGGAAAAATTACATCTTGCGGTTGCAGACGCTTACGAAAAGTAGCATATGCAAAGTCAATTACATTGAAAATGGCTGTGCCTGAAAACAGTAGAGGTTAAATTGTTGCAAAATCTGTGTCTGACATCCTCTTCATCCACGTGTTGTAATTATTCTCAATTTTGCTATTTTTTATTTAAGTATAAAGTAAGCGGTAACCGTTACTGCTCTTTATTTCTTCCACTCGGACCTTGTTAATTGTGATTGGTTGTAGTGTCATTTTAGTGTACTGATTACTCTAATTTCTACAAGGTCACTTTTGTAACTATATATACAGAGTTAGGATATAATAGAACAGGATCTTCACAGTGCTGCGTTCGTGTCTTCTTGAGTTAGGCTTGGGGTGGGTAATCAGTTATCGAGTTGTTGGTTACGGTTGCGATTATCAGTTGGCGCAGACAATTTGCAGATTAGAGTTGCGGCTAGTTCGCATATAGCAGTAGGCGTTTTATCGCGACACAACAATTGGCGACGAGTGATGGTGACTGTGGATCCTACCAAGATGGATATTTTGTTGGATGAACAACTAGAACTAATGCAGCTTGTCACAAGCCTGAAATCTAATCCCGAAACATCCTCGGCTGTTCCTGTTCCCAACTCTACACTTTCAGTTGTTGGAATTACTAATAGTATTGCTGAATTTAATTATGATCCAGAAGCTAATGTTACATATGATATATGGTTCCGGAGGTATGAATATTTGTTTATGTATGATTCAGCTTTTCAGGACGATGCACGGAAAGTTCGCCTACTACTCAGAAAGCTTGGTACAGCAGAACTTGACAAGTACTGTAACCTAATTCTACCCCAAAATCCTCGTGACAGAACATTCTCTGAAACCTGATCAACTCTCAGCCAACATTTTGTTGATAATTCTTCTCTGTTCAATATTAGACATCGTTGCTTAAAGTTAAAAATGAATGAAACAGATGATTTCTTAACGCATGTTGGAGTTGTAAACAGGAAATGTGAACTGTTTAAATTAAAAGATCTATCGGAGAACCAATTTAAGTCGTTCATACTCATCTGCAGCCTACAGTCAGACAAAGTTGCTGATATTCGAACGTGATTGCTACACCGTCTTGATCAAGAACCAACATTGTCTTTCAATGATATTGCCACAGAATATCAGCGACTGACCAACTTAAAGCATGGTACTACACTTGTCTAGTCTGGTGGTAATGGTGACATTTGAGTTCATGCGGTTTGTCGAAAACCTACTTCTCACCAAGTCACTCCAGCAACCGCTTAAACTTATTGTGACAAACCAGCCGATAAGAAGAAAATTACTCCCCCATCCAGATGCTGGAACTGTGGTGCATGGCATTTTGCCAAGTTCTGTCCATTTGAGAACTATCGCTGCAGAAAGTGCAACATACTGGGACACAAAGAAACTCCTTGCAGACAGAAAGACACACGCACTCGGTCACGCTCTAGAAGAAGATTACGTTCACCCAGTAAGCCGGCTGAGTCACTTTCAGTATCCACCGCAAATCACGCTCACCAGAGACCAGCCATAATGTATGTTTCTGTTCAGATAATTGGTCATACGGTAAGCCTTCAACTTGACACAGCATCTGATATTCTATTCTTTCTAAAAAAACATGGATTAAGATTAGGGAACCTGTACTATGCGCTACAGAACAGCTCACCATAAGTGCAACAGTCGATCGTCTGGAGATTATTGGCAAAATTTTATGCTCAGTGACATTTAATGATATAACCATGGATGGAGTATGTTATGTGGTTAACAATAATCTACACTCGTTGGGTTTAGATTGGTTTGCTAATCTGAAACTAGGTGATGTTCCACCAAGCACCGTATGCCACCGCATCGTAAGAATAAAGACGAAAAATATTTCACGAAGATTCTAAAGGAATTCGACAACGTATTTACAAAAGGTTAAGGATGTTGTACCACAATGAAAGTCTCTCTTTGCTTGACGCCGAATGCTTTTACAGTATTCCGTCCCATATGCTTCGCTACCAGAAGTCGACGCGGAACTTCAACGCTTAGAGAAGCAAGGTGTTCTTATACCAGTATCATTCTCGGCCTGGGCAGCCCCAGTAGTCGTTGTAAAGAAACCTTACGGTACACCTCGCATCTGTGCCGTCATTTCGACCGCTCTAAATGCTGTCCTAGAACAACACCACTATCCACTACCAGCTCCGGACGATTTGTTCACTATTCTAAACGGCTGTAGTTGTTTTTCCGAAATAGACCTTACCTACACCTGTTACCCCTCTCAGAGGAGCATAGGCCGCTCACCAGTATTCTCCATTCAACTCTGTCCTGAGCAATCCTTTCCAGCTTTTGACAGTTGCTGTTCATCGTTTAAATGTCTGTTTCCAGTTCTCGACGTAGTGTGTTTTTTGGCCTTCCTCTTTTCCGTTTTCCAACAGGGTTCCAAGTTAATGCTTGTCTCGTGATGCAGTCAGATGATTTCCGCAATGTATGTCCTATCCATCCTATTCGAACGTCGTTTCCTGATTTCCTCTTCAGCTGGAAGTTGGTTTGTTCTCTTCCATAGTAGGCTGTTGCTGATGGCTTCCGGCCAACAGACATTCAATATCTTGCGTAGAAAGTTGTTTATAAATACCTGTAGCCTCCTGAGGATTTTCGCAGTAGCTCTCCACGTTTCAGTTCCATAGAGAAGAACTGCTTTAAATTAGACCTGGCAGATGCTTATTTGCAAGTTGAGGTTGAACCAGCGTGCGGTGAATTACTCACAATAAGTACGCATCGGGGGACTTTTTCAATACATAAGACTACCGTTTGGAGTCAAACTGCACCAGATATTTCCCAACAATTAATGGATACGATTTAAACCGCCCTCATCGGAGAGGCCGTGTATTTAGACGACATACTCGTTGTCGCAGAATCACCAAACGAACTGTACAATCGACTTGCGACTGTACTGAAACGAATCCAAGACCATGCATTTCGCCTACGTCCCGAGAAATGTCAATTTTATCCTACATCTGTGAAGTATTTAGGATTTATATTCGACAAATCAGGTCGTCGTCCAGATCCAGAAAACATTGAAGCCACTCAAAGAATGCCTGTATCCTACAATATACCTACTCTGCGATCCTTTATAGGACTCATTAGTTACTACTCAGCATTTTCACCATCCTTGCATGAGAAGTGAGCACCGCTGAACCATCTGCTGGGGAAAAATGTTAAGTGGAATTGGACACAGTAGTGCCAAACAGCTTTCAATGGCTTGAAAAAGCTCCTTACATCCAATCTTCTATTGACGCATTATGATCCCAAAAGTGCCGATTATTGTTGCAGCGGACGCGTCTGCATATGGTGTAAGTGCAGTTATCTTGCATAAATTTCTGAATGGAAATGAGAAAGCCATAATGCACGCTTCAAGAACGCTGACACCTACTGTAAAGCGTTATGATCGAATTGAGAAGGAATCTTTGGCTATCGTTTTCGCAGTACGGCGCTTACATAAGATGGTGTATGGACGACCCCAACTAGTGAGTCTGCACCTATTAATACGGCTCACTTTATTTGTCAATGACTTCATGGACTGCTACAATGTTTCGATTTGACTATTTCCAAAGTATTTATTGGTGCATTGCACAAATTGCACAAATATATGCGTTGAAAACATGAATCCGTTGTTCTGATAGCCAAATTTAATCATTGACATAGAACCAGCAAACTTCGTTACACAACGATTTGGTGATAACAATATTGATAATTTACCCTGTTCCATTATTGTTCCGGAAACATAGAGCGTAAACGTTAGCTACGGTTATCGTGAAGATACAATAACTGTAGAAGTCATAAAGCATCTTTAACTTTACTCTGTGTAGTTAGCTTTTGTGCATTCATAATTCTCCCGTATGGAACATCAAATCTAAGGGATATCAATTTAGAGGTACTCATAAAACTGGATGTCGCAAACTCGCGTCGACTGGAAACATAGATCTACATAAATGGACTAGGCTTTACATAAAATAGGGTTTAAATTATTAATTATTCTTGAACTAGCATTAACATTGGTGTCAATTTGATTAAGACTGACTGCTGGATTGATCTTGTTAATCACGGAGATTGAAATCTCAGTCAGTTAAACATTGTGAATATGCCCACTGATGGAGATCCAGCGTGTTGTGATAGAGAGTCCCACTTATTGACCATTCTTAAGGAGAGTCTGTAACCAACTAGTAGATGTTTAGTTACAAACTTATGAATCTTTTTGAATGTCCTCGTGAATTTTCCATGCTAAAAGACAAGAAACAGGGGGCATACAAAGACTGAGCACTTTGCATACATTATCAACCGCATAAAACAATCCTCTTAACAAATAAACGAGCAAACATCAAAAAAGTGAAAAAGAAGTAGGCATTTGAATCAGTGTAATGCCCGAAACAGTCTTAAAAGTGTAGCAACGTGGATATCACTAGTCTGGAAAATTTTGAAAGATTTTATTATAAGATTAAAATATCGCTATACTTAGGGAAACGATGGTACACGTGAATCACGCATTCAAATTATACGCCTACGTTTATAATTTCCTGGACATATTTCAAAAAGCACATGTAATGTCAGAATCACTCACCAGTGGTTAGAAAATACCACTTTTCAAAACCATTCTTAATTTGCCAGATAGCTCAAAACCCAGTTGTATAACGTAATTAATACATTTTTATCAATGGACGGAAGAGTCCAGAGACTAGAAACTAGACTGCAGCATTCAAAGTATAGGCAAAATAAATCAGTTAGTTTAAAGTAGCTCGTCATATAGATATTGGAAACTACTTTATAGAGATATTGGAATTCGAACAGCGCATACTATGATAATGTTGCGTCCCAACGTGAGATGATGTTTGGACGAGGAAAAAGTGGCCTGTCGAAACCTAAAAAGGTTCATTCTCTCGAGAATTTAAAGTCAGTCGAAGTCCATACTTTAAATTTTTGTCCGCTATTTGTCCATTAACATATTGTTTACTGTAACTTATCCCAGTTATTTTTTGTGTTGCAATACACGGGATGTAAATCTTAATACTTTGGTGTCTGAATTTCTTAGTTGGTTAATTTAATGGTATTTATATTGATGGATTGTGGTATGCGGTCCTTATATAGAATATAAAGCATCCTATACAGTCTTGTTTCTGCCTTGGCTGTTACCCGGTCACTAGCCATTTTAGGCATTCTGATGTCTAATTCTCAAAGGGACATGTGCTTAATAAATACCTTATATAACTGATAATATCTGTAAATATCGAAAACAGCACATAAGTTGCTGTACACATGGAAGCCTAAGAGAACTGTAGGGAAATGTTGCAAAGTACTTTAGTTAACCTAATTTCGCCATGTAACGTCAAAATCCAATAGCTGAAACGTAGGAAATTCAAACTGATGGTGTTCAGCAAATCGATCTCTTTAGGACGCGAAATAGATGTGAGTAGTCGTAGTATATTTTTCTGTGGCTAATGCCATTACACTCAAGTAACTCATCCTGATATTCCAATAAATCAAAACCAAACTTGGAGGCCGTCCTTAGCACCATAGTCAGTTCTACTTAATTACTACTACTACTACTAATTATTACTAACTAATAGAACTTAGCTGGAAGTATTTCTGTTAGGTTCTATTGTGAGTCTTCAAACTGCTTGTGTCATTGGTTTGACAACAACTTTACTGCATCAGAGACGTCCACACCTTGCTTTGTAGTTTCAACTGAACAGAATTGGTTCGACTCAGGGTAGAGGACCATGATGGTATGAGAATTTGTTTGACATTAAAATAGGTAAACAGCGAGTACGCTCATTTCTATGTACTTTATTAACACATTACAAAAATCCTGCTGATAGAATCAGATTGTATCACTTTTCACCAAAAAATCCTTTTTACATCACAATTTCAAGTAGTTCCGTATATCTTAGATAAAAATCATTGTTGAACAAACGCTTAATAGCAACGTGATATCAAGAAAAAAGAATATAAAGGTTTTGTTGAAGCATACATTTTAAAGAACTCAGCAGTAGACTAAACTGAAACAACCGGGTAAAGTATTGGGTTTGAAGAGTACGTATATACAATTCTTTTATTTGCATACACTGTTATCCAAGGTTTTTTAGACTATATATTTTCAGCTAAATTTCTTTGCTAAATAGAAGTACATCTGCATATCGTAAATTGATAGGTAGGTCTCCCGGTAGGGAATCGATTTCTGAGAAGTTAAATAAAGGAATAGTTTCTACCAGGATATAATGAAATTAAATAAAGAGGGAATAAGGGGGGAGTTAATTCAGATGAACACAACTTCAAGCTGACGGTTCTGATAACAGTCCGCCATAAACTCCGACTCGACTGATAGTATCAAAGTAAAAAGCCTTTATAAGGTTTATGTGCTTCTAGTGTACGGGCTTTAATGCTAAATGCTGCCACAGAACCCTTCGATCTATGGAATCAAGGAATATGACTGTTGTCGGACGATGGTAGTTATACTTATGTCCTAGGATCTGACGGAGAGTAAGTTACTAGTTAATGCATCCTCACCCAGGTTTGAAATTAACCTGGTTTACTCGTGCTTCCTAGCTCCAGACAAGCGTGGGATGATTTCAGGGGTTAGTGATTTATACACCGTTGGTCAAATTGATTCCACTGTGGTTGTTGCAAGATTTTTCCCTTCTTATGAACTGGAATGTCTAGCGACAAAATCTAGCCATACGGGTTACCTCTAGCTCCCAGACTTTAGCATTAGTTAACCCACCTGTTAAAACTGAACCACCATCTGGGATCAACCTGTTAGTCCCTGTCACCTTGCTTATTTTAAGTAATAGCCTTTTCAACCTTATTAGGAATCGGGGCACTTGTCACTTTTTAAGTCAGAAAGTTTGGGGATAGTCGGTATATGAAGAGCGGCTGGGGGACCAATCGAACTGTTTGAAGTGTTCCGCCCATCGGTTTAACCTGCTAAACTGGGAGTGGATCATGAACCCATCCTTTTCATGAATAGTCTCACTAACCGGTTTTCTAATACCAGTTTTCTTGATGAGTCGGGATAGTTGTCTAGTATTCCCCACCTCCCCAGTCGTTTCCATTGCTCTTGCTTTTGTCACCCACAGTTGCTGACAATCCTTGCGTAGATTTTTTATTAGTCTGCGTTTGAGTTGTCATAGCTCTCTATCATTCTCCGATGCTTCCGATATGACTTTTCGAGCATCTTCCAATTTAGTAGAGGTTCTCGAAATCCATCGGTATTTTCTTACCCTTCGATCTTAGTCGGATGTAGACATGGCTACTTGAAAATTGACCCAAGCATCTTCACGGTGATTTATATTCTTGGTCGACCAGTTGCTTAGCTAGTTTCTTGTGAATTCATTCTTCGCCTTTTAGTTTTCGAACTAATATCCATGGGGTTTTCTTGTTGCCACCTTTCCACGTCCTGTAAAATGCATGGAAATGCTTTATGTCTCCTGATCATGATCAGACTTCAAGGATATACAACTATAGGATACTAGTTGAAGCTGTTCGATTAATTGCTGAAATGTTAATCTGGGGCAATCAAAATGATAGTTCAGTCATGGAGTAATCCTAATATTCATCTAAAAATATATTAACTAGTTTTTTCCTTGAAGGAATATTTTGGAATATTTTTTACAATTTATGAAAGAAGATTCAAGTCGAAGAATATGCGTTCAGCTATTACAAACTTTAAATATTTTATTTGAAAATATGACAAATCAGACTGCAATATGTAAGCGTGCATTTGTTTTCCGTTCGAAAATGTTCTTTATAGATTACCTTTTGTCGAATAATCATACAAATGCTATTATTACTCATCGTTTCGATTTTACGGATGAGGAGGTCGGTCTGCTTAATTTTAATCTAGCTCTCTTTTAGGTTGTGGCTTATTGTATCTCATTTTTGAAAATATTATCCTTCCGTCTTAACATAAATACGATCAGCTTTTTCTACATTGAGGTAATGTTTGTCTTAGAAGTATTTTGAAACTGGTTATTGTCATCATTATATTTTAGTCTCGTCGAGAGTTTGATTTATATGTTGAAGCGATTAAATTATTTGCTCATCCAGAGAGTATGGTTCGTATTGCTGTGCGTACTATCACTCTCAATGTGCATAAAGGTAGAGTTTATTATAATTAGTTGTATTCGATTTTTTAATTATCTTTTTTTAATCCCTGGTAACAGTTAAAGCGACTGTTTAGGCACGCTTCCTTAGTCGTCACAACCTGTGGAGGGGTTATTCGTCTTCCATATTCTTCGGAGTGTTTGGGCCAGGCGCATAGTTAGTTGTATTTGGTCAATTGAACTCCAAATTTCCAGTGATACGAATAAAATCGTCAAGGTTGTCTGGAGCCTTGTGACCAGCTCCTGTCTATATGACTCATTTGCATTTTGCTGACAGCCTCTGTGAGACTTTTAACACTTGCAATGAGTTTTTCTAAGACCAGTTCATTTGCTGATTTCTCTTTTTGAGTATAACGCATCATATGTGATGCGTTTGGGGGACTTCTTTCCATTATTCTATCTGTAATACGTGCTAAATAAAATAACTAAGTGTCAGGATCTTGTGCATCCAAACAGTGTTGAAGATAGAATAGGAGAGCTTGTATCCATCCTTGTTTTAGGACTGCTTCACCCACTAAAGATTGTAGATGACGCAAAAATTGTGACGGTGACCTACCGCCTAATGTTTCTCCTTGGAAAAGCTTTTGGATTATTTGTTAATCTGATAATGATTCACTATTTCCTGTCTTAGGATGGCGTATGGTTGTGGTGTTGGTGGACTTAAAATCAAGTTGTG
Source organism: Schistosoma japonicum (assembly GCA_025215515.1). Lineage (NCBI taxonomy): Eukaryota > Metazoa > Platyhelminthes > Trematoda > Strigeidida > Schistosomatidae > Schistosoma > Schistosoma japonicum. Next base: position 59,173,530 of record CM046069.1, read on the forward strand.
GACTTCTTTGGCTACTGAAGGGGGTAGAACTAAACATAAATCTCAATAGCGACCTCCTTCAGATTTAATATTGTGACTCGTGAAATAATACTGAAGCTGAGCAAACTACAACTCAGGGTCACTACGATCGAATTCTGGGAGTTGGGCTTTGGTAGTTTTAACGGTGTCTATGTCTACCACAGGCATATCCTCTGGGCTTTTGGTTGGGATTGAATCTGATATGTTATATGAACAATATAATAATGTAATAAGAACGGAAAACTAATGAATCTAATGGTGGTACCTAGTGATAAAAATAAAACACTATGTTAAAAATATACATATATATACGCAATCTTAATTGCTGCAAAACAGAAGGCTTATTTTTACGATTAAATGCAAAAAGAAATAGTGATAAGTATAACAAAAATTAAATATTGTGTTCAATACAGAGCTCACCAGTTTAACACCTTAGTACATCCCTTTTTCAGGGATACGTGAGTAGAGAACACTTATTAATATATGCAATAAGTTGAAGCAAAGGAGTGTCATAAACGTGACACTAGGAAGATTAAGATAATAGATAGTTGTTTGAAATAGTCAATTGTAGCTTCAAAAACGAACATGACCTTGTGAACAGCACCTCATAGGAGAACGATGGAGATCAGAAGTATCACATTGAGGTATCATGAATAGACTACAAAGACGCACTTACCTATTCGGCGTAGATTCCAGGTGATAATGTCAACACAGCACGGCAGTTGGGAACTGTAAAGATAAAGAAAAAAGGACAAGCAGCATGGCGAGTGGACACAAATGACCAATTAAGTACATCTGTTTGCACTGGAACTTAAGGTGTACCTGTTGCGTTATATGAAGCATATTTGTTATTTCTCCTTTTTTATTCTGAAAAACGTCGAGTAGTACTAGAGATAACTATGATAGATTTTAGAGCTACTTTAGGATAAAGAGCCCAGGGAAGTATAGTATAGTTAAATAAAAGATATACTGCATCACCTCTAAGAAATGAATAGGCGCTACGAGATTCCAGAGCACTATCTGCCAGGATGGAAAACGTTCTATTGCCTGTAGGTGAATAGTGGAAAAGCTCTTAAGACCTGCAGGTAATTTTTTTAGAAGTATTATTTAAAAAAACTAAATGCCGGAAAGTCCGTTGATAATTGTACCCTATCCTACATAAGTTGCAGGTACCGGCGTCGTCTACGTAGAGGTTTATTGCAAATCTAAACTGTGACAGGGAGCTACATTGTCATATGCTTTCTAGTAACCGGTTCCAGAGGTTGGCATAGCGTGCAAAAAAGTAGATGGATTTTAATTTACTAGTGGCCTTTTGCATATGTTGAAAATAGTCCCTTAAACTTTCGCATAACACTGCTGACTGAAGACAAATTTATAGATGTAGGAACTAGAGATGAAACAAAAAGCATGGCAACCGAAATACAATACATTTTCAATCATGTATTTGCATTTTGCGATTTTACATTCGAGTGGCAGGGTAGAAAATGTCAAGGCCACTATACACTAATAATAGTCACTCCATGTACATCCCAAATTGCCATTTGAAGTTTAAACAGGACCAGAAATTCTCAACAATTGACGGATATGATTGTGACTGCAGTTACCGTGTATTCAGATGATACACAAATTGTCACTGCAATCTATTAAACACAGAACAAATGATCAGTCTCCTTACATGAACAATTGACACGATTATATTTACATGAGAAATCTCTGTGACATTAGTTCCCGGAAGCTCATCTCCTCACTAACCTTACTGTTCATGACTGGTCACTGTCACTTTTACTGTGCTATCTGTTGTAAGGTCGTTATTGTAACTATATATACAAAGTTCGTTCAGAGTAGGAATGAGTGTTGTGAGTGCTGAGTTGCAGTGTTGTTGGCTAGATCTGTGGTGGAGTAATGTGGTGTTTTGTTTGTATTTGTTATGAATCGATTCATTTAGTTGTTGTATTTACTGTTTTGTTGCTTGTCCTATTAATATTTTTACTCTGATATCAATTCACTCACTCACCCACTCATTCATTCATCCACTCATTTGTTGAGTTAGTGAGCTAGTGAGTAAAGCAGGCTAACAATGTTGATGACTGTCTAATTTACTAACTAAATGGCTAGCTGACTAGTGAATTCACTGAATTGTTTTACCTCACTATGTCACTAATATTTTATGATGATTAGGATTATTGACTACTCGTATTGATTTTTTTGAATTTAAATGTTGGAGACGTGTATATATGATTAGTTTATAGCAGTGGAATTCAGTTTGAAAATAAGCAATCCAGTAGTCAGACGCATAATTATGTGTCTCCCCATTTTCTCAATAATTCGAACGAAACTGAAGAAGTTGGCGAAATTGTCAGTAAAGAAAACGAAGCTACATATTGATGCAACAGAAAATGTTGACGAAATCGACAATAGAATATGTGTTAGCATCGCCAATGCAATTGATGGTAAGACTGTTGTTGTTGTTATTAATACTTACCTTCTGAAGTAGGTAACATTGAAGATGTGGAAGGTGATGAGCATTATTGTGAAGTGAAAGCTGAAGAGGAATTCGAAGAAGCGGAGGAGGTAGCAAAAGAAAAGGATGAAGTAAAAGATGATGTGGAAGAGGAGAAAGAGGATGAGGAGGAGGAAGAAGAAGTGGACGTGGAAGAAGAGAATGAAACAGAAATTGTAAACGACTGTGCACATGAAGTGAGGGAAGAGGTGGAAGTAGAAAGAGAACAGGGATCCGGTGTTTATGTGGTTGATTATGAAGGTGAAGATGATGATGATGATGACAGAGATGGAGAGGAGGGGAAAGAAGAGGATAGAATGGAAGATAGAGAAGAAAGTGGTGTTTTTGTTGTTATTAATGCAAGTGATGATGATGATGATGATGATGAACGTGATGCTGTTGTTGCTGAAGCAACAGATGTAGAGGAAGACGAAAAGAGTGTAAATGATGTGAAACGAGATGATCCCTATGTTGCTGCTCGTGGTGATGAGGATGGTGATAGTGATGATGAAGATGACTGTAATGATGATGACAATGGCAAATCTGATTGGGATGTCGAGGACGACATTGAGAATAATGATAATTGTGATGATATTATTGGAGTCAATATTGATCACAATAATAGAATTAATTTTAATAATGATAAGAATGATACTAATGATAATATTTATAATCGCAGTGACAATTATAATAATAGTACTTTTGATTATAATAGCGACGATGTTAGAAATTGTAATTATCCTTATAATTTTATTCATTTCAACGATATTATGAATGAGAATTTGAGAAATTGTTACATGAATATAGTGAGTGAGGAATCCGACATAAGCAATACTGAAGAATTGTGTAGAAAAGTAGGCATCTTGTTATTGTTCATATTGTGTATATATCATGTTTATTCTTTTGTTGTTGCTTTTTGCAGATAGTGAATAATCAACCACAATGATTAGTCTATTCAATATGGTTGATTATTCACTATCTGCAAAATAACAACAACAAAAGAATAAACATGATATATACACAATATGAACAATAACAAGATGCCTACTTTTCTACACAATTCTTCAGTATTGCTTATGTCGGATTCCTCACTCACTATATTCATGTAACAATTTCTCAAATTCTCATTCATAATATCGTTGAAATGAATAAAATTATAAGGATAATTACGATTTCTAACATCGTCGCTATTATAATCAAAAGTACTATTATTATAATTGTCACTGCGATTATAAATATTATCATTAGTATCATTCTTATCATGATTAAAATTAATTCTATTATTGTGATCAATATTGACTCCAATAATATCATCACAATTATCATTATTCTCAATGTCGTCCTCGACATCCCAATCAGATTTGCCATTGTCATCATCATTACAGTCATCTTCATCATCACTATCACCATCCTCATCACCACGAGCAGCAACATAGGGATCATCTCGTTTCACATCATTTACACTCTTTTCGTCTTCCTCTACATCTGTTGCTTCAGCAACAACAGCATCACGTTCATCATCATCATCATCATCATCACTTGCATTAATAACAACAAAAACACCACTTTCTTCTCTATCTTCCATTCTATCCTCTTCTTTCACCTCCTCTCCACCTCTGTCTTCATCATCATCTTCACCTTCATAATCAACCACATAAACACCGGATCCCTGTTCTCTTTCTACTTCCACCTCTTCCCTCACTTCATGTGCACAGTCGTTCACAATTTCTGTTTCATTCTCTTCTTCCACGTCCACTTCTTCCTCCTCCTCCTCATCCTCTTTCTCCTCTTCCACATCATCTTTTACTTCATCCTTTTCTTTTGCTACCTCCTCCGCTTCTTCGAATTCCTCTTCAGCTTTCACTTCACAATAATGCTCATCACCTTCCACATCTTCAATGTTACCTACTTCAGAAGGTAAGTATTAATAACAACAACAACAGTCTTACCATCAATTGCATTGGCGATGCTAACACATATTCTATTGTCGATTTCGTCAACATTTTCTGTTGCATCAATATGTAGCTTCGTTTTCTTGACTGACAATTTCGCCAACTTCTTCAGTTTCGTTCGAATTATTGAGAAAATGGGGAGACACATAATTATGCGTCTGACTACTGGATTGCTTATTTTCAAACTGAATTCCACTGCTATAAACTAATCATATATACACGTCTCCAACATTTAAATTCAAAAAAATCAATACGAGTAGTCAATAATCCTAATCATCATAAAATATTAATGACATAGTAAGGTAAAACAGTTCCGTGAATTCACTAGTCAGCTAGCCATTTAGTTAGTAAATTAGACAGTCATCAACATTGTTAGCCTGCTTTACTCACTAGCTCACTAACTCAACAAATGAGTGGATGAATGAATGAGTGGGTGAGTGAGTGAATTGATATCAGAGTAAAAATATTAATAGGACAAGCAACAAAACAGTAAATACAACAACTAAATGAATCGATTCATAACAAATACAAACAAAACACCACATTACTCCACCACAGATCTAGCCAACAACACTCATTCCAACTCTGAACGAACTTTGTATATACAGTTACAATAACGACCTTACAACAGATAGCACAGTAAAAGTGACAGTGACCAGTCATGAATAGTAAGGTTAGTGAGGAGATGAGCTTCCGGGAACTAATGTCACGGAGATTTCTCATGTAAATATAGTCATGTCAATTGTTCGTGTAAGGAGACTGATCATTTGTTCTGTGTTTAATAGATTGCAGTGACAATTTGTGTATCATCTGAATACACGGTAACTGCAGTCACAATCATATCCGTCAATTGTTGAGAATTTCTGGTCCTGTTTAAACTTCAAATGGCAATTTGGGATGTACATGGAGTGACTATTATTAGTGTATAGTGGCCTTGACATTTTCTACCCTGCCACTCGAATGTAAAATCGCAAAATGCAAATACATGATTGAAAATGTATTGTATTTCGGTTGCCATGCTTTTTGTTTCATCTCTAGTTCCTACATCTATAAATTTGTCTTCAGTCAGCAGTGTTATGCGAAAGTTTAAGGGACTATTTTCAACATATTCCATGATTTAACCTTCAAAATTTATGATATTTCTGATTTCATTTCGCATGCTGGACTGTGTTACGTGACTCTTGTAGTTATAGGCACTAGTTTTTTTATACAAGTCGCTTCCTATGAGGTTTGGATACATATAAAAGGTCAGTTTCGTCTGTTAACCATGTCTACTATGGATCACTATTTGCATTTACTAATGAACAAAGACATTTTTTATGAATTTAAACGTTTCGTTAAAGGGCAACGAATGAAGTAGAGTTGTTTGTAAAGACTATAAAAACGGTATTGGATGCTTAGGTTTATTGTGTGTTCACTACAGTTACTTCTGCCACAATAAAAATAGTATACTTTTCACATTCTGTTCAATCAATTTATATCTCTGCTGTAAGGTGAACCCGATACCATATGCTGAAAGTGTGGTACAATCACCTAATATCCATCCTTCATCTGAGGTTGGGTTGTGGGGATACCTTGCCATGCATGTTGGATACATCTTGCGGTTGCAGACGCTTACGAAAAGTAGCATATGCAAAGTCAATTACATTGAAAATGGCTGTGCCTGAAAACAGCAGAGGTTAAATTGTTGCAAAATCTGTGTCTGACATCCTCCTCATCCACGTGTTGTAATTATTCTCAATTTTGCTATTTTTTATTTAAGTATAAAGTAAGCGGTAACCGTTACTGCTCTTTATTTCTTCCACTCGGACCTTGTTAATTGTGATTGGTTGTAGTGTCATTTTAGTGTACTGATTACTCTAATTTCTACAAGGTCACTTTTGTAACTATATATACAGAGTTAGGATATAATAGAACAGGATCTTCACAGTGCTGCGTTCGTGTCTTCTTGAGTTAGGCTTGGGGTGGGTAATCAGTTATCGAGTTGTTGGTTACGGTTGCGATTATCAGTTGGCGCAGACAATTTGCAGATTAGAGTTGCGGCTAGTTCGCATATAGCAGTAGGCGTTTTATCGCGACACAACAATTGGCGACGAGTGATGGTGACTGTGGATCCTACCAAGATGGATATTTTGTTGGATGAACAACTAGAACTAATGCAGCTTGTCACAAGCCTGAAATCTAATCCCGAAACATCCTCGGCTGTTCCTGTTCCCAACTCTACACTTTCAGTTGTTGGAATTACTAATAGTATTGCTGAATTTAATTATGATCCAGAAGCTAATGTTACATATGATATATGGTTCCGGAGGTATGAATATTTGTTTATGTATGATTCAGCTTTTCAGGACGATGCACGGAAAGTTCGCCTACTACTCAGAAAGCTTGGTACAGCAGAACTTGACAAGTACTGTAACCTAATTCTACCCCAAAATCCTCGTGACAGAACATTCTCTGAAACCTGATCAACTCTCAGCCAACATTTTGTTGATAATTCTTCTCTGTTCAATATTAGACATCGTTGCTTAAAGTTAAAAATGAATGAAACAGATGATTTCTTAACGCATGTTGGAGTTGTAAACAGGAAATGTGAACTGTTTAAATTAAAAGATCTATCGGAGAACCAATTTAAGTCGTTCATACTCATCTGCAGCCTACAGTCAGACAAAGTTGCTGATATTCGAACGTGATTGCTACACCGTCTTGATCAAGAACCAACATTGTCTTTCAATGATATTGCCACAGAATATCAGCGACTGACCAACTTAAAGCATGGTACTACACTTGTCTAGTCTGGTGGTAATGGTGACATTTGAGTTCATGCGGTTTGTCGAAAACCTACTTCTCACCAAGTCACTCCAGCAACCGCTTAAACTTATTGTGACAAACCAGCCGATAAGAAGAAAATTACTCCCCCATCCAGATGCTGGAACTGTGGTGCATGGCATTTTGCCAAGTTCTGTCCATTTGAGAACTATCGCTGCAGAAAGTGCAACATACTGGGACACAAAGAAACTCCTTGCAGACAGAAAGACACACGCACTCGGTCACGCTCTAGAAGAAGATTACGTTCACCCAGTAAGCCGGCTGAGTCACTTTCAGTATCCACCGCAAATCACGCTCACCAGAGACCAGCCATAATGTATGTTTCTGTTCAGATAATTGGTCATACGGTAAGCCTTCAACTTGACACAGCATCTGATATTCTATTCTTTCTAAAAAAACATGGATTAAGATTAGGGAACCTGTACTATGCGCTACAGAACAGCTCGCCATAAGTGCAACAGGCGATCGTCTGGAGATTATTGGCAAAATTTTATGCTCAGTGACATTTAATGATATAACCATGGATGGAGTATGTTATGTGGTTAACAATAATCTACACTCGTTGGGTTTAGATTGGTTTGCTAATCTGAAACTAGGTGATGTTCCACCAAGCACCGTATGCCACCGCATCGTAAGAATAAAGACGAAAAATATTTCACGAAGATTCTAAAGGAATTCGACAACGTATTTACAAAAGGTTTAAGATGTTGTACCACAATGAAAGTCTCTCTTCGCTTGACGCCGAATGCTTTTACAGTATTCCGTCCCATATGCTTCGCTACCAGAAGTCGACGCGGAACTTCAACGCTTAGAGAAGCAAGGTGTTCTTATACCAGTATCATTCTCGGCCTGGGCAGCCCCAGTAGTCGTTGTAAAGAAACCTTACGGTACACCTCGCATCTGTGCCGTCATTTCGACCGCTCTAAATGCTGTCCTAGAACAACACCACTATCCACTACCAGCTCCGGACGATTTGTTCACTATTCTAAACGGCTGTAGTTGTTTTTCCGAAATAGACCTTACCTACACCTGTTACCCCTCTCAGAGGAGCATAGGCCGCTCACCAGTATTCTCCATTCAACTCTGTCCTGAGCAATCCTTTCCAGCTTTTGACAGTTGCTGTTCATCGTTTAAATGTCTGTTTCCAGTTCTCGACGTAGTGTGTTTTTTGGCCTTCCTCTTTTCCGTTTTCCAACAGGGTTCCAAGTTAATGCTTGTCTCGTGATGCAGTCAGATGATTTCCGCAATGTATGTCCTATCCATCCTATTCGAACGTCGTTTCCTGATTTCCTCTTCAGCTGGAAGTTGGTTTGTTCTCTTCCATAGTAGGCTGTTGCTGATGGCTTCCGGCCAACAGACATTCAATATCTTGCGTAGAAAGTTGTTTATAAATACCTGTAGCCTCCTGAGGATTTTCGCAGTAGCTCTCCACGTTTCAGTTCCATAGAGAAGAACTGCTTTAAATTAGACCTGGCAGATGCTTATTTGCAAGTTGAGGTTGAACCAGCGTGCGGTGAATTACTCACAATAAGTACGCATCGGGGGACTTTTTCAATACATAAGACTACCGTTTGGAGTCAAACTGCACCAGATATTTCCCAACAATTAATGGATACGATTTAAACCGCCCTCATCGGAGAGGCCGTGTATTTAGACGACATACTCGTTGTCGCAGAATCACCAAACGAACTGTACAATCGACTTGCGACTGTACTGAAACGAATCCAAGACCATGCATTTCGCCTACGTCCCGAGAAATGTCAATTTTATCCTACATCTGTGAAGTATTTAGGATTTATATTCGACAAATCAGGTCGTCGTCCAGATCCAGAAAACATTGAAGCCACTCAAAGAATGCCTGTATCCTACAATATACCTACTCTGCGATCCTTTATAGGACTCATTAGTTACTACTCAGCATTTTCACCATCCTTGCATGAGAAGTGAGCACCGCTGAACCATCTGCTGGGGAAAAATGTTAAGTGGAATTGGACACAGTAGTGCCAAACAGCTTTCAATGGCTTGAAAAAGCTCCTTACATCCAATCTTCTATTGACGCATTATGATCCCAAAAGTGCCGATTATTGTTGCAGCGGACGCGTCTGCATATGGTGTAAGTGCAGTTATCTTGCATAAATTTCTGAATGGAAATGAGAAAGCCATAATGCACGCTTCAAGAACGCTGACACCTACTGTAAAGCGTTATGGTCGAATTGAGAAGGAATCTTTGGCTATCGTTTTCGCAGTACGGCGCTTACATAAGATGGTGTATGGACGACCCCAACTAGTGAGTCTGCACCTATTAATACGGCTCACTTTATTTGTCAATGACTTCATGGACTGCTACAATGTTTCGATTTGACTATTTCCAAAGTATTTATTGGTGCATTGCACAAATTGCACAAATATATGCGTTGAAAACATGAATCCGTTGTTCTGATAGCCAAATTTAATCATTGACATAGAACCAGCAAACTTCGTTACACAACGATTTGGTGATAACAATATTGATAATTTACCCTGTTCCATTATTGTTCCGGAAACATAGAGCGTAAACGTTAGCTACGGTTATCGTGAAGATACAATAACTGTAGAAGTCATAAAGCATCTTTAACTTTACTCTGTGTAGTTAGCTTTTGTGCATTCATAATTCTCCCGTATGAAACATCAAATCTAAGGGATATCAATTTAGAGGTACTCATAAAACTGGATGTCGCAAACTCGCGTCGACTGGAAACATAGATCTACATAAATGGACTAGGCTTTACATAAAATAGGGTTTAGATTATTAATTATTCTTGAACTAGCATTAACATTGGTGTCAATTTGATTAAGACTGACTGCTGGATTGATCTTGTTAATCACGGAGATTGAAATCTCAGTCAGTTAAACATTGTGAATATGCCCACTGATGGAGATCCAGCGTGTTGTGATAGAGAGTCCCACTTATTGACCATTCTTAAGGAGAGTCTGTAACCAACTAGTAGATGTTTAGTTACAAACTTATGAATCTTTTTGAATGTCCTCGTGAATTTTCCATGCTAAAAGACAAGAAACAGGGGGCATACAAAGACTGAGCACTTTGCATACATTATCAACCGCATAAAACAATCCTCTTAACAAATAAACGAGCAAACATCAAAAAAGTGAAAAAGAAGTAGGCATTTGAATCAGTGTAATGCCCGAAACAGTCTTAAAAGTGTAGCAACGTGGATATCACTAGTCTGGAAAATTTTGAAAGATTTTATTATAAGATTAAAATATCGCTATACTTAGGGAAACGATGGTACACGTGAATCACGCATTCAAATTATACGCCTACGTTTATAATTTCCTGGACATATTTCAAAAAGCACATGTAATGTCAGAATCACTCACCAGTGGTTAGAAAATACCACTTTTCAAAACCATTCTTAATTTGCCAGATAGCTCAAAACCCAGTTGTATAACGTAATTAATACATTTTTATCAATGGACGGAAGAGTCCAGAGACTAGAAACTAGACTGCAGCATTCAAAGTATAGGCAAAATAAATCAGTTAGTTTAAAGTAGCTCGTCATATAGATATTGGAAACTACTTTATAGAGATATTGGAATTCGAACAGCGCATACTATGATAATGTTGCGTCCCAACGTGAGATGATGTTTGGACGAGGAAAAAGTGGCCTGTCGAAACCTAAAAAGGTTCATTCTCTCGAGAATTTAAAGTCAGTCGAAGTCCATACTTTAAATTTTTGTCCGCTATTTGTCCATTAACATATTGTTTACTGTAACTTATCCCAGTTATTTTTTGTGTTGCAATACACGGGATGTAAATCTTAATACTTTGGTGTCTGAATTTCTTAGTTGGTTAATTTAATGGTATTTATATTGATGGATTGTGGTATGCGGTCCTTATATAGAATATAAAGCATCCTATACAGTCTTGTTTCTGCCTTGGCTGTTACCCGGTCACTAGCCATTTTAGGCATTCTGATGTCTAATTCTCAAAGGGACATGTGCTTAATAAATACCTTATATAACTGATAATATCTGTAAATATCGAAAACAGCACATAAGTTGCTGTACACATGGAAGCCTAAGAGAACTGTAGGGAAATGTTGCAAAGTACTTTAGTTAACCTAATTTCGCCATGTAACGTCAAAATCCAATAGCTGAAACGTAGGAAATTCAAACTGATAGTGTTCAGCAAATCGATCTCTTTAGGACGCGAAATAGATGTGAGTAGTCGTAGTATATTTTTCTGTGGCTAATGCCATTACACTCAAGTAACTCATCCTGATATTCCAATAAATCAAAACCAAACTTGGAGGCCGTCCTTAGCACCATAGTCAGTTCTACTTAATTACTACTACTACTACTAATTATTACTAACTAATAGAACTTAGCTGGAAGTATTTCTGTTAGGTTCTATTGTGAGTCTTCAAACTGCTTGTGTCATTGGTTTGACAACAACTTTACTGCATCAGAGACGTCCACACCTTGCTTTGTAGTTTCAACTGAACAGAATTGGTTCGACTCAGGGTAGAGGACCATGATGGTATGAGAATTTGTTTGACATTAAAATAGGTAAACAGCGAGTACGCTCATTTCTATGTACTTTATTAACACATTACAAAAATCCTGCTGATAGAATCAGATTGTATCACTTTTCACCAAAAAATCCTTTTTACATCACAATTTCAAGTAGTTCCGTATATCTTAGATAAAAATCATTGTTGAACAAACGCTTAATAGCAACGTGATATCAAGAAAAAAGAATATAAAGGTTTTGTTGAAGCATACATTTTAAAGAACTCAGCAGTAGACTAAACTGAAACAACCGGGTAAAGTATTGGGTTTGAAGAGTACGTATATACAATTCTTTTATTTGCATACACTGTTATCCAAGGTTTTTTAGACTATATATTTTCAGCTAAATTTCTTTGCTAAATAGAAGTACATCTGCATATCGTAAATTGATAGGTAGGTCTCCCGGTAGGGAATCGATTTCTGAGAAGTTAAATAAAGGAATAGTTTCTACCAGGATATAATGAAATTAAATAAAGAGGGAATAAGGGGGGAGTTAATTCAGATGAACACAACTTCAAGCTGACGGTTCTGATAACAGTCCGCCATAAACTCCGACTCGACTGATAGTATCAAAGTAAAAAGCCTTTATAAGGTTTATGTGCTTCTAGTGTACGGGCTTTAATGCTAAATGCTGCCACAGAACCCTTCGATCTATGGAATCAAGGAATATGACTGTTGTCGGACGATGGTAGTTATACTTATGTCCTAGGATCTGACGGAGAGTAAGTTACTAGTTAATGCATCCTCACCCAGGTTTGAAATTAACCTGGTTTACTCGTGCTTCCTAGCTCCAGACAAGCGTGGGATGATTTCAGGGGTTAGTGATTTATACACCGTTGGTCAAATTGATTCCACTGTGGTTGTTGCAAGATTTTTCCCTTCTTATGAACTGGAATGTCTAGCGACAAAATCTAGCCATACGGGTTACCTCTAGCTCCCAGACTTTAGCATTAGTTAACCCACCTGTTAAAACTGAACCACCATCTGGGATCAACCTGTTAGTCCCTGTCACCTTGCTTATTTTAAGTAATAGCCTTTTCAACCTTATTAGGAATCGGGGCACTTGTCACTTTTTAAGTCAGAAAGTTTGGGGATAGTCGGTATATGAAGAGCGGCTGGGGGACCAATCGAACTGTTTGAAGTGTTCCGCCCATCGGTTTAACCTGCTAAACTGGGAGTGGATCATGAACCCATCCTTTTCATGAATAGTCTCACTAACCGGTTTTCTAATACCAGTTTTCTTGATGAGTCGGGATAGTTGTCTAGTATTCCCCACCTCCCCAGTCGTTTCCATTGCTCTTGCTTTTGTCACCCACAGTTGCTGACAATCCTTGCGTAGATTTTTTATTAGTCTGCGTTTGAGTTGTCATAGCTCTCTATCATTCTCCGATGCTTCCGATATGACTTTTCGAGCATCTTCCAATTTAGTAGAGGTTCTCGAAATCCATCGGTATTTTCTTACCCTTCGATCTTAGTCGGATGTAGACATGGCTACTTGAAAATTGACCCAAGCATCTTCACGGTGATTTATATTCTTGGTCGACCAGTTGCTTAGCTAGTTTCTTGTGAATTCATTCTTCGCCTTTTAGTTTTCGAACTAATATCCATGGGGTTTTCTTGTTGCCACCTTTCCACGTCCTGTAAAATGCATGGAAATGCTTTATGTCTCCTGATCATGATCAGACTTCAAGGATATACAACTATAGGATACTAGTTGAAGCTCTTCGATTAATTGCTGAAATTTTAATCTGGGGCGATCAAAATGATAGTTCAGTCATGGAGTAATCCTAATATTCATCTAAAAATATATTAACTAGTTTTTTCCTTGAAGGAATATTTTGGAATATTTTTTACAATTTATGAAACAAGATTCAAGTCGAAGAATATGCGTTCAGCTATTACAAACTTCAAATATTTTATTTGAAAATATAACGAATCAGACTGCAATATGTAAGCGTGCATTTGTTTTCCGTTCGAAAATGTTCTTTATAGATTACCTTTTGTCGAATAATCATACAAATGCTATTATTACTCATCGTTTCGATTTTACGGATGAGGAGGTCGGTCTGCTTAATTTTAATCTAGCTCTCTTTTAGGTTATGGCTTATTATATCTCATTTTTGAAAATATTATCCTTCCGTCTTAACATAAATACGATCAGCTTTTTCTACATTGAGGTAATGTTTGTCTTAGAAGTATTTTGAAACTGGTTATTGTCATCATTATATTTTAGTCTCGTCGAGAGTTTGATTTATATGTTGAAGCGATTAAATTATTTGCTCATCCAGAGAGTATGGTTCGTATTGCTGTGCGTACTATCACTCTCAATGTGCATAAAGGTAGAGTTTATTATAATTAGTTGTATTCGATTTTTTAATTATCTTTTTTTAATCCCTGGTAACAGTTAAAGCGACTGTTTAGGCACGCTTCCTTAGTCGTCACAACCTGTGGAGGGGTTATTCGTCTTCCATATTCTTCGGAGTGTTTGGGCCAGGCGCATAGTTAGTTATATTTGGTCAATTGAACTCCAAATTTCCAGTGATACGAATAAAATCGTCAAGGTTGTCTGGAGCCTTGTGACCAGCTCCTGTCTATATGACTCATTTGCATTTTGCTGACAGCCTCTGTGAGACTTTTAACACTTGCAATGAGTTTTTCTAAGACCAGTTCATTTGCTGATTTCTCTTTTTGAGTATAACGCATCATATGTGATGCGTTTGGGGGACTTCTTTCCATTATTCTATCTGTAATACGTGCTAAATAAAATAACTAAGTGTCAGGATCTTGTGCATCCAAACAGTGTTGAAGATAGAATAGGAGAGCTTGTATCCATCCTTGTTTTAGGACTGCTTCACCCACTAAAGATTGTAGATGACGCAAAAATTGTGACGGTGACCTACCGCCTAATGTTTCTCCTTGGAAAAGCTTTTGGATTATTTGTTAATCTGATAATGATTCACTATTTCCTGTCTTAGGATGGCGTATGGTTGTGGTGTTGGTGGACTTAAAATCAAGTTGTGGACTTCTTTGGCTACTGAAGGGGGTAGAACTAAACATAAATCTCAATAGCGACCTCCTTCAGATTTAATATTGTGACTCGTGAAACAATGCTGAAGCTGAGCAAAGTACAACTCAGGGTCACTACGATCGAATTCTGGGAGTTGGACTTTGGTAGTTATAACAGTGTCTATGTCTACCACAGGCATATCCTCTGGGCTTTTGGTTGGGATTGAATCTGATATGTTATATGAACAATATAATAATGTAATAAGAACGGAAAAATAATGAGTCTAATAGTGGTACTGTTATGGCGGGCACTTAAAGAAGATTGATTATCTCCTAGAACTGTTTTTTCTGTTAACGATTCATTATTTTTGGTTGTATACAAAGTAAGCATTTTATTATTATTATTGTGACGTTGCTCTTATCCTATACTACTGTTTAAGGCATTAACTGTTGTTATATCATTTCTCATTTATGAACTATAGTTAATTGACTGCATATACGTTACCCCAGTTCACACTCACTATTACTGTCATTTTGTATTAATGTCAGTTTTCTAATTGGTTTATGATGTGGTCTGATTTTGCATGTATATAAAGGCATGATTGAAATAAAAACCGATCTGATCTGTCTGTTTGACTCATAAGTCGTTGTTCTTCCTCTATTCCGTTTTGGGACTGGTAGTCGAGGGGCTGACGTGTCTGTACAGTGATTAGCGATTATCAAGGTCATTATATATATTGCACAAAACATAACAATTGGCGACGGGGTTAGAAGTGAATCCAAATTACTTAGTCATTGGTCATAAATTCTACTACAATTTATTATCCAATCAGCACTAAGAATCGTATTCAGTGTCATAAATCGCATTAAAAAAAATCGATCAATATGACTATCACATTTGAGCAAATGAAATTATGTCTGCAGCAGCAACAGCAGCAATTCCTAGCCTCTCAAGAACAAATGCTCGAGTCATTAATGTCAAAAATCGCTATCCAGTCCAGAATAACTCCCGAAGAAAAAGGAATAGATTTGTCACTCAGTTCAGTTCCAGAATTTATTTTTGATGCAGAAAATGGTCATACATTTGAATCATGGTTCGCCAGAATAGAAGATCTTTTTCAAGTGGAATATAAACATGTAGATGACACAAAGAAGGTGCGTTTATTAACACAAAATCTTGGTCAGCATGAATATTCTAAATACAAGAATTATATCCTCCCACGACATCCAAGAGATCTGACATTTAATGAAACTATTGACATTTTAAATGCGATATTCTGTGAACCAGCATCCTTATTTCATATTCGTTATAAATGCCTCCAATTGACAAAAGATGCAGATGAGGATTATTTGTCTTATGCAAGCAGAATTAATCTACAAGCCGAACGTTTTAAATTAAATGCATTGTCAAATGATCAGTTTAAATGTTTATTATTTGTTTCTGGACTCCAGTCACCAGCAGATGCTGATGTTAGAACAAGATTGCTATCACGCATTGAGCAAAACGATGACACTACAGATGGTAACGTCAGAATGTCAACGACTGGTCAACCTCAAAAATGATACGACGCTTATAGAGACTAAAGGTAATGCTTCATTAAATTGCAATATCCATGCTGTCAAATCCAACAAAAGTAAAAGTGTTCCAGTGAATGATCAACGTCAAACTAAATTATTCAAACCGCCTTCGAAGTGCTGGTTTTGTGGATCTTGGCATTTCGCGAGATTTTGCCGTTATAAACGTCATAAATGCAACATTTGCTATAAAGTTGGTCATAAAGAAACAGTGTGCCGACAACAGAATTATTTGAAATCTGGACCACGATTAAATTTTCCCGTAATCATAAAAATTGCATACGTAGTATATATTCAACATTCACGTGTAATCTTGCTGACAAAAGAAGATATGTAGATCTATTAGTTAATGATGTTCAGATTCGTTTGCAGTTGGATACAGCATCTAATATCACACTTATTTCTAAGAAGACTTGGGAATTGATGGGTTGCCCTCCATTACTGCCTACTGAACATACAGCGCGTAATGCATCTGGAGATATTCTAAAACTCGTCGGAATGATAAATTGTTCTGTTAAATTCGGAGTACATTCCTTTACTGGAACTTGTTATTTAACAAACAGACATGATTTAGATCTTATTGGTATTGATTGGATTGACAAATTAAATCTTTGGAAGGTACCACTAGACGCAGTGTGTACATTGAAAGATCCACATGTTCCTAAAAATCTACCTGTATTAAATGTTACATCAAACAATAACGTCTTGACTACAGCTCATCTTTTTGAAAAGCATTCAAATGTGTTTCAAAATATTTTGGGATGTCGCAATATTGGTAAAGCCAAATTATATTTACATCAAGGAGCTACACCAGTTTTTCGTCCAAAACGGCAGGTACCCTACGCCTCCATCGATAAAGTTGATAAAGAACTTGACCGATTAGAAAAGCTTGGGGTTATACAACCTATTACTTTCTCATCATGGGCAGCTCCGATAGTTGTCGTTCAGAAAGCTAATGGTACTGTTCGTCTATGTGCTGATTTTTCTACTGGATTAAATAATGCTCTTCAAAATCATTCATATCCATTGCCATTGCCCGAAGATCTATTCATTAAACTAAATGGTGGACGTTATTTTGCAAAACTGGATTTATCTGATGCCTATTTACAAGTAGAAGTTGATAATGATTCTAAGCCTTATCTAACAATCAATACTCATCGTGGACTTTACCAGTACAACAGACTACCTTTCGGTGTAAAGCCAGCCCCTGCCATCTTTCAACAGTTAATGGACATTATGATATCAAATCTTGATGGTGTTGCCGCTTATCTTGACGATATTATTGTTGTGGGTTCCTCTAAAGAGGAGTTATTATCGCGTTCGGATAAAGTACTTACACGAATATCACAATCTGGTTTTCAGCTGCAGAAACATAAATGTGAATTTTTCCTTCAATCTGTCAAATACCTTGGATTTATATTTGATAAACATGGGCGCCGTCCAGATCCAGATAATATACATGCTATCACACAAATGCCTGCACCTACCGATGTGGTGACTTTAAGATCATTCTTAGGTATGATTGGATATTATAGTGTTTTTGTTCCATCTATGCAAAGGTTACGCCATCCTTTAAATCAACTGCTAAAAACGAATGCAACATGGAATTGGTCAGAAGCATGCCAGAATTCCTTCGAAGAAATCAAGAAAATCTTATCCTCTGATTTACTACTAACCCACTATAATCCAAAATTAGAGATAGTTGTCGCTGTTGATGCTTCTAACTACGGTATTGGTGCTGTTATTAGTCATCGCTTTCCTGATGGTAAGGAAAAGCCGATAGCTCATGCGTCTAGATCTCTAAATGCTACTGAAAGGAGATACAGTCAAGTAGAAAAAGAAGGATTGGCACTGATTTTTGCAATAAAGAAGTTTCATAAAATGATTTATGGTCGACCATTTACGTTGCTGACAGACCACTAACCTCTCCTCTCTATTTTTGGGGCAAAGTCTGGCATTCCAGTACATACCGCCAATCGTTTACAGCGTTGGGCAATTATGTTGTTAGCTTATGACTTTAAAATTCGCTATAAATCAACAATGACTTTTGGTCACGCTGACGTTCTCTCCAGATTAATTGCGACTCAAAAGTTTGACAACGAAGATGTTGTTATTGCTACGGTGTCACTGGAAGATGATATTCATCATATATTGCAAACTTCTATTCAGGCTACACCTTTGTCAGCAATGGACGTAAAATCTACAACTAGGACGGATGAAGAGCTTCAGACAATTATTCGCTATCTTTTGTGTGGTTGGCCCCCACACCTCAACGCAACAGAACGACAATATTTTCATCGACGAGATGCCCTTGCTGTTGTTGATGATTGTCTCATGTTTGGTGATCGCGTAGTTATTCCCAAATCTTTGCGCCACAAAGCCCTGTCACAGTTACATTCTGCACATCCAAGTGTCGTCCGAATGGAAGCATTAGCCCGCAGTTACGTATACTGGCCAAACATTGATACTGATGTTATGAATTATGTATTGAGATGTTCGAAATGTGCACAAGCTGCGAAAGCCCCTAGAAAAACCGAACTTTGTTGCTGGAACCCAGCGACACATCCATGGTCGAGAGTTCATGTAGAATTCGCTGGTCCTCTTAATGGCAAATACTACTTAGTTATCATCGATGCTTTTTCTAAGTGGCCGGAAGTACATTGTATGGGGTCTACATCAACCATGGCTACACTAGATAAACTACGCCAAATATTCAGCTATTTCGGAATCCCAGAAGTTCTTGTCTCCGATAATGGTCCACAATTCTCGTCTGCAGAATTCCAGAAGTTTTGTGCTCTTAACAGTATTAAACATATCAGAACCCCTCCGTATCACCCACAATCAAATGGGCAGGTTGAGAGATTCGTCGACACTTTTAAGAGAGCGTTAATCAAAGCCCAAAGTGAAGGAAGATTAGAAGAGATATTGTATAAGTTCCTGTTTACTTATCGTTCAACACCCAATCGTGAAACGGTCGGTGAAGTGTCCCCTGCGGAAGCTATGCTTGGAAGAAAAATCAGAACGCCATTAGATAGTTTGAAGCCAAATTTTGCAATGACTATCGAACGTAATTCCAGAATGGAAATACAATACAACAAGAAGCATGGCGCTAAGCCCAGAAGATTCGTACTTGGACAAAAGGTTTGTGTACGTGATTTTCATCGTAAAACAATGGAGTGGGTTCCTGGAGTTATCCTAAGAAACAGAGGAAGAGTTATCTATGAAGTCGGAGTAAGTCATATGAAATGGATAAGACATGCTAACCACATCCGACCGTCCAGATGCGAAGACAGAGATGAAGTTAAGCAGAGTACTCCATTGACGTTAAACATGTTACTTGATTTGAATGACAGCAGCAATCAGCAAACGAAAGCAGCGGAGACAAGAACAGCATCGTTTCTCAGGAAATCACAAAGAATTCGAAGGAAACCAAACAGGATCAAAGTCAACCCCTATGATAAATCTTACCGATGATTTTTTTTTCAAAAAAAAGGGGAGGTGTTATGGCGGGCACTTAAAGAAGATTGATTATCTCCTAGAACTGTTTTTTCTGTTAACGATTCATTATTTTTGGTTGTATACAAAGTAAGCATTTTATTATTATTATTGTGACGTTGCTCTTATCCTATACTACTGTTTAAGGCATTAACTGTTGTTATATCATTTCTCATTTATGAACTATAGTTAATTGACTGCATATACGTTACCCCAGTTCACACTCACTATTACTGTCATTTTGTATTAATGTCAGTTTTCTAATTGGTTTATGATGTGGTCTGATTTTGCATGTATATAAAGGCATGATTGAAATAAAAACCGATCTGATCTGTCTGTTTGACTCATAAGTCGTTGTTCTTCCTCTATTCCGTTTTGGGACTGGTAGTCGAGGGGCTGACGTGTCTGTACAGTGATTAGCGATTATCAAGGTCATTATATATATTGCACAAAACATAACAAGTACCTAGTGATAAAAATAAAACACTATGTTAAAAATATACATATATATACGCAATCTTAATTGCTGCAAAACAGAAGGCTTATTTTTACGATTAAATGCAAAAAGAAATAGTGATAAGTATAACAAAAATTAAATATTGTGTTCAATACAGAGCTCACCAGTTTAACACCTTAGTACATCCCTTTTTCAGGGATACGTGAGTAGAGAACACTTATTAATATATGCAATAAGTTGAAGCAAAGGAGTGTCATAAACGTGACACTAGGAAGATTAAGATAATAGATAGTTGTTTGAAATAGTCAATTGTAGCTTCAAAAACGAACATGACCTTGTGAACAGCACCTCATAGGAGAACGATGGAGATCAGAAGTATCACATTGAGGTATCATGAATAGACTACAAAGACGCACTTACCTATTCGGCGTAGATTCCAGGTGATAATGTCAACACAGCACGGCAGTTGGGAACTGTAAAGATAAAGAAAAAAGGACAAGCAGCATGGCGAGTGGACACAAATGACCAATTAAGTACATCTGTTTGCACTGGAACTTAAGGTGTACCTGTTGCGTTATATGAAGCATATTTGTTATTTCTCCTTTTTTATTCTGAAAAACGTCGAGTAGTACTAGAGATAACTATGATAGATTTTAGAGCTACTTTAGGATAAAGAGCCCAGGGAAGTATAGTATAGTTAAATAAAAGATATACTGCATCACCTCTAAGAAATGAATAGGCGCTACGAGATTCCAGAGCACTATCTGCCAGGATGGAAAACGTTCTATTGCCTGTAGGTGAATAGTGGAAAAGCTCTTAAGACCTGCAGGTAATTTTTTTAGAAGCATTATTTAAAAAAACTAAATGCCGGAAAGTCCGTTGATAATTGTACCCTATCCTACATAAGTTGCAGGTACCGGCGTCGTCTACGTAGAGGTTTATTGCAAATCTAAACTGTGACAGGGAGCTACATTGTCATATGCTTTCTAGTAACCGGTTCCAGAGGTTGGCATAGCGTGCAAAAAAGTAGATGGATTTTAATTTACTAGTGGCCTTTTGCATATGTTGAAAATAGTCCCTTAAACTTTCGCATAACACTGCTGACTGAAGACAAATTTATAGATGTAGGAACTAGAGATGAAACAAAAAGCATGGCAACCGAAATACAATACATTTTCAATCATGTATTTGCATTTTGCGATTTTACATTCGAGTGGCAGGGTAGAAAATGTCAAGGCCACTATACACTAATAATAGTCACTCCATGTACATCCCAAATTGCCATTTGAAGTTTAAACAGGACCAGAAATTCTCAACAATTGACGGATATGATTGTGACTGCAGTTACCGTGTATTCAGATGATACACAAATTGTCACTGCAATCTATTAAACACAGAACAAATGATCAGTCTCCTTACATGAACAATTGACACGATTATATTTACATGAGAAACCTCTGTGACATTAGTTCCCGGAAGCTCATCTCCTCACTAACCTTACTGTTCATGACTGGTCACTGTCACTTTTACTGTGCTATCTGTTGTAAGGTTGTTATTGTAACTATATACACAGAGTTCGTTCGGAGTAGGAATGAGTGTTGTGAGTGCTGAGTTGCAGTGTTGTTGGCTAGATCTGTGGTGGAGTAATGTGGTACTTTGTTTGTATTTGTTATGAATTGATTCATTTAGTTGTTGTATTGACTGCTTTATTGCTTGTCCTATTAATATTTTTACTCTGATATCAATTCACTCACCCACTCATTCATTCATCCATTCATTCGTTGAGTTAGTGAGTAAAGCAGGCTAACAATGTTGATGACTGTCTAATTGACAAACTAAATGGTTAGCTGACTAGTGAATTTACTGAATTGTTTTACCTCACTATGTCACTAATATTTTATGATGATTAGGATTATTGACTACTCGTATTGATTTTTTTGAATTTAAATGTTGGAGACGTGTATATATGATTAGTTTATAGCAGTGGAATTCAGTTTGAAAATAAGCAATCCAGTAGTCAGACGCATAATTATGTGTCTCCCCATTTTCTCAATAATTCGAACGAAACTGAAGAAGTTGGCGAAATTGTCAGTAAAGAAAACGAAGCTACATATTGATGCAACAGAAAATGTTGACGAAATCGACAATAGAATATGTGTTAGCATCGCCAATGCAATTGATGGTAAGACTGTTGTTGTTGTTATTAATACTTACCTTCTGAAGTAGGTAACATTGAAGATGTGGAAGGTGATGAGCATTATTGTGAAGTGAAAGCTGAAGAGGAATTCGAAGAAGCGGAGGAGGTAGCAAAAGAAAAGGATGAAGTAAAAGATGATGTGGAAGAGGAGAAAGAGGATGAGGAGGAGGAAGAAGAAGTGGACCTGGAAGCAGAGAATGAAGCAGAAATTGTGAACGACTGTGCACATGAAGTAAGAGAAGAGGTGGAAGTAGAAAGAGGACAGGGATTCGGTGTTTATGTGGTTGATTATGAAGGTGAAGATGATGATGAAGACAGAGATGGAGAGGAGGTGAAAGAAGAGGATAGAATGGAAGATAGAGAAGAAAGTGGTGTTTTTGTTGTTATTAATGCAAGTGATGATGATGATGATGATGATGAACGTGATGCTGTTGTTGCTGAAGCAACAGATGTAGAGGAAGACGAAAAGAGTGTAAATGATGTGAAACGAGATGATCCCTATGTTGCTGCTCGTGGTGATGAGGATGGTGATGGTGATGATGAAGATGACTGTAATGACGATGACAATGGCAAATCTGATTGGGATGTCGAGGATAACATTGAGAATAACGATAATTGTGATGATATTATAGGAGTCAATATTGATCACAATAATAGAATTAATTTTAATCATGATAAGAATGATACTAATGATAATATTTATAATCGCAGTGACAATTATAATAATAGTACTTTTGATTATAATAGCGACGATGTTAGAAATCGTAATTATCCTTATAATTTTATTCATTTCAACGAAATTATGAATGAGAATTTGAGAAATTGTTACATGAATATAGTGAGTGAGGAATCCGACATAAGCAATACTGAAGAATTGTGTAAAAAAGTAGGCATCTTGTTATTGTTCATATTGTGTATATATCATATTTATTCTTTTGTTGTTGTTTTTTTGCAGATAGTGAATAATCAACCATATTGAATAGACTATTCAATGTGGATAGATGTTTCTAGGAAACTGGATTGGTCACTGAATAATTGAGTGAAAATAAGAATGAATGAGTTGGGCAATCATATCATCACATAGTTGAATACAATGAATATATATTTGATTATGAGCAAAGTTCTGATAGAAGTAATTTACTAATAGTAAATCTGTGTACAAATAAATTACTGTGATTGATGAGAATAAAGTATGTATAAACTATTGGTATTTGTGTTCTTGATTGACTGACGGGTAGATAGATGGGTAGATAGTTTGTGTATGGGATATTGTAGACATGAATGTAGTGAGGTGGAGGTAGGTAAACGAGACTGGCGATCATGGAGATATTGATAGGATGGCTGAGACATGTAGAATGGGATCCCGTGGATTTGTATCGGGTCAGGTTTCGTCAAGTCATGTTACTTAATCATTGATTAGATGCATTGTGTGGATTTCAGTTAAGAGCTACAATTAAGCCTCGTGAAATGCATCAACGAAGTAAGAGCTGAGTCACTTTATTTCAATGTGATTAGTTATTGATTACTTGATGAACTAATTAACTAACAACTGATTAATAAGTGCAATGAATTAAAGTTTACCGTTCGAACTAATCTGCGTTACGTTGATTTGTGATGGCAAGTAATGATTATGGAGGGTGAGAACGAGTAAGTGACTGAAAGGACTAACGCTGTTTATCACGCATTGAATAGTTGGAAGGCAGGCAGGTGCTTCGTATGCAAATGACTGAAAATCATATTTCACCCTCAGTGTAACATCGTTATGGTTTAATGTATTCACGCTAACCCTCTATTAATCAAGTTTTAGTCACTTCATACAGAAATGCGGCCACTACTGAACAACGTTTCTGACCCTAGTAATATTACTAACTGTTATGATGTCAACAAAAGTGACTCTTACGGTAGACCAGAGTATGACCAATTATTTGATGTGAGCTTGTGCGCACGAAGTCACTTTAACAAATGCAAATGAGTTTGCCTGGTTGGTCCCCGTAGATCTGGCCTAGACAGTAGTAATGAATACACTTAACGTGTACCCAATTAGTTTAGTGTATTTCATGAATGAAAGATGATATGCTGACTGCAAATATGCTACACGGGAGGATATGCCAAGGGGAACCTAACAATCATAGAAACATAATGTTTACTTTACACAACTAAAATAATTGAAATAGTCTTCTAATATATAGTTCTGAAAGATAGTTATTCCATTCTAATTACCAAACATACCATCAACTAACCCATATAAGAACTTTCATTAATAGGCATGTTCACCAACAACCAATCAAATCAATTACATCTCGAATTGGCAAACGTGTATTTAAATAGTTTCACAAATGATGAATGCACGAATTCATTAATTAATTAATTAACTAATTAACTAGATAATTAACACCATTCAGTAGGAATCCAATTTAATTAGAGATGAGGCAATTATTGAAACATAACTCGGACCAGAACGACTAACGATTCATTTACATACAACCAGATAACACTAAGTCACAACACCACCTTCACACAACTTACATTATAAACACTACTCTCCTGTCGATCGAAATTAACTCAACTCCCCTCGTAGTATCGTAATACACTACACTCGTATCGTAATTCAGCTAAACCACACTTGAATAAAATGACTAGCAGGATCTCTTACATGGATTTACTGAAGTTGACCATATCGAATCAACGTACAGCAGGATACAATGTTTCTAACATAAGATAAGCCTGCATATATCACCTCCTTTACAAAACCTTGCTCCATTTCATTTCATCTGAAGTTGTGAAGTGTGCCAGTTCGCTCTACAAAACCATAGTTTACAATATCCACAAGAATCACCATTTTGATAAGGTTAAGGCAATTCTCTTAACACTCACAGTATGTCACAAGTGTTTGTCAATGCTAGAAACTGAGAACAAAGGACTAGCAAACTAGCTTGCTTATCCTATTCCATGTTAAATCCATACTGGATTCGATGCGATTTATCAAATTACTTCATAAACATTCTCATTATGATACTCCTGAGAAATTCCAATGCTAGACAACTAACCGCATTGAATACAAATCAAAACACTTTGAACACAGGTGAAAGTATTGTGCATTTTATAATTCAATCACAGCTATAGCAATACATTCAATACCATCACTGTTTCATACAAACATTACATTCACCACACCTTCGATCAATATTTACGTTCTCACACTTGATTGTGAAATTCTTAACAAGGTTCATTCTGTGTGTATCCGACTGTTGGCTTGCTGTAGTTCTAGAATTCTCCAGGAACGACTCATTCGTTTGTCAGTTAACACTGTGAACTGGAACTCACTCACCTGACTCCTCGAAGTGTATTTAGTCTACATGACGATTATGTAAACTGGAATTATCAACACCCAGTATACGCACTATTCGCTCGCCTATTTACTTCACCATAATCCTAGTAGATTGTCACTAACTATTTCCACGATAATTAGTAGTCTCCAATGACTCTCAGCATTTCATATTTGACTGTTGACTTCCATCGCTTAACAATTTAAGTGGAATCTCCTTACTAGTAGCAAGATTGACATTCTTGTGTTGTAATAGACATGCATGCGAATCCCACTACAGCTTGTTGAGTGTTTTACCAAGAATACAATCAATAGAAGATTTCAAAGCCCAATCACATGACATTTAAAACATCTAGTATTTCCAGAAGGATATGATTTACATGAATGAAGGCGACGACACTATATGTTTTATTCGAATCACAAATAAGTAGTAACAGCGATTAATTAGAGAATAAGCATCTGTAGTGTTACTAATTAGTACTTGGTATACCAAATTGTAGGCAAAAAATAACAGTGAAAATACAATCGAAAGCAGGAAACTTTATTGAATTAATTAGCGATTAAAACACCATCAACCACGCAGGAACATCTTGAATAGATGATCCCCTCATATCCAAATGTAATCGTCTTAAACATTGACAAGGATAGGCAGTAAACTCACCGAAGAACCAATTACATGTGAACTTCAAATGAATATATAAGTACACAGGACCAATGAGTTAGGAGAAATGGGATAGACACTGAAAGACAGATAGGTAGATAAACAGGCTGATTGATTGATTGATTTGTTGGTTGGTTGGTTGGTTGTTTGCTACCTGATTAATCATTCGTATAAATACACTGACATGGGTAATTATCACGTAATGCTCATCAGGATAACAATATAAATGCAATGTAGGAGGGATATATGAGTTATAAGATAGCTTATACTTGTTGCATCGAAAAAGCCACCACATCATCTGCCCCCTCTTTTAGTCTTAGTACTCGTATGAATATTTCAGTCTTTCTAGACGTATATGATGATAGATTTGTAAAGATGTAGTACTCTCTCACTTAGTATCTACTTGGTATAAGTGATTGAAGTCCACTTACAAACAAGCAGTATAATACTGGATAAATTTGAGAGTAAATAGCATGGAAATTGCAGAACTATTTAATTAAGGCAATCAATAAGATTCAATGAGATCGTGAGAACATGATTTGCTAAATGAACAGAATCTAGGCAGATTAATTGCACCAACAGCATTCTGTATTTTCTTTGATCACAGTAACATTGTTAACAGGATCTGTAACTTCAATTGAGACTTTATCATAATAATGTGCATAACAATCTAATGTTGTATTATCAACATCGGAATGATGATGGGAATTCGAATGATTAGCCTCATTAATAGAAAATTGTATGCTTTCACTAATCACATCAATATTCTTCAGTGGGAAATATGCTTTCAGTATAAGAATGATTGTTTTTGTTAGAAATGACTGAACGTGGTATAATGAAAATGACATTGTTGTCTAATATGCAGCCATCACGTTCTTTCCTCATCTCGTAATAAATATCACTGGGATTCTCGACTGAATAAGGAACGGGATGATGAGTATTATGTAGATCAATCTTCTTAGATATGTCGTTAGAATTAGAAATTACATTAGAGTAATTTTCAGAACTTATTTCGATTGCAGGCTGATTAGTAGTAGAATTTCGGACTTGAAAGATATCACCATCGTCAGTTTGTAATTTTCCAAAAATAATACTAAGAACGAAATATTCAACCACATGTCTTTTCATTAGGATGTTTTGTATATTCCCGTTGACTTGTCACGGACCGAGACTAAACAGTCTCTGTTGCTATATGTGCATGCTGAACGGATTGCTTCGATATAGCGATAGATCACAAGTATTGTTAATGTTGAAGAAAATAATTGATAAATTAATCGGACTGAATAGGGTATGGATCTCAATAAGGCGAACTAGCATTTTCCGACGAGTAATACAAAATGTGCATTTATTCTTATCCTTCACCCTCTCATTTGTTGCATATCATGCTGCAAAATCTTCAAAACAACTAATTATTTCAATTGGTGGACTCTCTCTACTCTCACTCACTCACTCACTCACTCACTCACTCACTCACTCACTCACTCACTCACTCTCTCTCTCTCTCTCATACAACTCATGATGAAAATCAAGTTGATTAGAATAACACTGAATTGGCATTTGAAACACTTCGCATAAACATGATTAAAAGTTCACCAAAATGGAAACGAAGTTTAGAGTCACATTTTTCATAATCAACCTCTGCCTATTGATGAATGTCAACCACAGAGAAGCGATCACTAAGCAAATCAATAACAATAAGCCATGCACATTAAGGCTTATTTATAACACACTACCTGATAATAAGCCATAGATTTTGTTAATCTAACGATTAATGATAATATTTTAAAGTTTGTATGAAAACAACGAAGTGTTAATTGCAAACCGATGGTTAGCCTGATTAGCTAAGAATGAGCGATCGACGCTATGCAAAATAAAGCAATAAATTCAATCTATTCATAAAATAACTAACAATTGTTATCTGTCAACAGAATTATTGAATGAACAATTTTTCGCATTTGAATGAATAATAGAGATTTGAGTTCTCTGTACATTCGCCTGTTGGAATGAACATTTCTTGTTCATTCTGTTTATGTTTATTGATCGAAATTAGTGGATACTGTCATATAGTTTAGTCTGCTACATAAACCACGTCCTACGTTAACTTCCCTTCATTGAACAGTATTTTAAATTGTTTTCCACATTGACTCCACGTTGATACTTATGTATGTAATCATTCGGTTTCACTCCACCAACCCATTTGAGTGGGTATAGGCATCAGAAAGCACAGTCTTACCAGATACACTAAACCTACATTATTACTGGTAAGTGGATATTTACTACTTATTGATTAATAATATTTCCATTTCAATGAATAAACAGCTACTTACAATAACTTCTTTATTCGTTTATCATTTTACATTTGCATAGAATTAGAGAAGTAGTGGAGACTAGGAGCTGGCACCGGATAGCTGCTTCATACTCGTATGCGACTCTGTAGCAGCCGGTGTATCTCTAGACACAACATTTCCTACATTGTACTTCTTACTGTTGCATGTATGCTCAATCTGGGACCAAGCTCAACTTCAAGGTTACACTTTTCTACTGACGCTTGTCTCGATTTATTGTTTGTTGGATTTACACTGTGTCCCAATATAATTCTTACAAATTCATCGTTGCTAACTTCTGATATATACACTTATCTGATTGTTGGTGAATGTGTATTAGTCGATCGGATATACGGTAGTTTACAGATAATTAGGAACTATGTTATTACGGAACAGATTTAGATTGCAATCCTTTAGAAATGAGCAAAAACGGTGCAAATATTTCACTCAAACTCTTTAACGATGCACATCTACGTTTCCATCAGGGTATTTATTACACATTTAATCAGATCGATAATTCAGACATACACATGTCAGTATTCAGTTTAAATGTGCACAATTCAACTGAACAGAATATATAGGGAGAAATGTGTACATATTTGTATATATACTAGCTATATTTATAATGATGATGCGCAAAATGAGAATGTGACATGGTGTCAGTCAATTGTTAAATGTGGCTGTAATAAGGCATGAACGTTGTATAACAATTAGACTTGCACAAAACCGACGTAGTGTCTGAAGACAATAGAGTAATGGAAGGAGGTAAGAGTTGATTTGCATCCAGGCAATGAATGGATGGTATTATCCTATGTGTATTGATATGGTGATGACGAGAGTGGATTTCGGGAAGGCTGAAAATGCGATCATGTGAATGGATGACCACCCCATTCTACTGAAAGTGTTGCAATAACAGATACTGGATGATCTTAACTACCCGTGAATGACACCTATTCACTTTTGGACACATCCCTCATATTTCGAAATATTCTCAATTCACAATTTTTCATCACTCCTTATTTTCTAAATCCTTGTTATCAAAATCACAAAATTTAAATTATAATCTTCATACCACTTACAGCTGTAGTTCATATAGGCGTACACTTGCGGTAGTTGCATTAGTAGTATATTGTTTAGCAGTGACTGTTATAATTAATAGACATGTCCTATCTGCTCATTATAATCATCATTCAAACAGCAATGCTGCTTGCGAAAACAAATATATCATCCAAATTGAGAAGTGATTCAACTAACAGTCAGGAATTAAGTAAACACAATCAAACACTATCAGAAATGTAGAAATTCGATTAGATATTTGATCGAAAATAGACAGGAAGACAAACGGACACAAAGGCATATCATTAATATAGCAGCCAATATGTGAATATCATTGTCTTAAATATAGATTGATAGACCAGTAGAGTAAAAATGGTGAAGAAGCAATCAATCAAACGTGTAGCAACAATGAATAAAGAAGTAGTAGTAGCAATAGTAGCGTATACCGACTTAAAATATAAAGTAAACAACTCATTATTATTATTATTGTTAATCGAAGTAGTAGTATTAGTATTAGCAGCAGCAGTAGTAGTAGTATCAATGTATTATCCAGTTTATTTATTCGTTTATCTTTCTTTGTAACCGAATATTTGACTAGCTATGTTCATACCTACTATCAGTCTACTGATATATAAACCTATTGATCAATCAACCCATGACCTAGTCTATTTAGATAAATTTGCATCACATATTATATACATGCATCTGACGATCTTTCCTTTCTATCTATGTTTCGATACGTTCATCAGCTTATCCATTCATCAGTTAATACTGCTTTGTCGAGTTTTACTAGTTCTTATATTTAACTATTGATCCATAGAGCTTAAGCTATGTAGACTGGCCGATTTACAGTTTTTCCAGTAGTCGATATAATTCAGTATTGATCATGAGTAAAAAAAGGCATATTATTTCATCGTATTTGCATCCGACCTCCTATTGAAGCATTACGATCGGAAGATGCTGATTATTGTTTCAGCATGTAGTGTCATACTAACCAATTACTCAGTCGAGGTCACACACACACACACACAGTTTAGATGTGTGATATGAATGAATGATAAAGCCGATTTATGCTTCTGTTCGGGGTACTCCGATTGTTACACCATTAAAATCTGATGGTAAGACTCCTAGGATATGTGATAATTATCGATTAATTAAAAATTCACGTTTGTTATTTCTTTCAGTAGATAATAAACATCATTTCCAAAGAAAATGTAAGAAAATGGGCTGTAATTTTATCGTCTTTCACGTTATCTTCATCTATAACACCCGATTTCAAAACGCTCTATGTACTGCTCAATTAACTCAGCACAGCAATTTATGTCCAAGTAACTAGGTCCAGGCTCCATGGAGATGCTAATGTGATACTTCTTAGAATTTCGAATCGTAACTAGCAGATAAGATTAGGTACAAATCAGGAATACAAAAAACACAGTTGAAGCTAATGTGTATTTGTGTAATCCAATCAGCACACATATAAATTGTGCGATACTCTACTGTTTCACACAAGCACCACACTTATACTCGATTTGTTCATTTTCCAGATTGATCTAGTAGTTCATGTATATTTCTTAGTCTCAAATTTTTCTATATTTCGAGAATCATAGACTTAGAAGTCTGCAAAACAAACATATCTTAGTAAATATACCATGTGAAGGCTCGTAATTACTGTCCTTACCTTGACTATTTTAATTTACAGTTTTCTAGTTTCCGATTCGCACACTTTGCCTTCCATATATTGCTTGCTACCTATGAACATTCCCTTGGACTAAAATCAGTTTACATCATCGACATTATTATTATCATTTTATTATTATTATATTGTATCATTATTACCATTATATCATTATTGTACTACTATTATACCATTATTATCACATTGTTATTATTATCAATATTACATTGTCATCTGTATATACTAGTATTATATTCTGTTTCCATTCATAAAATATGTGTCTACATGCTTTGTATTTTATTCATTGGACTTATACAAATCCTGTTTTAGCCAAAGCAACCAATTCGTATGTGTTATCTATATGTATTTAGGGCATACATGCATTTTAGGATGCGGATATGTAAATTTTGGTATTTTTTAAGCTGGACCACTTCCCTCCATTCAGCCTACATATTTCACAACCATGTTATTTGCTGCTGTTCCATTGTAGTGTCAACTCCGGACACTTCCGGTGAAGGAGAGTGGAGGGTCATATGCAAGGACAATTGGAAGTGTTAATTTCGGTTTAAGAAACGTATTAACATCATTCAGGTACTAGAAATCCAGTAATATGTTTCAAGCATTCATATATTGTTAGTGTTGTTTTAATACATGAATAACACCTTCTGTGTCGTAGTTTTCTGTTGCATGGTCTGCCGTCTATCTCACTTCTCTGACAGTTCTAAACAAACTCTGCTTTAATACCATTTGTTCGTGAGTTTTGTTATCTGAATTTGTCTGGAAAGAAGTTGATAATTAATTTCTATTTTAATTCCAGTCAAACGACCAAATCTCTATATCTTTTACTGATGTCTGTTGGACCTACTACTTACCACTCCTGTATTATTTGCTTCAGCTCTAGTTTTGGTTGTTAAGTTAATGATCATACAATCCGGTTTACAGTTTAGAATACAACCTACTGAATAAAGTATCAGCACGTTTATTCAAATCATTTGCACACAAATATAGACCATGCATCATGTAATTAATTTACACTTTATATTTCTCTATGCATTTGAACTAGAAATATATTACAGGTTCCCACCACTAATCTTAGTGGCCAATCAGGAACATGTGCTTTTGGCGGGATGTGCGTCACCTTTCCGTTAAGTCTAAGCCATTTCGGTAGTCGTTTTTCACCCTCTCATCTACTTCATTCATTGTATTGTTTTCAAGGCTGTTTTAGGTGTTTAATAGGTCCGAACGCCTACTTATTTCTCATTTGTGTTGATGTTTACATGTTAATTTATTTAATGGTTGTCTCATGCGTTTGATAAAGTTCTCAAAATACTCGGTGTTGACATGCTTCCCTGTTTCTTGTCCTCCAGCATGAAACATTTATGATGACACTCAGGAAAATCCATTAATCTGAAACTTAATATCTGCTAGTTGATTACAGACTCTCCTGAAGAAAAGTCAAAGAGTGGGAACCTTCACCAAAACACCACCTTTGTTGTGTCACAATAAATCACAACACCTTCCACAGGTGATGGGAGCTGTTTCAGTTTGAGACTAGAGCTTTTAGATGACAGTAACTTTTGTAATTCTTGATCATTTTCCTGGCTATCTCTCAAAGTCTCGAAATTTACTGTAGGCTGTTGTATTATATTCATTTCTAGTCGAGTTGGTGCATCTGCCACCTGATTGTCCAGACTTTTTACGTGTCGTGTATCACTAGTGAACTGTGATATGTAGTCAGGGTGTCGGACTTCTCGAGGTGAGTATTTATCGGCTTTCGCTTTTAATGTATTGATTTATTTGGCTAATAGCCTTGACAGCCTCAGAGGTCAGCATGAATTCTTTCGGTTTTTCTTTAAGTGAATCCGTCAATGGTTGCATTAGTTGTGCACAACCGGGTATGAGTCTGCTATAAAAGGTTAATAAACCAAGAAAACTTTTCCGCCGAGTCAGCCCTCTGGATCATTGGCACATGATGCCATGGTGCATTTGCATGTGTCATACTACTGTTGTTGAAGTATTCTCGAGGGGGAACAAA
This sequence comes from Schistosoma japonicum, assembly GCA_025215515.1. NCBI lineage: Eukaryota > Metazoa > Platyhelminthes > Trematoda > Strigeidida > Schistosomatidae > Schistosoma > Schistosoma japonicum. The sequence goes on from CM046069.1 coordinate 59,207,204, forward strand.
CTTAGGGTGGGAGGAGAAAAATCGCTTGTTTCTGTTCAAAGCATTGACCCTCAAATCTAGTGGTACGGGTGTATCGTGCCTAATGGTTTGGCGTTTTTGATTTACTTTATTTCTGTGAATATTAGAGGTAAGGCTATGCTGGGCCTTATTGATAGGGGGGACATTATGTGTGTTGTAATGATAGGGTATGAATTTTGTTTTCAGTTTAACGGTAGGGTGGTAGGTTAAATCGTGTGATGGTACTTTGTTCATCTCTTTATTTTGAGAGCTAAATGTACCCCCCTTGGGAGTGATGTCTAAATTTACTAGATGGTTGCTATTTTCTCTGGCTGTGAGAGATATTGTTGTATGTGTGTCTATACCAGGAGGGGTTGTGGGTGTGGATGGGCTGAATGGCTCCTCAGTTTCTAGGTTAGGTAGAGCAGGTAGTCTTGGTGGTGTTATACTACTACTATGGTGCGTTGTTGGGTATGTTTTGGGTAAGTCGTTAAGAGTGGTTTCTTCTAGCTTAGGATCTTTCATGTTGGGAGCAACGGTACCGTAATGGTTAAGGGATCTACGTTGCAGAGGCGTTTTATCAGCAACTATTAGTATGTTTTCGAAGTTGCTACCAGATCTAATATAGTTAACAGATTTTATAAATCGCTTGCAATCTAAAGTGGATGCTAAAATGGAATAGAATTGGGCAGCTAGTCTGCCAGTCTTTTTTACGTAGTCTAGTTCATTTGCATGGAATCTGTGTCAAGCCACTAGTTTTTAATAGGATCGTTTCAACCTTTTCAAGTGGAGAGTTCTCTGGAACATTGTAGACAATGGCTTTGTGAAGCGAGGTGAGTCGCTTTACAACTTCTGCTGCAACGAAATCAAGAAATGTTTCGGCATGCTTTGCCTTATCGATTTCAATGTCATCGTGCTTTCCAAGCAAGTAGGTTAACGGGGCTGTTTCACTTAGCATAGACTGTACCTTGGTAAAAGCTAACTGGACATCTTCGACTTTGCTTTTATAGTCGGCAATGTCAGCGCTTAGATCAGTCAGATTGATTGCCTTGATAAGTGGGGTACGATTGTCTATTATCTGCAGTTCAGTGGCAAATAGGTCATTAGGAGAAGACTCGTGGTTTTTAGGGTAACGGGTATCGAGCTTAGACCTTTTAGCCTTGTTTCGAACGATGTTCAAATAGGATCTTATTAAATAGTTAGGTGGTGTACGTATACTATGATTTCAGTAGTCGTGTTCTATGGACTAAAGTGAGACTTCAGTGTCAGGTACTCTTTTATAAAATAGTGGTAATAATGTAACCAGGGTTACTGCTATTAATATGATGATGAGTTATCACGCAAGAAAATGTAACGCAATGCTCAGACTTACCGCTAGATAGGAGATCTGAACGCACTATCGAACAACATTTGGAGAACCTGCGAATTGTTCTCGACCGCATTCGCGCGAATGGGCTGAAGCTTAGGCCTAATAAATGTCAGTTTTTGAAACAATCAGTAACATTTCTAGGTCACTACATAACATCGCGGGTGGTTCAGACAGATTGTAGAAAGGTTCAGGCAGTGCAGAGTTGGCCAACTCCCACATCGGCTGCCGAGGTTAAGAGTTTTATGGGGCTCGCGTCATACTATCGTCGATTCGTGGCAAATTTCGCTGGCATTGCGGCCCCACTTCACCGTCTAACAGAAAAAGGAAGAAAATTTTTGTGGACAGCAGAGTGCCAGTCAGCATTTGAAGAGTTAAAAGCTAAGCTTGCTGCTGCCCCAATTCTAGGGTTTCCTGACACATCACCGGGAGCTGGTCCATTTATATTGGATACGGATGCCAGTAATCACGCCATTGGGGCTGTGTTGTCGCAAATCTCCCCAGGTGGGCAGGAGAAGGTTATCTCATACGGCAGCCGGAAGCTAGACAAAAGAGAGGTAAACTACTCTACTACTGGACGGGAGTTGTTAGCGTTAGTATATTTCATGAAGCACTTCAGACATTACCTTTTGGGACGTCAATTTCGTGTTCGAACAGATCACCAAGCCTTACAGTGGCTTAACAATTTCCGGGAAGTAGATGGACAGTTAGCACGTTGGCAAGAGACTCTGCAGGAGTTTGATTATGTGTTTGAATATCGACATTTAAATGCAGATGCTATGTCACGCCACCCTGCACCTGTCGAAATGGTGAACAGCCTCCTCACAGCCGACAGTGAAGTGGATTGGGGCTCCCTACAGGCGGCGGACCCAGACTTAGACTTTGTATATGCCCGCCAGCAGCATGGGAATAACAAACCTACAAGTCAAGAGATGAAAGACATGACGAAAGTGGATCTGTGTCAAGTGGGGACATCTACGATTATGTAATGATGTCTTGTACTTAACGGAGCCGTCCAAACCTCCTCGCCTGATTGTTCCTCGAGCTAAAACATCGTACGTGATAACGCGAATGCATGAGCAGTTAGGCCACGCAGGGACGAGAAAAACTAAAACTACAATTCGGGCACGGTTTTGGTGGCCGCTGATCCATCGAGATGTCGAGGAGTTCTGTTAGCCCTGTGACACGTGTGCCGGAGTCAAGTCGCCTTCCAAACACAGTCGTGCTAAACTAATACCAATGGTAACTACTGCACCATACCAGCGAGTAGGAGTTGATGTGATGGGTCCATTTCCGACTTCGCAGCATGGGAATCGCTATATACTAGTTATGGTTGATTATTTCACGAAGTGGTGTGAAGCTGTACCTATTCCTCAACAAGACGCGGCGACAGTAGCTAAAGTATTCATCAGCACCTGGATAGCTCGTTACGGTGCCCCGACGGCGTGACATTCAGATCAGGGGCCAGCGTTTGAAAGCTACCTCATCGCGAATGTATGCTCATTCTTTGGCATCATAAAAACACGCACTACAGCATACCATCCACAAAGAAATGGGTAAGTGGAGCGCACAAATCGGACTCTCAAAATGTTGGTACGCTCCTTTGTGCATCAGGCACCTGCTGCGAATTGGGATGATTTGCTGCCATAATGTTTGCTGGCGTATAGATCCTCTGTGCATTCATCCACCGGCTTCTCACCGGCACAACTCCTTTGTGGACACGAATTAAAGTTACTGTTACGTCTCGTACTTGATGCTTGACTAGTCGCGGACTACCTTAGCACCCCGAACGCTTGAACCCTCCTGGTCGCAAATCAGAAGACGGAAGATGGGTAGACAGGAACTTTATTCCAGTGAGATGGAGAGTAAGTTAGGTACAAAATATTCGTATATTTATAGTTTTCTGAACAACGAAAATCAGTGTTACAATCCATCGAATCCGAATTAAGAAGTCTCAACAGTTACCCAATCAGAACGTGCCACGTCGAGATTCTGGAATGTTCTATCGATCAGTGATTGGATGGAATGTCTTTGGCTCCTTCAAGGGATCTGGAGGCTTCGTTGAGTTTTCTGGGAGCCATCCCAGCACCTCGACGTGGCACGTTCTGATTGGGTAACTGTTGAGACTTCTTAATTCGGATTCGATGGATTATAACACTGATTTTTGTTGTTCAGAAAACTATAAATATACGAATATTTTGTATCTAACTTACTCTCCGTCTCACTGGAATAAAGTTCCTGTCTACCCATCTTCCGTCTTCTGATTTGCGACCAGGAGGGTTCAAGCGTTCGGGGTGCTAAGGTAGTCCGCGACTAGTCAAGCATCAAGTACGAGACGTAACACTGGCGACGGGGTAAACAATCAAAATGTCATTTACCTTCGAACAAGTTGAAGCTTTGCTGGAACGCCAAGAGAAACGCTACGAACAGTTCCAGACACGCGTGCTAGAAACCTTGACCCGACAAATGAACCCTACTCAGAAGGGGCTGTCAGAAATTTCATGTACATCTCACGCAGACTTCATCATTAACTCTATCAATGAGTTCCATTTTGATGACTTAGCTGGTATTGCGTTTGATTCATGGTTTAAGAAGTAAGAAGACTTGTTCAAGGTCGACTTGGAAAAAGTTGATGATGCCGCGAAGGTCAGAATGCTCCTGCGAAAGCTTGGCACTGTTGAACATGAGCGCTATACTAACTTCATCCTTCCAAAGAACCCAAGATATATTTCCTTCGAAGCAACAGTTGAGATCCTGTCGCAAATTTTTGGCGAACAATCGTCCTTATTTAATATCCGCTATCAATGCCTAAAGTTATCAAAAGCAGGTGATGACGACTGGGTGAAGCATGCAGGCATAGTGAACCGTGAGTGTGAGCGGTTTAGACTCTCAGCAATGACAGAGGACCAGTTTAAGTGTCTGGTTTTTGTATGCAGTCTGCAATCATCGGAAGATGCCGACATGAGAACCAGAATTTTGAGTAAGATTGAACAGTGTCCAACCATCACGCTACAAGAAGTCACCAGTGAATGCCAGAGGTTAGTGAACTTGAAACATGATACTTCTATGGTTGAAAACTGCAGTCGTCCTTCGTACGTCCATGCAATAACGGAGAAAAAGGATTCTAGCACGCAAAAGCAATATAGTTCACAACCTCCGTCCCCATGCTGGTTATGCGGAGAATGGCACTTCAAGAAGTTTTGTCCATACAAAGATCATCGTTGCAGCAAATGCCATCGTAAAGGACACAAAGAGACTCGCTGTAAAGGAAAGTTACATCGTCGTCATGCACCGAAACTTTATTGCAGAAAATATAAGTTACGTGTATTAACCAACAAAATAATGGTGGCTCACACTAGTACACAACATTCCAGCCGAAGAAAATATTTTACCATAAAGGTCAACGGCCGTCGTACTCGTCTACAACTCGACACTGCTTCTGACATAACGCTTATCAGCCGAGAAACCTGGAAGAATATTGGCGAACCCCCAGTGTGTCCAACAATTCAGCTAGCCCACAGTGCATCCGGAGGTAAATTAAATATTGTCAGTGAGATAGGCTGTGAAGTTGCTAAGGGGAACGCAAAAGCAAATGCTACAGTATACCTCACAGAGAGTCCGGGGTTAGACTTGTTGGGTCTCGACCTAATAGAAACTCTGCATCTGGCGAACTTTTCGGTTAACCACATCTGCAGCCGCATCAGGACTTCTGTGGTGTCGGAGACAAAAATGAGGAACACTGTGTTAGGAAGACATCAAAGGGTGTTTGCAGAAGAATTGGGGGAATGTAATAAAGCGAAAGCACGACTAGTCCATAATCACGGTGCCACTCCAGTTTTCCGACCTAGACGTCCAGTACCGTATGCTGCTTTACCTATTGTCGAGCAAGAGTTAGATCGCCTTCAAAAAAGTGGTGTCATTGAACCGGTAAATTTCTCCGAATGGGCAGCTCCGATAGTAATCGTTAAGAAGCCCAATGGAAGCATCCGATTATGTGCAGATTATTCTACAGGTTTAAATGAAGCACTAGAAGCCCATCAGTACCCGTTGCCGCTACCAGAAGACTTATTCGCGAAGCTGAATGGAGAGAGATACTTCGCAAAGTTGGACTTATCAGACGCCTACCTACAAATTCCAGTAGCTGAAGAATGCAAACAATACTTGACTATAAACACCCACAAAGGATTGCTTCGCTATAACAGACTGCCGTTTGGCGTGAAGACAGCCCCATCAATCTTCCAACAAATCATGGACACGATGTTACAAGACATTCCTGGTACTGCTGCTTATTTGGATGATATACTCATAATGTGTGTAGATCAAGCCGATTTAGAAAAGAAGCTGGACTCGGTTCTCACACGAATTGGGAATTTCGGTTTCCGTTTACGTGCTGAAAAATGTGACTTCCATCTGCAGCAAGTGCGATACTTAAGATTTATAGTGGATAAAAATGGAAGAAGACCTGATCCAGAAAACATCGAAGCTATTAAGACGATGCCACCACCGACAGATGTTCCGACCCTACGATCCTTCTTGGGAATGGTCAGTCATTATGGTATATTTCTTCCAGACCTGCACCGTCTGCGAGCCCCACTGAATCGTCTACTATCGAAAAATGTCAAGTGGATCTGGTCAGATGAATGCCAGAATGCGTTGACAGAAATAAAACAACTTCTATTGTCGAACCTACTTCTGACACACTATGACCCAGCTCTACCCATTATGGTTGCAGCAGATGCTTCGAACTACGGAATCAGTGCGGTGATTTCACATGTTTACCCAGATGAATCAGAGAAGGCGATTGCCCATGCTGCAAGATCATTAACGACAACGGAGCGAAACTATAATCAAATAGAGAAGGAAGGTCTTTCGATTATCTTCGCGGTAAAGAAGTTTCACAAGATGCTATTTGACCGACCGCTTACGTTATTGACAGACCACAAACCGCTACTAACGGTTTTCGGGTCCAAAAAGGGCATTCCCGTGTATACAGCAAACCGTCTGCAACGATGAGCCACTACGCTGCTTGGTTACGATTTTAAGATAAAGTATCAGCCAACGAAAGATTTTAGTCAGGCAGACGCCCTCTCAAGATTAATCGGCTGCCGTACAAAACAAGAAGAGGATATACTCGTGTCCAGCGTAGAAGCCGAGGTCCAGACAGTGTTAACAGATGCGATTTCTGGACCGCCGGTTACTTTTAAAGCCATCAAGGAAGCCAGTGAAAGAGACAATACAATGGAAATTATTCGCCGTTGTATACTCGATAAACGGCCAACATCTAGACTTCATGGCGAACTTCTACAGTACCTCCGTCGGAGAGACGCCTTGACGATTGTCGATTCATGCATCATGTTTGGCCACCGTATTGTTATTCCCGAAACACTTCGTCACCAAGTCACAGCGGGCACCAGGGTATTAGCAAGATGAAGTCACTAGCTCGGAGTTATGCCTACTGGCCGTCAATGGATAAGGATATAGAAGCGAAGTGCCGAAGCTGTTGGTCCTGCCTACAGGCTTTGAAAATTCCGGCTAAGGCTGAACCGCAACCTTGGCCAAAACCAGACGCCCCCTGGAGAAGAATACATGCTGATTTCGCTGGTCCTATCAAGGTAGAAATTACTTAGTCGTCGTGGACGCGTTCACAAAGTGGCCGGAAGTATACCATATGCCAAGTCTGACGTCAGAGGTCACAATTCGGAAATTGTCAAGACTTTTTTCCTGCTTCGGCGTCCCAGAGGTCCTGGTGACTGATAACGGTACCCAGTTTGCGTCATCCGCATTTCGACGTTTCTGCAGCGAAAACGGAATCACGCACATGCGATCTCCACCGTATCACCCACAGTCCAATGGTCAAGCAGAACGATTCGTTGATACATTAAAAAGAGCTCTGATTAAAGGGGGAGGAGAAAGTATGCCGACGCAAGTTATCGACAAATTTCTAACGTCATATCGAGCTACACCAAACCCTGCCGTACCGGAGGGGAAGTCACCTGATGAGTCCATGTTCGGAAGGAAAGTTCGGACCATCTTTAACAGTATGCTTCCATCTAAAAGAACAGACAAACCCAAAGATGAAAGGCGACGGACGACTATTCGTAGTTTTCAAGTAGGCGAAAACGTACTTATCAAGTCGTACCAAGGTAATAGGAACTGGGAGCCGTGTATCGTCGAACGGAGGATTGGAAAAGTATTATACTTAGTTCGGGGACGCTTCGGCACCTGCATAAGACATATTAATCAAATACGAAAGAATGGAGGAACAGTGAGAACACACGGCCGACTTTTATTTCAAATGCTAGTGGACACATTGCAAAAAAGTCCTAGTAAAAAAGAACGCAGAAGATGTAATGCCAAAACATCCAACCCCAATCACCCCCCAAATTTTCTCTCGTCATAACAGTTACCCATCGAGATCCAACTGCCCCATCACGAAGCGGAAGAGAGAGAATATGTCCCTTACGTTAGAAGTCTCCATAAACGGCTTGTCACTGCGTATCGACTTGCACACAAGAATCACCTAAATGCTAGCAATCATCAAAGAGGATGTTATGACAGAGGAAGCCACGGACCGGAGTATAGAGTTGGTGATCGTGTATGGCTATACAGACCCACGTGCCCACCTGGGCAATCCACTAAGCTGCATGCACCATGGCAGGGTCCATTCACTATTGTTGCCAAAAGATCTCCGATCACCTTCATGCTCCATCATCTGAATAGACCGAATGACAACGTCGTAGTTGCTCATTACAATCACCTAAAGCCAGCGAATACGACTTCCTCTTCTTCCTTGGAAACACCCCCGGTCGTCGCAGAATATGAAGTGCCACCAGAGGGTGGAGACGCCTATCAGATTCCACGAAGTGGCACTGAGGACAGTGCCTCACTTCCACGAGGGGGAGTGGTATAACAAAGACGAGGGCGCTGCAGGGGTTTTAAATGATCGCTAATGTTTATTCTACTTTCTTATATTGCAAGCAAGTCGGATGCGAATCTGGAAGAATGTTCTGAGAAGCTTAAGGGTCTCAGATTGAAGGAAGAATGTTGACCCTCTCCCACATTTGGAACTCCCGCCACACTACCCTATCTGTGTGTACTTTTGTTGTTTTAAAATATACATACTTTTCTTCTTCCGGTCATCCCGACCGTAGCTGCTACCTTGTCGTGGTGGTCGGGCTTGCCTATCGTGATGACCCAACCGAGCTATACTGGCTGGAACATATGTTCCTGTAGGTTCTACCATACCAGGCAGGTCGATTTGAGAACGATGAGACTAAAAGCAGCTACTCAAGGTCTGAGGGCGAAGTCGTACTGCTGACTGCAGAGGGGTGTGACAGCAGTAAGGTGTTTCCCTCGGACAACCAGCATCTGCAGCGATGCTGCCTTCTCACAAGGAAGGAGGGGTTAGAAATGGTCAGCCCTAAAAATGTCACACCTCACCCTACCTCACAGATTTCCGTCTCCGGCGGTATGGGTGCCCACTAAGGGCTTTTAAGTGCGGAGCTAATACTCAAAAAACTTTTCATAAAAAGGCTGTGCGTGACAGGCCTCAAGCAGTTGTCCTTTGGGCTCTGCGGTCACGCTCTCAGGTCTCTAAGACCGACACTAATCTACCTTCTTTTCAGGTTCCTCAAGAAACACCCTTCCATGGTGTGGGCAGCCGGGAAGTGACAACCGCCCTCATACCCGCAAAAGCACAAGAGTCCAAATTGGTCAAAATCAAATCCTTACCACACCCCATAATATCTCTCGTATCTCTACGACTAACTCTACTCACATTCCTTCATCTCACTGCACCGCTAATGCAAACGATGCGAGCTCACGAGAAGTCATTCCTGGTCTCTTGAAACCCCGTTCTAGACTATATGTTGGAGCTTTTAATGTACGGACATTGAGTCAAATAGGGCAATAGGCTTCCTTAGCCAAGACTTTATAATCTCGCTCAATCGATGTATGCTGCGTCTCGGAAACGCGCATACAGGATCCTAGCAAAATCATTAATTGGCAAATCGACTTAACTCCTAGTCTTTATGAAGTTGAGAAGGCTATAGGAGATCTGTAGCGAGGTAGAGCAGCAGGTCCTGATAGGCTTACCCCTGAAACTTTTAAGGATGATGGTCCAGTTTTAGCAGCTAGATTGACTGAAATCTTAGGTAGAATCTGGGAACTGGGCGTAATACCATCTGACTGGTCTCAATCCCTGATTGTCCCAATTTATAAGAAAGGACAAAAGTCTTCTTGTGACAATCACAGGGGAATCAGTCTGACTAATATGGTTTCTAAATTGTTAGCCTCGATTATACTTAGACGCCTAACTAGAGCTCATGAAGAGCAGACTAGAGAAAACCAGGCTGGATTCAGACCTGGACGTGGCTGTATAGACCACATCTTCACACTGCGACAGGTCCTGGAACACAGACACACATTTAGGCGTCCTACAATAGTTGTCTTCCTGGACCTAAAGGCGGCATTCGACTCTGTTGATCGTGAGGTTCTGTGGTAGTGTCTGTCATTGAAAGGTGTACCAAAGAAGTACATTAACCTTATACAAGCTCTCTACTCTAAAACTACAGGTCGAGTGAGAGCTTATGGCGAACTGTCATCGGAATTCCTCACTTCAAGTGGTGTCCGTCAGGGATGTCCACTTTCCCCATTCTTGTTTAATTTTGTCATAGACATGCTCCTAGATATAACCATGTCTTCGTCTGACTTTTCAGGAGTTGACTTTCTACCAGGAGCCTCGCTTACTGACTTAGAGTATGCTGATGACATAATCCTATTTGGTGAAGACGCTGATAAAATGCAGAGTCTTCTGACTACCCTGAGCAACAATGCAAGCATGTTCAGGATGCGGTTTTCCCCCTCGAAATGCAAAATGTTGCTTCAGGATTGGGTTGCATCGGCACCTGAACTAGCGTTAGGGAGTGAAGTAGTCGAGCGTGTAGACCGCTTCACGTATCTGGGGAGTCTCATCAGTGCTGATGGCCTGGTGACGGACGAAATCTCAGCACGGATACAGAAAGCTCGATTGGCCTTTGCCAAGTTGCGTCACTTATGGCGCAGGCGAGATATCCGCTTGCTAACCAAAGGACGAGTGTACCGTGCAGCGGTTCGCTCTGTTCTACTATACGGGAGCGAAACATGGCCGTTAAGAGTAGAGGACATTCGTAGGTTACTGGTCTTCGATCATAGGTGTCTCCGAAGCATTGCTCGAGTATCGTGGGACAACCAAGTGAGCAATGCTCTCGTTGGGAAACGGGTTCTAGGAAAAGAGGGCGAATCAATAGATGAGGTATTGAAACTTCATCACTTGAGGTGGTTGGGACATGTGTTACGCATGTCTAACTACCGTCTGCCTCGACGAGCTATGTTTTGCGGTGTAGGAATAGGCTGGAAGAAAGCTAGGGGCGGCCAAACCAAAACATGGCAGAAATCGATGAAGTCACTGACAAGTGGACTAAGTCATGTTGGTAGATGAAGGCTGCGTGGTTGGGGTCCGCGAGACGGAAGTCACCAATGGTTAGAGACCTTGAACGACATGGCTCAGAATCGTTTGCAATGGCGCAGGTGCATCCACTCTTTGTGTTCTCTCAAAATCTAACCTGAATTCTCTATCTTTCTCCTTTCAAATTTATCTCACTGAATTATGCTTTTCGAATCATATCTTCGCTTCCTAATTTTCTGCATTACTGCTAATACTTCTACTATCGCTATCACTCTTGGATTTGAACTGACAGTTGCGTCTCTGTGCTGATGTGGTATGGCAACCTGAACTGATGTACGTACGTACGAAGTTCTGCGTTGTATCTATCTGTCTGTCTTCCGGTCATCCATGACTTTTTCCTATTCGTGTGTTCCCACGTGTCTGCTGTGTGTTGAATGTATTGCTTACATAGGTACAGCAAATGGCTGTGGGTAAGCAGAATGGATCGTAGAGACCATCAAGAAACGGGGAAAGGCTGAGTATTTGATTCTAGGTTAAAAGAGCCAATTTATGTAGGTTGGTCTTGAACGGTGAGTTATTGATGCGTTAATTACGTTCTTAACCATCGTTTGGAGTAAGTTGCTTAAAAAAGACCAGTTCCATAGGAGAGCAGATCACAAACTCGGGTCGACAGTGATATAGAAGAATATATGAAATAGAAAGAATATAAACAAATTTTTAATTAGTGGGAGCGAAATGATCAGTATTAAACCAGAATTTTCTTTTCATAGCTTTTTTTAAAAGTCACTATGTAATGTTTGTAGTTTTAGAACCTTAATAAGCCATTGCTGGTTGATTTAACGTTAAGTGGTAAGTCGTCAACGAATTTGTATAAGTCTATAAATTCTAGGTATGTGGTGATCAGTCGTTTAAACCTTAGGATAGAGTCAGTAGTGCGAATATTTTGTGGTAGCTTATTCCAGAGTTTTCTGTAGAGTACGATAAAGAACTTACAGCGTTGTTGTGCTTGGTATTTATTGATAAGTAATGTTGCCTCGTAGTTTCGAAGATCGTATCTAGGCGTTTGGTTCCATTGGGGAGAGAAGGCTGAGAATGATATTACGGTGATAATTTTATAGAAAAATATTAAGTTATGTCGTAGTCGGCGATGACTCAAGGGTTCTAAGGAGAGTGTTTTACATCTAGCCATGTAGTTGATGTTGCTGTTAGTTCCTAGAATTCGACGTGTAAAACTTCTTTGTACGCTTTCTATACGTTGTCTGTCTATGCTATTCATGCTCGAGAAGATAAATGAGCAGTACTCGAGTGTAGGTCTTACACATATCTCAAACAAAGTAAGTTTAGCCTCTCTTGTGAAGAAGTTTTTAAGAAGAAAGCCTGTTAATTTTCTAGTTTTCGAGACTATAGAGGAGGCGTGCTCTGTGAACTTCAAGTTACCTGAGTATTTGATGCCCAAATCGCTGGTTGATTGGAGTATTTGGACTTTAGACCCATTTAGATAAAACGTAAACTGGGGGTTATGGCTGGTTATGTGCATGATTCCACATTTACTATGGTTAAGTGGTAGTTGCCTTTTTTGGCTCCAGGCAGTTAGTCTATCAAGGTCCTTTTGAATTAGAGTCATGTCTTCTAAAACATCCGGTGTATAGCTATATACTATCTTGAGATCATCCGCATATAAATACGGTCGACCATGTTTTATAACGTTAATTATGTCATTTATGTAAATAATGAACAACAAAGGACCCAGTACACTTCCTTGTATTACGCCGCTAGTAATTGGTTTAGGTAATGAGAGGCTATTATTATACTTTACTGTTTGCTGTCTTCCTTCTAGGAAAGATGCAAACCATGAGTGAAAAGGGTCTTTGACCCCGTATGTCTTTAGCTTAATGAGTAGTCGTTTATGCGGGACTTTGTCAAAAGCTTTACTGAAGTCGAGAAATAAAGCGGATACTAGAAGTCTTTTGTCCCGATGCGTAGTTATGTCATCTAAATAGTCTAGCATGCATGTGTCACAAGACCTAGTTTTTAAGAATCCATGTTGGGAGGGAGAAAAGAAGTTCAACTTTTAAGGCTACAGTGCTTAGGACTAATAGTTAATTATGTAGTGAGCCTAAATTAATTACTAAAAAGTTCAGAAATAAGTTGTAAACCAAATATAACCTTTTACCTAAGTCAAGCGCATTTGATGTAACCAGTCGTTGCTCTGAAAAGGCAGTCTGACTGTTCTAGCTAGTCTCTGAGCAAGCTGTATTGCTAGGACGACTAATGACTGCCGAATCCCATATATACCTTGTTATTCCATTGACCAAGCACAGATAGCAATCGATATGTATTAAGAGTCAGAACGAAGAGTAGGTAAAATAATCATCAATGTCATAAAAATAGAACGTAAAATCGAAATTCAGAAAATGTTGCGAGTCAATTAATATGTCCGATGTATATGGAAATGCAACAGCTAAATAATGTGTAATGTTCCAACAGCAGTTTAACGCTTATATACGAAAAATAGTTAATTTGATATCCCGTACACTCACATAATAAAAGTATGGGAACATTGATATTACAGTCCTAGTAGCTCATCGTGAGTTTGATTAGAATAAGTATAACTAGAATAATGAAGAGGGTGAGAAAAACCGAGTATGTGATGTGAAGTGGTCGGTATGATATAGAATTACAATGCTTAGAACATACTAGTGTTTAATCGGCGCCATAGAATTTCTTACCAAGTTGTTTGTATCAGGACAATCAGTGCATTGCGTAGGTTTGTCATGTGATTCACACTGGCAATGACGAGAACAATCTGAAAAAAAAGCTGCTTTCAGTACAGAATACCTAAAAATTCTCAGTGGTACTTTGTCCGGTATACTGTGGACATTTACGTTCCGATATACGCTTTTTTTCTGTAGCGATAAAGTCGATTACGGTCGTACCTTCGTAACGTCTACTAGTACAGGTGGACTTGTATCCTTGGTCCATTACGAATTGCAGAGTGACGATGTGTTAAGTTCTTGTTTAACGCTACATACTATAACTGAAAATGGATCCACTTTAGAGCGCATTTCTGCTATTTGCTGAGTAAAATTCTATGGTTTATATTTAACCTCGATGCTACTGTTCTGTGAGGCAGGTGTGTAATCTCTTTCGGATATTTTAGGTAGAGACCCTAACCCAGGGTCACTAAATAAGAAATTAGTTCTCTAGTAGAGCTGTTATAAACTGAGCATTTTAGTCTTTGACGAGCTCATTTTTTAGAGAGACGACCCACAATTTAATAACTTTAGTGAGTGTGTGCTACAGCGGTATTAACGTCAACCAAATCAGACAAAGTTTAACAATTATAGCTTTTTTCAGTGAGAACTAAACAAGTTATTGCAAAAGTAGAACGTACCACATATAATAACAACATCTGGAGACTGAGAGGCAGGCTCACCGAACTCTGTTACATACTCGCTTACCTTGGACTTTAGGACCTAATTCGGAGGGTAGCTTGGTTGCAACCAAGGAGTTGTGGATAAGAAAGTTAACGTGAAAGACGCATAATTGTCCAGATGAGTCAGAGAGTGTGCCTTCTTTTGTGTCTATGGTACTGCATGGAAAGCTATTCAGCAATGAGAAAATAATTACAACATGCTCCGTGGTAGCAGCTATCCATAAACTACCATTTGGGAACCATTTAAAAGTTATCATAGAGGTCATATCTAAGAATGTATGAGTACAGGTTTCTTCGACCAGCTACTAAGATAGCTAAATCAGTATTTACAAGATCGGAAAATCTGCGCCAAAGTGAGCAGTGCATAATCACCACATAACACCGTCAGGGGTTTTGCAAAAAGAGATCTTAAGACTTATACTTCACCTCTTCTTCATTACTGACCTTCGCTACAGAATCGCATCGTCAATGATGATCTACATAAATATCAATAGGTACCCCTGTGCAAACGGTATATCTCGAAGTATATTATCCATAAACCTTTGGAATGTTTGTGCCGCGTTCCGTAGGCCGAACGGCATCCGTACAAACTGGAATAATCCAAAAGGTGCTGTGATAGCTACCTTCGGAATATCTTCCTCAGCTATTGGGATACTGTAATATGCCCTGACTAAGTCGATTTCAGTAAATACCTTCACACCCTGTAAACCTTTCGTAAAGTCTTGGATATGTGGTATCGAGTACCTGTCTGGTACCGTTTGACGGTTTAGGGCTCTGTAAACCCCGCACAGTCTCCAATCGCCTTTATTTTTCTTCGGAATCATATACAAAGGGGATGTCCCCTAGCTATCAGATGGACGTATTATGCCCAGCTGCAGCATGTAATCAAATTCCGCCCTAGCTATTTTAAGCTTATCAGGTGCCAAACTCCTGGGCCTAGCAAACACAAGTGCACCTTCCGTTTTGATTATATGACATACTTTTAACTTACTTTTGAAAGGTTGAGGGTTGGATTTTGTTAGGTTTGAAAATTCCGTGAGTATATCCTGTAAATTTTCTGTTGTTACTGGCGGAGTTTTGCATTAAATTTAGAGATATGATATGACTTTCTGTGCCTTTTGTGTGTTTCAAAGTTTCTTTCAATGCCAAACGTCGTTTTTAAGTGTCGACTAGAAAATCATATCTCTCTAAGAAATCCATCCCTAATATTGCCAGATCTAGATAGGCTATAGTGAAAATCCAACGAAATTGTTTTCTAAACCCCAAATCTAGAGTCAACGTTTACTGCCCAAACGTCGCGATTTCAGTCTTATTGGCAGCTTGGAGTGTAACTAACGAAGTTTCTCGACCCAGCTTGGTTTTATTCTTAGGAATGATACTAACTGCAGCACCAGTATCTACCAAAAAGGTTCAAGCCTGAATTTTTGTCTCTAACTTAAAATAAGCGACTGTTTAGGCACCCCTCCTCAGTTGTCGCAACTTAAGGAGGGGTTATTCGTCTTCCTGTTTCTTCGAAGTCTGTTTGGGCCAGGCGCATGGTTGGCTGCATCTGGTCGATTGAACGCCGAATTTCTAGTGATACCAACAAAATTGTCCAGATTGTCTGGACCCTTGTGACCTGTTCCGGGATTTGGATCTCCGTCATTGTGGTGACCTGCTTCTATTTCTATAACTCGTTTGTACTTTGCTGATAGCCTCTGTGAGACTTTTAACACTCGCCATCAGTTATGCTATGACTGGATTATTTGTTGATTCCACCTTTTGAGTATGATGTATCATACGTGATGCGGTTGGGGGACCTATTTCTATTATCCTATCTGCAATCCGTGCTAAATGAGATAGAGAGGTATCAGGTTCTTGTGCATCCAGTATTAAAGGCAGCATGGGAAAGTTTGTATCCATCCTTGTTTTAGGACAGCCTCACCCATTGTATTGTCACCTTGATGACGCAAAAACTGTGAAGGTGACATATCACCTAATGTTTCTCCATGGAAAAGCCTTTCAATTCTACACTTATTTGATAATGATAGACGATTCATTATTTCTCGTCATAGGATGGTGTATGGTTGTGGTGTATGTGGACTCAAAATCAAGTCACGAACTCCTCTGGCTAATGAAGGAGGTAGAACTGAACATAGGTCTCGATAGCGAACTCCTTCACATTTTATACTGTGTCTCGTGAAGTAATGCTCTAGCTGATCAAACCACAACTCAGGATAACTACGATCGAATTCTGGAAGTCGGACTTTTGTAGTCATGACGGTGTCTATGTCTATCGCTGACATATCCTCTAGGCTTTTGGTTGGGATTGAGTTTAACATGTTATGAACAATATAATAATTAAATAAAAACGGTAAACAGTGAGTCTTATAGTAGTACCTAGCGATGAAAATAAAATACTATATATAAAATATATATAAACGTAATCTCAATTCCTGCAAAAACAAAAGACTTGTTTAACGTACAATAAAATGTTAATTGTAGTGTACAATATAAGGCTCATTAGTTTAGCGTTTAGGTATGTTCCGTCCTATTTAACAGGAGAAAAAATAATCTTTGGCAATAGGTCTTTATTTTGTATCTTGGGCCGGAGACAGTTGGAGCGGGATGCTAGTCATTCAAACACACAATGTCTCTCAACATTCAATATAAGATAATGGGAAACATAATACCTACAAAGAATAAGGAAGTAAATGAATTCTCAAGCTTTCTTATTTTTTTGTATACATAAGTTATGAAGTCAACTCTTAACTAGTCAACTCAAAACGCTACAGGACCATACATTGCAATTTGATATGCAAGAAGGCTGCTTATCAATTAGCTTAGGTGTTCACGTGACATCGTAACCAGTTATCGTGTCTATATAAAAATCGTCTGTATTCAGTTATTTTGTAAAATTATACTATCCGTCATAGAAAAACGTAACTGTACATGCATATTAAACTATTCTACACAAACGTAGTTTGCACAAATTGCGTAGCTATCACAGAATCTTAAGGCGCATTATTTTGGAAATACGATTTGTATATGGTTTCTTTGTTGTGAAATATGTCACTTTAATCTTTAAAAGAAACAATGATGACATTTTAATCTCCTTAAGAACGAACTGCAGTGTATTTACGTTGTCTAAGACCATTTTGGTAATCTAAGTTTGGTTTACATGATTACTAATTTTCGTGGATGATTTACATTGTTTTTATTTTGTTGTGATTAAACTATAAACCACTGATGTAGTATGTTCATATTTTGCGTGCAATAGTTGTATAACTCCAATTTACGTTTCTTATTTACATTCGCAGATGGTGCTGTGGTGGCCTGATTTTATCTCAATTGACTTGTTGAAACTTACGAAGTTCATACTAAGCACAGAACTTATAAGGATAGAATGATTGAAATTGCAGTAAGGTTGCTGATGGATGGTCAATTTGTCACTGAAAATGCGGAACACTCTTGGAACGATTTACCGGGTGCCTGACAAGTTACCAACGAGTAATGAAAATGTGCAAAGAAAGTTCTACAATGCAAAACTAGAGTTGTACGTAACCTACGCTGTATTAACAACTGGAATACAGATAACTGTACTGATTAGCAGTGAAAGTAGTCTTGTTACTTTGTGTCACTTATAGCTTATGAAAATTGTATGAATCATTCCACATACTGAATAATACATATTTGCACATATTTTAATAAGGCTTTTTCATTTTAGCTTGTTACAGAGAATACATAGTGGGGAAGTTAATGCTAATCGTACAATAAACGGATGCTAATGTTTACGTTAGCTACATTACGTTGTAGCCTTTCTTTTTGGTAAACGTTTATAGTAGCATATCATATGAGAAAGAATACGTTCTGGGATCTCATCCAAATTTGTTATTTATTAGGCTATTAACTCGGAAGAATTACTCTTTTCGCCGTTATAATAGATTATTTATTATCAGCTTTCCTTACACGTAATAATCTATGCATCCATGTAATGAACGATTTTTATTATTCGCTGGACTAACTAGTTAGACAACTCAAGTGACTTGTTAAATAAGTGTTGACACACTTCGCAGTATTAACATTGTAACGGCGAATAATAATTACGCCGATTATAGACACTTTGTATAACTCGTACCTAAGATGACACCACTCACCTATCAGTTTCATAAAAATCAGACTCCAGGATCGAAACAAGTAAGCTGTCGGCGTAGGCCATTAAACCTATTACTAGAAATATACTAATATGCGCAAACCACAGTAGGCGAGTACCTTATGGTTCTTAGTACTGTTTACCGCACAGAAACACAATTTAACGCGCATTGTTAAATAGGTGCTAACCGCTTAATTAGAAATTAAACTGTCGATGATTGTTAGCTAACAATTACATTTCGTAGCATCGTATCAATTAGTTGCCCTTAAGCTCCTGAGACATAACGCATACATTATCGCGTGCACTATGAACCCAAATATACACCAATGTACTACTGCAAATATGGAAATACAAAAGGCATTTATTAAGTAATAACCATTTATTATAGAGAAATCGTCAATATTGTTTAATACAAGCAGATATCCCTTAAAGGAGGCGATTAGGCAATCTGTAGAACAAAAACAACTTTTAGAGATGAGAAAACTAATTTCTTACTTATCTTATAAGAAGTCTTTTCGTATAATTTTCAAGCTTCGTAAACACTCGCATAGCAAATCTTTCGCCAAACTTTTGAAAAATTAATCGTCTATTTCTTTGTCTATTTATCATTTTCTGAAGTAGCTGCTTCGATGGTTTAAAGCATGGAGTCGCGCTGTTTATTGGAACACATAAGTTGTAACTGTGCATCCAGCGTCTACAGTGTCTCAGAATAATATCAACTGTCCATGTAATAAGTCATAACAAAGATAAAACTTACTAGTAAAATTACTGTCTCTTAAATGTGCTAGCAACATGTGCCGACATGGATAACGGCACTTGATGTACGTTTGACAGGTGCACTCACCCAAAGTCAGATCCACTCCGTATGATTTCGATCCATCATTAATGAACATGTAGTTTGGAGTGGCTAAACTGACATACAGGTTTCTTACTTTCTTTAATTGATGCAACACTCTAGTTGCTGCAAACTTCGTTAGATGTCTAAGAAGGTGCTCCAAACTAGCGGACATATGATAGGTATAACGTCTAGTTGCAGCTACTTCAGCCTCAATCTCTATTCGTCGGGATACCTTTACGTCCCACCTGTAAACTTTGAAAATACATTTATGTAGAGATGCTCAGTTGAAAAGCATACACGACTTAATCTCCTTACATTACCTTCACCATTATGAAACTCACGTAGCTGTACACGTTCACGGATATAATCAAACACTTGATCACGTGAACCGAAGGCTACAATTAAATTACTACACACCCACCTAGGGCTGTTTTTGACTTCATATTTCGTATATCATCTGAGATAAGCTCTTTCTGATATTTATTTCTCACATGTTCCATAACTGCATCACATGAAGATGACTGTTGGAGAACTGGATTTAGATTTTCCTTTTCCTCTTCCGATAAGCGTCTAAACCAAGGATCGCATCTCATAAAAAATTTCGTGCAGGGATGGATGTGTGTCATGATGTATGAACGGACGAAATACTCATTGACATTCAGCACTACACGAGACATAGATTTACAATCCAAGTATTTAGACCTAAAGTTGTGATAATTACAGTCCAACTTACGGTTTGTTTCTTTAACCAGTCCCCTGAAGTTTCCTTTTATTACCAAACGCACATTTAAAAACAACGAAAATGTATTTAAAAGAAGAAGACGAGGCACGTTGACTTTGCGAATGGATATAATGAGTGAAGGTAATCTACGATTACATTAAATTTGTTAACTTACAGACTGAAACTCTCCAACAGCTTGCTCAACATCCTCCCAACTGAAAAATCGTCAGCTAAGCACCACATTTTCAAAAACTGCTTTCACATCGACATTAATTTCTTGTGAGGAACAGGCTAAACAACTATTATTCAATAAGTAAATATATATATATACTATAGACTAACCTATTATTAGTCATATTCCTCCGTAAAAATAATTTTGCTGAGATTTCTGAGGGTGAAAAAAGGATGACCAGTCTGCCACGCTGCTAATGCGGAATGGCCGCCACGCACTTAATCACTCAAGGTCACAAAAATGTCATATTGCGGCAAAATCAAACCAGGTTGATGATTATCTACTGCCATATGCAAGCACTGGAACAAGTACTTGTTCAACTCGTGGTTACTTAATCGTCAGCCTAGGTGATTCCGTGGCATCGTAACCAGTTATCGTGTTATTACTGAAATCACCTGGAATCAGCTATTGTTAAAATTCACTCTATCTATCATAGATATTTTAACTGTAAATGCATAATAAACCATTCTACATGACTGCAGATTGCACAAAATTGCGTAGCCACCACAGAATCATAGGGCGTATTTTTTTTAGAATTGCATTTTATATATGGTTTTCTTGTTTTGAAATATGTCACTTTAAGTTTTGTAAAAGATAATTATTACATTTTGATATTGTCACGCATAAACTGTCATGCAATTACGTCATCTACGATCATTTAGGCAATCTGAGTCAGGTTTACATAATTACAAGAATAGAGTGATTGAAATTGTAGTAAAGATGCTGATTGATGGTCAATTTATCACTGAAAATACCGAATTATTCTTGGACCGATTTACATAGTGCCCAACGGGTTACCAAAGAGTAATAAAAATGTGCGAATGACGTTCAAAAATGCAAAACGAAAGTTAACATAAAGTACGCTGTATTAACAACAGAAATACAGAGACATTTCACCTATATAAATCGACCTTCGGGCAGCATATTGAAAGTTTATCCCAGTTTAGTTGCTACTAAACTTTGGTGGCATATCCTTATTAATCAGCAGGTGTGGTGCTTTTAGATCAACAGTTGTTTTTCGTGAGAAGCAGACCAAACAACTATTATTTAATAAGTTGATACATAAAATCTATAGACTCAACTATTATTAGACATATTTCTCTGTAAATATAATGTTATTGAGATTTATAAAAGTTAGTAGAGAATGACCAGTCTGCCATGCTGTAAGTGCGAAACTATCGCCACGCACCTGACCCCTCAAGGTCACAAAAATGTCATGTTGTGGCAAATAAAACTTAGCTGATGTTTAACTAGTGCCTTTCAATTCGAACACTGATCTTAAATCAACATAGAACTGCTACATCATGTACTTACACCCCCCAGAAGAGCTGGAGCAGCACAACTCTTTTGAGGCAATGTCTTTTTAGCCGGCTCAAAACAAGGAGATCTAGGCCTCGCCCTGACTGATACGCTTGATACTGGTGGTAACTACCAGGAGATCAAATACAAAGCCCGTTACAAGCTCTACTTCATCCGGAAGCAGCTGCGGATGATCCACCCTGAATTCTTACTCCTCGCCCACAAAACCAATATACGAAATTACATAACTTAATCTTTCCTCCCCTCCTCAGGCGGGACCCAAACCTGCTGGAAATGTGCAGAGACGAACTACTATTTTGGTCAATGGACTAAGCCGAAGGTAGTACGGAGACTAAATACGCTCCCTATGTCTAGTCTACTGTAGCTACAAAAAATAAGTAGGGCTTAATAACGGCCAAAAATTCTGAACGGCTCAACTCGTTTAAAATGATAATGTCTCAGATCCTGTGGTCTGCAACTGGACAATCCCCACATGGTTGCACACAAAATAGTGAACACTCGCATAAGGTCATACTTCTCATTGAGGGTCTACCCAATCCAAAATGCTAGCCCTACTGCTGTTACCCAATGTGACCAGGTGAACACATTTAAAAAGCAGTTGGACGAGTATGTGTGTACACCTGGAATTCCATCCACTTCTTGGATCATAGCCGACCACATTTCTCTCTGCCTCTTACGTTGCTCACCTCTTATTTCTAATTGCAATATATGCCATTATAATCGGTTCACGTAACCTGTGTACCCACATTTTTATGAATAATTAAATCTCTGTTTCTTACCTTTACGTTTATTATTGGATATTGAAAGGCTTTTTGAAGAGAAAATATTCAGAAGTTGCGTCACATCATGCTAGGTGATGAATCATGTGATTCATTTCTCTCCTTGTCGCCAAAAGTGACTGTTTTTGAGCCGATCGGTCCACATAATAGTGTTTACTTTGATGATGCTGGAAAACACGTAACTAAGGTTTTTCACTAATCAGTGCGTAGATATTTACTCTTAGATCTCATGGTACGATGGGTGTGAATGTCAAATCTGTTCTTAATGATTTAGTTTTGAATTTTCGGTAAGCGATTTTCATCATAGTCCTGCTTTTGTGATTTCATTCATGTGAGAACCTTTTGGGGCTAATTATAAATGTTTTTATCTATGTACAATCAAAGTCATGATTATACATATTTGGTGTTATATTTTCATTCATCATAAGCATGTGTTTCTTACCTAACAGCTAGGTTCGTTTACTAAATTTTTGTCTGGAGAAATAGGTATGACTAACCATATCAGCACACAAAAAAAGAAAGTTCTTGATAATTTCAATAATCAATGAACAGTGCCTCAATCCTTATTTACCAGCTCTGAACAACACTTTTCACATATCAAGTGTGTTTTAACTCTGGGGGTTCACCACAAATTACGAAATTTTAAATATTTTTACTTTCCAATTCTGCACTCAGTTGTTGTAGAAGACTGAAAATGTAACCTTGTTGTAAAATCAGTTGTATTGGCCATTCTTTCAGCTTCGGAAACTAGTTAACGGATAGCTGTACATGCGTTTATTAGCCTTAACTCTGTATTTGATCCTTTCGGTCGACAGGTCGTAAGGTTGTTTAACATTGTGATGTACGCTGTAGTATGTAAACATTCAAAATCCTTTTACATCAAACAGGGTTGTCAGCTTAATTTGTTGCTTTAAACGTTACTCGGGTCCTACAAGCAACAATTTTAAATTTACGCTGGGTTTACCACTATGTCATGTTTTTATTTTACTATGCTTCTGGAATTTAGATCGTAGAACTACCTTAAGGGAAGTTGTTTACTATGGTGAACTAGGTTACTCAAACTGGAGGTCGTCCACATTGAGAGTATCACAAGGTCCTGTCCTTAGTTCACTATGATTCGTCATTTTCATTGATGATCCATTAAACCTGAATCGTCTGTTTTTATTTATGCAAACAGTGTAACATTGTGGAGAGCCATCAGATGTGATAACTATACACAAAAACTTCTGCAAAATATGTTTCGGATAGTGAGGTGGACAGTCAATAGCGGCCTTAGCCTTAACTTACAGAGAAGTCACGCGATGAACTATACACTGGATAGTCATTTTCATTTGCGGGTTACGTATAACTGCCATCTCAAAAGATTTAAGGCTCCTATTCACTCAGAAACTGGATAACAGGGCTAACTACCAAGATGCTACGTTTTATCGGCAGCTAAGTACTTTGACACCAGAACTGTTTTTTGACAATATTTAAGACGTATATCGAACCACGCTTGTTATTAGTTAATGTTATAAAACTTTCTATTCACAATAGAAATGCACGTCTTTTGGATAGAGTACAAATCAGGGAACAAAGTGGGTCACCGAACTCAGAAACAAGCCTTATGAAGACCGTCTCCGTCAACTAAAGCTGTTCTTTTTAAGCTACATGTGGGTAAAGGGTGACTTAATTACAATCTATAACATTTTTATCACACCTCGATATTTAACATGTGTCATTAATTTTCATTTATGAAAAGCTACTTAAATGTGTTCCAATTTTTCTCCGGGACTATTTATATTAATAAACATTATTTTTCACTCCTTTTAAACTTTTATTATTCTTACGTAATTGCTTCCCTTCATCCAATCAGCATATCTGAAATACGTTTTGAACATTAACATGATATAAACTATAAACGTTACACATGAAGAAACTAATTACTACTCTGTCGAATTCACTATTTCTTGCTCAACTCATATGATATTATACATTATATAATCTTCAGCCGGAGGAGGAGTCTTAATGGTAATTATATGATTACTTTCTCAACGAATGCTAGTTTAGGTAATCAAGTTGAAAGAAGACAATTTCTTGACATATGTATTTATATGCACTTCCGTTTCTTCGTATATTAGGGAGTTGATATTAGGGCTTCGAGTATGTTTTCATGAAGGCGTTCCTAGAAACTTATGTTTGGAAGGTAACAACGTGTTCACAAATGGAGACGCCAGGTACTTGAATAAAGGACGTAATGTAAACATTTCCGATTCATTTAAAATTCTTAACAAAGAATTAAGGTATTCGCAATTGAGTTCAACACAGTAGCTATCGAACATTTCCGACACCAAGTGTTTGTACGGAAGCATTATGTACTTTTGTTGATGCTATCAAATGAAGCTAATTTTCATTGAAATCTCCCGACTGATTTATATAATTTATCTAAATTTCAAGCAAAGTAGCAACAATCAAGTCTATATAATACTGAAAATGGAATTCGGAATGTTCATTCCTTCCTGTTCACAACACATCAGTCGCACGTACCTTATGTTGATGTCCATTCAGAGACAGTGTTAAAGAAAAGTTACAAACACTTAAGTATTAGTCACTCAGCTGCTTTAAATCTTTTTTATTTTGTTTTAAACATAGTATGCGTGACACTGCCCAACTCTTTTATTCAACTCTAACTTAACTGCAACGTTGTGGATTTGGTCTTATCTTTTAGTCTTGGTTTCATGTCATTTTGAACTCAACACCACGGATAATGGTTTTATTAGCTTTATTTATGATGACGCTATTACTTGTAACTTAGGCCTTTAACTGTAGGACGGAAGCCACAAAATGTAATAAATTCATTGTGTTCCGGAAACCTTGCTGTTTTTGCTTGGTGCATATTCCCATTTTATTATGATTATTTCGTTCCATTTTCTTACTAGCAATAATAACACTTTTACTATACATGGACAGTTTTATATCATGTTAACACTCATCAATCTTCACTTGGTTTAATAACACATTCTGTTCTAACCCACTTATTATGGTTTGTGTTTCCGTTCCGAACATCTTTTCCAGTTGTAAATATTTATCATTAATTATATTACTGCATGCAATTACTGACTCTTTGTAGTCGATAAGATACCTCGAATTATAATTCATTCGTACCATTATTTAAATCTTGTATTTATGGCGTTATTCAAATTAACATTGAATACTAGCTGTTTCGAACGTTAATGATTTCATTTTGTTTCGTTTCGTCAACAATTATAAATGCGTAGCAACGTAGCAACTGATCTATTAGCCATTTCTTCGGATCGTCATTAATATTTGGATCTGTAAGTCTATCTACGTTTACAAAATATCTGAAATTGTGAACTCCTCAGCATCCGAATGACAAGTTACATCGCAGTGTTATTCATTTGAGTTACTGTTTGAAATTAATAAATTAAGTGTATGCATAACAATGTTACACAATTACTTATATCATTACAGTATTTATGACCTGTAAATTCAAGTAAACAGGCAGTAACCAACCTAATATCATCTTAATCGCTATTATGAGAATTAGTTTAACAGAATGTTAATCACAAATTACGTTTTAGATGATTATTTGGGATACCGCAGTTTGTTGTATTTAGATTGCCTTGGAACTAACAGGAATAAATAAGGCATATGATAGTAAATAGTTAATGTGTTTTAACGCTCATCATTTTTTATTGATTTTACTGACCTTTCAGCAAACCATATTTTACTGTTATTACTTTTAAGATCCTCAGGGAGTAATTTACACCCCTGTTTTAAATGACGGTTTAAATTCACAACAAGCAAATTTTGGATTTGTTTAAGCTGTAGTCGACGTAACCGTTTACCATTCTAACATGTATCATTGTCAAACTATGTAACACATCTAAACTAGTTATATGTGTTTACCTTATTTTGGCCATTATGATGAAATTATCATGGATTTGTAGCTGACGACCAAGTTATTGAAAAAACCATTCAAATGTTCCTTTTTATAGTTACTTTTGTCTGAATCACTTTGCTCAATCTTTCCATTTAACAGTGAAGTAATCTGAAGCTTCCAGTCACTCGTTTATGTGAATAATAATAATAATAATAATAATAATAATAATAATAATAATAATAATAATAATAATAATGGTACAGCTTCTGTTAGTTACAAGTAACGTCTTTATTTCCTGAATTTAACATTACAATTTATGAAATTCTTAAATTTGAAATTTTATCCTGACGCCAGGATAACAAAATTATGTTTTCAAAAATAAAACTGAAATTTCTAAGAATTACTCATTTTAACTTTTAATCACAATGAATTGTGCTTTATAGAATTTAACTAGTCAGGTTGTAACAATATATGTGATTTAAAGCTAATAAAATAATTAATAATGCCTACATTTTGTCACTTTTCTCCAAGTAATTGGGATACATTCTGAAATCAACATAATAAACCCCTCTATTAAGACAAATGAATGTGGGGTAGGAAAACCAGACCACAGATGTTTTAAGGTTAACTCCATTTGTATGTACACAATGCATCTCGTACCCTCACACATTATTAAATGTCGTCAAATCATTACCTTATCTCATCTTAATTCTTTCATTCAGTCCATTTTAATTAATTTGTATCTTAGCATAGATGATGAAGGCGAAGTTCTGAGCATAAAGTTTTCTGAAGATAATCAAATTTTAGGAATACAACGGACTCACCGCTCAGTTGACTTTTTAAATTTTCAAGGCAATTCTCCGAATGGTATACAGTATTCCCAAGCGTGCAAGGTTACCTTATATTCTTTATGAAGGTCATCTTCGTTTTTCCATGCGTAGAATAAATCAGCGTCACTTCTGGGATTTGTGTGGTTTTCTGATTACGAAGTCCTTTTCATCACAAATGAGCAGCTAGAGTTATATCAGGTAATTTTACTTTTTTTACATCTCCGAAACATTTGTTCTATTTAACTTTTCTGAATTATAGTAGGTATTGTAGGTTCCAGATTTGTCACTATATGGTTAAAGTTGATTGTTTATAAATCTGGCTAACTTAAAGCGAGTTCCAAGTTAAATTTTTAGTAGTCTATTATTAAGCAACTTATGCCTTGCTCAGTGAGTTAATATTTTAGTTCCAGCTGTACCTACTGTCTTATAATGACTTATTTGCATACCGAAATGTCCCATTAAGTGAGTGCTAAGAATTTAAGCTGTTTCGTAGTTTTGAAA